>JWPT01000074.1:0-201227 GCA_000812245.1 Onygena corvina | reverse complement strand
GAAGATAGTACAGAGGATAAGGAAGACAGAGAAGATGGAGGTCGAAGAGACGACCTGCAGTGGAGCGTCAAGGGGCACCGCGTGCTTGAGGTCGGCGCAGGTCAGTCTTCATCTACACCTATCTATATCACAACAGCTACACCTATCCATATCACAACAGCTAACACAGTACATAACTGCCAGGCGTCGGTCTGCCGTCCATCGTCAGCGTCCTCGCCGGCGCAGCGTCCGTCACCGTCACCGACCATCCGTCCGCCCCCGGCCTGTCCGGGCCCCTCCAGGCCAACATCGCGGCCAACGTCCCCCAGCGTCTGGCCGAGCGCATCGCCGTCCAGCCGTACCGATGGGGCGTCTTCGATGAGGCCGCCGATGACGACGACGACGACGAGATGGACCCCAGCCATCTCCCGGGCATGGCGCGCTTTGCGGCCGCCAACAGGGGCGCCTTCACCCGCATCATCTGCGCCGACTGTCTGTGGATGCCCTCGCAGCACGCCAACCTCGTCCGCTCGCTCGCCTGGTTCCTGGCCCCCGCCGGCGTCGCCTGGGTCGTGGCCGGCCTGCACACGGGCCGCCAGGTCGTCGCCGACTTCTTCCAGCGGGCGCTCTCCGCCGGCCTGGCCATCCAGAAGATCTGGGAGCGAGACATGAACGCCACCGAGGACATGGCCCCGACGCGCGCCTGGCAGCCCGTCCGCGCCGACGAGGGCCCCGAGAACAGAGCCCGCTGGTGCGTCGTCGCCATGCTGGTCAGACGGACAGAGACAGAGACATAGGTGTACGGTGGTTATATCCCCTGGAAACACACGGTGCACACCCCCTGCCCTTCCTGCCCCCCAAACCGAAACTTCGGATACTCAACCCGATCGTACACCTTGAACCTCCCCTCCGTCCCCCCCGTAAACCACTCCACCAGCTCGCCCTCCGTCCAATTGCAGCTGGTGACGACCAGGAACCCTCCCGCCCGCACCAGCGCCCGCGCCACCCCGGGATACCGCTCACACACGCCCCCTCCCGCCAGCGACACGGCGTCGAACGTGCCCTTGTCCAGCACCACGTCGAACCCCCCGCTGCCGGCAGGATACCAGTCGAGGTCGCGCCCGAAGGCGCCGCGCCGGATGTCCGCCTCGTGCCGGGCGTCGAGGATGTCCCACACCTCGAAGCGGATGTCGCGGTTGAGCCGCCTGGCCAGCGCGACGCTGCTGGGCGAGTAGTCGACGCCGACCAGGGGGCCGGTGAAGGTGCCTTCGTCGCGGAGGAGGGCGAGCATGCTGCCGTTGCCGGTGCCTAGGTCGAGGATGGAGGGCTGGGAGAGCGGGAAGCGCGCGGAGGTCAGGAAGTCGAGGACCTTCTGGGGGGCGTTGTGTTCGGTGAACCAGGATGTGCCGGGGTCGTCGTCGTCTTCTTCATCTTCTTCTTCATCTTCGTCCTTATCATTGTTGTCTGTGTCTGTTCGGCGGGAGAGGTAGTGATTGAGCGAGTTGTCGTAGAAAGTGTCCCAACTGCGTGGACGTCGTTAGCTCTGTACCTATTTATTTAGGACGACGAGGGTACAGACTATTCCTTGGTCCCGAGCTCGCTGGGCTCCAGGTGCTGCGGACGGCTCGAGGCCATAATCCTTCTTTTCGTTGTGTCTCTTCGTTGTGTCTTGTTGTAATTCTTGTAATTCTGTTGTCGTCGCGGGGCAATAAAAGTCATAAAGTCACTAAAAGACTAAGACGCCCCGCATGCACTACACGCAGAGAAGATGTACAAAAAACTGTCTACGCTACAGATAGAAGACCGAGAAGAAATGGCATAAGTCTTGGGATCGTGCAGAGAGAGGAGAGGCCGATGCAGCAGCCCCGGCAATGCATGCTATGTATGCTAAGTGCGCCAACTTATTAGAATAGAATCCACACGGGACAGACAAACGACACAAAGGGGACGAAATTAGAGAATGAACAGCGGCGCGAAGAAGGTAGGCAAAGCCAGCTTTGTGAGGACACTGTTTGGGAGATGGATGGTATGTAGGTATGGATGTGATAACGCCGTCCCAGAAACAAACCCCCAGATGCTACGTTAGAGGAACTCGTCAATGTTTCGCATTATTATTGGTTCGGACGGCTGCTGCGGTGAGCGCGGGTCGTACATCACCGTGGGCCGGCCGAGGATGGGCAGCTGCTGGCTGACGTCGATCGATTTGCGGACGGAGCCGCTGAGGCCGAGGCCGCTGGTGTTCGAGGCGGGGGGGGCAGCTGCTGGGGGGCCGGGGACTGGGGCCGGGGAGAAGGGCGAAGAGGCCATGGAGAACGGGTTGGTCGTCTTCGGCGAGAAGACGGACGTCTCTCCCGCGGCGGCTGGTCCCTCCTGGCCGCCCATGCTGATGTCGACCTGCAGCGGCTGCTGGGAGGCCTTGAAGAATGCACGGGAGGGGAAGAGGCCTTCTGGCCGAGACGTGGAGCGGCGGTAGGAGTGGAACGTCTGGTATTTCTCGCGGAGCGGGAGCGGGCGAGGGGAGACGTTGTTGCGTTTGGACGAGCCGTTGCTGCTGTTGCTACTATTATTACTGGCACAGTTGTTGCTGCCTGCTAGACGCGAGAGGCTGAAGGGGTTGTGCGAGAAGAACTTCAAGCCCGGGCTGGTCGAGGCCGAGGAGTCGATGGTGGGCCTCTTGAAAGCCGGAGACGAGTCCTTGGGCATCGGGAACTGCGGTGTCTTCTCCTGGATGGCTGGGCTGTCGAGCCATTCCGGCAACGGCGGTTTCAGGGTGTTGCTCTTGTCCTGCAGTTTGCTTCTGAAGTCTGTCAATTGGTAGATGAGGCTCATGTTTGGACCGACCCAGCAACTGCGTGCCTTGACCAGCCCGTACACCGAGTTGAAGTCCAGATGTCGGTTCTTATACAGCCCGTAAGCGATGACGAGGGAGGCGGATCGGCTGACGCCCAGCTGGCAGTGGATCAGCACCGACTTGCCCTGCGAGAGCCGGTTGTCAATCATCTCGCAGAGCGTGTACAGGTCGTCGAGGATCTCGGAGTTGTGGTCCCAGGGCACGTGGATGTACTCTGGCCGACGTGGAGACTCTGCCTTGGGCGTGGAGGGAGACTCTTCCGACTCGCTCTCCTGCTCGGTTGCGGAGGGGGGGTATTCGAACGCAGACATGAAGGTGGCATCGGACGTGGCGGTGGATGGCTCTGAGTTGTGTCTGACGCCTACGTTGGCCTTCCAGACGGACATGACGGTATCCTGCTTCTCTCGGGCAGCTGCCTTGAACGGGTTGCGGACCTCCTTGGCCACGTTGAAGATGACGTCGAAGCGCAGGGCTTCCTCCTGGCTGGGCTCGAGGTAGAGGTACAGCCCCGAGTCGTAGATGAGGATGGGGCCGTTGGGGTATCCTCGCTCGGCGCCCTTGCGGGACTCACGCGAGACGGGGTTGTCCTCCTCTTCATTTAACCTCTCCAGCAACTCGTGCTGTGTGAAGAGGTGCTGGCTTGCCGGGTTAGGCTCATCCCGTGGCCCGGAAAGGGGCCGTTTAGCGGGGTTGCTACGCTGGAAGCTGGCGGGCGGTCTGTCTGGAAACGTAGGTGAGAAGATAGAATTAAGAGAAGGAGAAGATTCAGCATGGCGGAGAAAAGGTTTGGTGCTGGGGGTGGCTGGAACACCGTTTGAAGCGAAGCATGTGCGGTTGAAACCCGGAGTTTGAATGGTGAGATTTGGCGGTTTCCTCCTGCTGGCGTTGGTGGTGGCGTGTTGATGCATCGGGGACGGAGGAGCAGAGAGGTTCCTCGCGCTGTCGACGAGGGGGGCAGTGTTCAGGGGAGCTTGACGGCAACTGCCCAGCTGAGGGAGCCTGAGAGAAAGATTCTTCAGATTCCTAGCCTTACGCGAGGGAGAAGTGTCTGGCTGGGCGCTGCTGTCTTTCTCGCCTGGCTGCAGTGTTTGCTGCTGCTGCTGTTGGTGGTGTGAATGATGAGCCGGTTTGCGGAAAGAGCCCAGAGGAGTGCCGGAGGTGGGAGACTCCGGAGAAGAGCTGGGAGACATTTCCGTGATGGTGGGCGAGTCGAAGGTTGAGGAAGTAGTGGTGGGGGAAGAGTCCGTCGACTCCGACGGAGTAGAGATGCTCTCGCGGGAGAGGAAAGAGAGGGGTAGCGGAGACGCGAGAGAGGGATACCGCGCTGCTGCCAATGCTGTTGTTGTTGATGATGTTGACGTTGTGGTTATTGTTGAAGATGAGGGAGACGCTGAAGGCACCGCTGCAGTTGCTGTGGCAGCCCTTTCAGACACCAGCGGCCTGCCCTTCCTATCCTGGCTCAGAGACGATTCTAGACCGGTCTTGTTGCCGCTATAAGCATCCTGTAGGCCTGGATGGGAGAGCGGATCATGCATCAAGAAGCAGGAGGAAGAGGACGCAGTAGACGAGTTCGGGGACGGGCGGCGGTTCGACCAGCCCAGCCTCGAGCGCGAAAGAGAGCGAGACCGACGTTGCGACTCTGAAGCAGCAGTTGCCAGGGACGACGGTGTCGGGTGCGGCATCATCGGCGGTTGAGCCAACATGAGATCAGTCGTGAAGCTAAACCTATATAGAGTGTATATATAGTCCTATTGTGTGAAGACATCAGCACTCCGCCGACGTAGGATAACAAGACAGATATAGCCATTGACATGGTCTAGACAGTGGCTGTACAGCAGCTTGACATAAAAGTCTACCGCAGAGATAATAGCCTGAAACACAGATGTAGTGTAGGGTAAAGTGGTGATGATGTTTATAGGAAGATAGGAAGATGGCGACCCACCAGACAGCCGTCTAAACAGCAAACAGCTCTAGCTTCTTCTGAGGACTCTCATGGAAGAAAAGAACGGAAGAAAGGAGAGAGAGCAAAAAGAGAGAGAGAGCAGATGAAGGAGTAGAAGGTGTCGTTTAGTGGTGACGGCGGACCGGGGTCATGGGGTGAGTAGGCGCTGTTTCGCCCGGGTTCCCAGCAGTCCGACCTGTTTCACCAGCGGAGGCAGCGGGGAGCTAGAAGGAGAGAAGAGACGATCGGCGGGCGAGCTTTTGGCAAGTATAAGAGGAGCGCTTCGAAGATAAGTTTCAGGAGAGGACTATATTAAACGGTGCAGCCGGTCTGTCCACCGGGGACGGAGACGGGGCTAACGAAGGGAGGAAACGAGGGCGGCTAAGGAGCGTAGATGTATCGTGATCCAGGCAGTACGTAGAGCAGAGGAGAGAGGGAGTACGGAGGAAGGGGATGAGAGAGGGACGGGGAGAGACGAAGAGAAGACGAAGACGGGGAGAGAAGACGAGAAGAAGAAGAGAAGAAGTCGAAGGGCGAGCGAGGGCGAAGGGGGTATTACGATACGGACAGAATACGCCCGCGATGGGCGGTTTTGGGGCTGGTCAGGCCTGTTTTTAGTCTGTTTGGGGCCGGTGGGGTAAGGGCCCGTGACTCGGTACGGTCAGGTACGGTATCCTCTCTTTCTTACAGCTTTCTCTGTCTGTCTGTCTGTCTCTCTCTCTCTCTTCTCTCTCTCTGTCACTGTCTTCTATCTTCTGTCTTCTCTCTTCTGCCTTCTACTCTTCTCGTGTCTGTCTCTCTCTTCCCCTACTTGTACCTACTGTCCTCGCCCTGAGATGCGGCTGCTTGGCGTCTAAATATAGATCAGGGTTAGGTTGGCACCAGCGGTGGCTCCAAGATGCTTCTTCGGTGCCTGTTTCAACCCTCCAGTCACACCGAGCAGCTAGCAGTAGCTTGTCGACTACCTAGGTACAGTAAGTAGCGGCCAGAGCAGTACAGTACAGGGCCAACAGCAACAGCAACGCAAGGCAACACTTGGACCAGGACTCCAACAGGATGGCCCAGGAAAAAGCAACGCGGGAGCAGCAGCGGCAAGACCCAGCCAGCCAGCCCGCCCGGCCAACCCCAGCCCTTCTGTCGCCATCCATCGATCCATCCATCGCCATCAGAGGTACCAGACTCAGCAGACTCAGACTCAGACTTATCGCAGACTCAGACAGACACCGTAGACTGTCGACGTGACACAGGCATACGAGGGCGGCAGACACGGACGGCGTCCCGTCGCTGCTCCTCGTGTCCGGCCGGATCCCCAGCCCTCATCTGCATCTCATCGACGGCTGCAGCTGCATCTGCGCCCTCTTCTCGTCGCGGACTCTGCGCTGTACGGGCGATACGGTACGGCCCCCGTACGGTACGCGATTAGCCGCCGCGCTCGATCCGGTCGTCAATAGGGGCGGCCTCAGGCAGGTATCCTTACGTACGGTACCGTATCGCTGCCTGAGTAAGGAAGAGGGCGAAGTGAAACGCCGGAGACCCTCAGGGCAGACGTGAAACACTCCACCGGCATTTACACTGAAGCTAGAGTATACGGATAGATCGGTCGGCCATTGGACTTGGATGGTATCTGTGTGGGTGTGTCTAGTGTCTTGTGTGTCTTGTGTCTACTATCTATCTGTGTCTCTGTCTACTGTCTTGTGTGTCTACTGTCTGTCTGTGTGTGTGCTTGCTTATCTGTGTCTATCTGTCTGTCTGTGTCTCTGTGTCTACTGTCTGTATGTCTCTGTGTCTCGTGTCTACTGTGTCTACTGTCTGTCTGTGTCTGTCTGTGTCTACTGTGTGTCTACTGTCTACTGTATGTCTATCTGTCTGTCTGTCTACTGTCCGTCTGGTGTACTGTCTGCCTACTATACTGCTACTGTCTGCCACGCTCTGTGCGAGCTCTCTCGTCCCAAAAACTTCCGTACAACGCGCCCGCCGGGGATATTCTGGGCCCGACGAGCCCGTCAGACCTCGCTTGGTGAGACGCATGACATCGACGGTTCTCGTAGGTTGATATTCAGGCCTCCATCTTCATGTTCGCTCGACAAGGGTCCGACTAGCCTTCTACGTAGCGGGCCGTGATTCGATTATCTGCAGGCGGGAGGCCCTGTAAGTCATCGCCGCCCGCGCCGTCTCTATTGGCCGCTCGTCCGGCCTCTCGCTCTCGTTGTTTTTGTGCCCAAACAGCATCATCACCACCGCCGCCGCCGCCGTCTGCATCATCGCTGCCATCCCTCCTTGCCAGCCCGTGGAGAGCGTCGGCCATGGTGTGAGCGAGTGCGGCCGTCCGTCTTTGCCGCGTCTCCCATCCGCTCTTCTCGCTTCTCGCTTCCGTCCGCACTTCTCCCATCCCCATCCCCAATCCCCATATCAACCCTCTCCCTACTCTACCTATCATGCTGCTGGAGACCACGCCCTCCACCACGCCGACAAAGATAGCCAAGGAGGCCGGCTGGCTCCGTAACCGCCGCCAGACAGACCCCTTGATCAAGGAGCCCGTCCATCTGCCCCGGCCCCGTCCCAACAGACACTCCGTCGACGCGAATGCGATCGCCAACGCCGCCGGCCCCGGCCACCGCACCAGCTCCTCGCCCTTGAGCTCCGAGAGCTTCTCCAATCCCGCCCTGGCCTGCTTCTCGCCGCGCAAGGTCAACATTCACTCTCCCTCGCGGCTGCAGCACCAGCACCAGCAGCAGCAGAATCCACAGCAGTATCTCCACAGACACAGCAGCAGCGCTTCCACCCTGGCCTCGCCCTCGCCGAAGCAGCTCTACTCTCCCAGGCACGGAGAGCTCGACCACTACTTCCAGACTGCCGCCGATGAGAGCCCGACTGCAACCACGACCGCCGCCTCCAGCCCCAGCATCCGCCATATCACCACCTCCTTCATCAACACCAACACCAGTCTCACCAGCCCCGTCTCCCACGACAACGGCGCCGGCGCCGCCCAGTTCGCCCCTGCAAAGGAGCCCAAGTCGCCGCACTACAAGCGTGCTCCTGCTTCCCGCAGCAGTCTAGGCATCGAGACTCGCTCCGGCCCTCCCCCGGCCCTGAGCACCCAGCAGCGGACCACCGCCGTCGCGCAGGAGAAGCCGTGGCAGCTCGTCTCGACCGCTGATCCCCCGCTCACGCGCAGACCTACCTCCGACTCGACCGCTTCTGCCTCTGCGTCCTTGGATTCCGACCCGAAGACCGCCACTACTACCTATTCCAGCGCGGGTACCAGTACGTGCTTGGACATGCCTGTGCGCAAGGAGGACGTCTACCAGAGCCCGAATGCGCGCTCTGTGGAGGGAGCCGGTAGAGCCGAGGACCTCTTTCTGAACATTGCGCAGACCTCCAGTCACTCGGCGAGGCGGAAGGTGAGCTGCTCCATCTACCCAACCCATCTCTTCTATTCACTAACAGACGTAAGTCAAAATTTGGCCTGTCCGGGCTATCCTCGCGCAGCAGGACGGCGGAAGACACTCCCTCGCCCGAACGGGGCCACTATTCGACCTTGTCCCAGGATGTCTCTCCCTTAGGCAACTATGAGACATCGACATCGGTACGGACGACTGCTGCGTCGGCTCATCCGCTGGACGAGGCCGGCCGCTCAAGGTTCTTCAGTCCGCCCGGCTCGACCGTTGGGAGAAGTCGGTTCGGCCGCCTGGGCCGCGAAGTCTCCCCTGAACCGCAACCACCGCTCCCTCAGTATGTGCCTGAGCGCCGAGACTCCGTTCCAGAATTCACACATACAAAGCCGTACAAGTCCAGTCTCGTAGGCTCGCGCAAAACAAGGCCCGCAACAAGCTACGATGTGACCGATCGGAATATAGGCACGGATTCAGCAGCTACTGCTAAATCGAAGAATGACGGCACGGAGTCCACCTTGTCGACAACCGCTCCCTCTACCGTCTGGGATGAGCTTGATGATCTGAAGTCAAGGATTCGGAAGCTGGAATTGACCGGCAAGCTCCCGGCTTCGTCTGCCGCAGCCATGTCCTCGATGAGCGGGGAGAGACCGCGCACCGCAACAACGACTGTGACAACGGTATCTTCTTCGCCGAAACACAAGCAAAAGGGAAGCTCGCCGCCCATCCCCCCGCCGATTCCCAGTGAGAACGATGTCACCCTCAACCAGGTCCATCCGCTCCTCCACACAGCCCTGGCCAAGGCAAAGCCTGTCCTCAATCTCGAGGTTTACCAAGCCCTGGAGGCAACGGCAACCGATGCAATCAATCTATCTACCGCTCTGACCTCAGGCGCACCCCACACCACCAGCGTCTCCGTCGTCAGCGCCTCCGCGACCCCTGACCGCATCCTCCGGCGCAAAGCAGATAGCGTCTGTCGAAGTCTGACAGAACTATGTCTTGCCCTCTCGGAGAATCGAATGAGATCCATCTCTATTTCCAGGTCGAGGCCGGGCAGCCGTGACGCTACCTCATCTCACAACCGTCTGGAAAGCCGTTTGGGCGCGGTAGAGTGCGACTCAGGTACTTCGACCCTGACATACCGACGAAGCGCCAGCCATGAGCCAGAGGAGCTTAATTTCAGCCGCCTCCACTCCTCATTCAACCGTGAATCCTCGTCCAGCCGACGAACCAGCACCCTCAACCTCTCGCCTAGCATGCACGCTTTAAAAGCGCCTCAAGAGGCCCAGAACCAATCGCCACTCACCCACCTATCAGCTTCGCAGCGAGTCAGCCGCCGCTCATCCCTCCTGCACTCCAGACGCCACGACCCAGAAGAAGAGTATGATCAGCTCCAGCCCACCGCCTCCATCGCCCGCTCCATGACGACCTCAGACAGCTTCCAGGGGAGAGGTCGCTTCCAGCGCTCTTCTCGCGAATGTACTCCCGAGTACAACAATCAACAAGAAAACTCACCTAATCACCACCACACGTCGTCGTCGTTCCGTGTAACCTCGACATCCATCCCACCAGCTCAGTCCGCCATCCCACTCCGCCGAACTCATCTATCCAACATCCCAGCGGCCTCGACCTCCTCCATCCAACCCGGTTTCCGGCGGTACACAAGCGCCCAGCCGACCATCCGCGCCGTCGTGGACGACTATCCCGTCAAGTCAGACATGGTAGAGGATGAATCACCGCAGTCGCGCGGCACGATCAGAGGCGTTTCGCATATGTCTAATCTGCAGAACCGTCCACGCACGAACAGCATGGGGACAAGGCGGGTCAATATTGGCCTAAGTACCAGACGGACGTTTGAGAGTATGCCTGGGCGGTGAAATTGAGGGGGGGCTAAAATCGTTCTTTCGGTTTGTCAAATCTTGAGCCAAACGCGCGGAGCGGGGAGTCTCGGAGCACCGTCAATATAATTTAATTTGATTGGTTTGGTTTGGTTTGGTTTAATCCCATCATCTCCATCTTGTTATGCTCCTGTTTTCCTTTGCTTTGCCTTTTCCTTCTCCTTACTCTCCGCGGCGTTATCCCTTTACCTTATCATTTCATTTCCTCTCCTGCTCGTGATTAATCTTCTCTTCTTTTTTGGCTTCTCGCTCTCCCTCATCCTGCATATTTAGCTCCATTGCATCATCATCATCATCATCATCATCATCATCTCATCATCTGTGTTCTTCCCTTCCTTGACTTGATAGGCATATTCATCCAACCGGCGTCCTCATCCATCCATCCTACATCTATCTACCTACCATTACATTACTCATGCATACCCTTCCTTTTCCTCCTCTTTTCGGGGCCAAGAGCGCACCTTAGCCCTCTTCCTTAATCTTATCTCTCTCCTTCATTTCCAATCTCTCGCTGGATCGACGGTTACCTCATTTCCCTCAACCTATCTTTTAATATCACTTCCACTCCTCACGACTCCGCCCACGACCATGACATGATGTATATACAACAAACCTTACCTTACTTACTCCATCCCACCACCTCCTTAATGTGAGGGTACGTGAGCTATCCAAGCTAATTACTCCGCCGGCCAGGTGGCAACATTGGAACCTCTCTTATTAAATGGTGGCTATTGGTAACCACAGGAAATACCTAGATTAGTACTATTTACACAATTTATCTACCAAGGTATTCTGATAGTAAGCAGAAATCAATCATGTTGTCTGCTTCACGCAAGGCGACTTAGACCCCCGAATCACCATGCCTCACGTCTCTTTCGCGTTCAGTACCTGACAACCACGACACCATGGTATCCCCTAGCTGCGTAGATCACAGGTGGTGTCTTTCAGTCTCTGCCCTAGGCTCTAGACCCTTCCTCGCCACAGTACCTCTCGATCCGAGTTGCTTTGCAACTATCGCTCGGCTCTTTACCCCAAAACGCTCTTAATGCGCGCCGACCAGCCTCTAAGAGGTACCCAGTCGCCTAATAATAGTCCACATCGGCTATTTAAGCGCTTCGATTGGCCCGCTATGGTCTATCGCTTCACCAGCGGCGTAAAAAGTGTATGTCTCTTTTCGAGCTTCTCTTCACCCCGTATCCCAGCGGGAAATATATCCCACCCAGGCGGTCGACGAATGTTAGAAGCTCCTCATCATTGCTTCAAGGGTTTTCCTCAGGGTCATCTACTATCTAGATTAAAGGAAAGTCCCTCAAACAATCCCTTCCTCTGTTCGATTATACCCACGGAACGACGGCGGGTACGCGCTTCGCTGGCTATTGTTGGTGTAGTTCGGCAGAGGCCGACTGAAGTTCCAGCTATCTCCCCTGATGCGACTCTTAGCCGCTTCGGGCTCCGCGATGACCATTGGCTCTGTGCCGACGCCGCCATTGCTTCGTCGATTAACGGAGCTTTCTCGTCTAGTAGACGGGTTGCTGTGGGTATTATCAGTTATTGCGTTTTTCAACAGCCAGTAATCGCGTAATTTATCCAACGCCGTCTTGAAATCATCGAGAACAACTGCATCACAAAGACATTTGCAGATGAAAGATATCTTGCACGCCTGTCAGCTTTCATCATTTTCACATAGTAGGTACTGTGTAAGGGGGGGGAGGTTTCTTTTACCTTCCAGAAAGGATTTAGACCTGTAGGTAGAGCGTTTCGGAAAACTCCAACGACGCTCAGGATGTCAACAATTATGAAAATGACAGAGATGCACATAGATACGAGCATCACTCCGAATCTAGGGCTGTGACGGACGAGTTCGCTAAAGCTAAAGTTATACTGGGACTTTATCACCCAGCAGATGCTGCATGTCGTGTATATCCACCAGGGGTCACTGCAAGTATAATGTTAGTCATCTACGGACATGTCCTGTCTGCTTTAGGAATCTACCTACCGAAACAAAGGCTCCCAGGGCCTGGTTTTCAAGAAAATTTCGTTCATGTTGTTGAAGTACGCGAAATTCGCATATATCTCGACAATCCAATACGGCTGAGCCAGAATCACGGTTCCTATATAGAACATTGATACTCTGTGGCTCAGAAATGGCTTGTTCTTCATCCATGCGATCACGTTATGGAGACTCCAAGACATATTTAGGCCGATGGCGGTGATGGAGAGGTACCATCCATACACCGGCTCGTGAGCAAATAGAAATGTGCCATGGCCCATTCCGAGAATTAGCTATGACAATATCAGCCGCCGTCCCAAAAGTTCAAATAGAGGATTGGCGAAATATCTATACCTCTAGAAGAATTAGCTTATGCAGGAGAACTCTTCTTCTCATGTTGGCAATCGTTATCGCAATCATGAACAGCAGACCTCCCACCATGAAGCCCTGGGCCCAGGCTTCCAACACCAAGCCATCAGGGTCCGTTGGGCGGTGGATAGCGCTATTCGAGTGCATTCGTCGGTCCAACATGTTCAATGGCAACCGCATTAGACAGGGTAAATTAATCGTTCAGTGTTCATGCAGCCCGGTGACAAGAGGGCCGCGTTCCAAGCAATCTCTCAACCTCTGCTGCCTTTGCATAGTCATACGTAAAAAGACATAAAGGCCCGGCCTTGTCCGTCAAGATAAAGAAGCAGGCGTGGAAGGAAGCGTCAGGGTATATACATGCAGGAGGACGTGTTCCTTCATGACCGGGCTGAGGTGGGCTGTACAAGCTCTATGTATAGACCTCAGCTTCTCGTCTGGCCCATACAGGTACAGTACTGTGAGAGACTCCACCACGGAGAACCCTGAGTGGCGCATGGATAATATGACGGCGAATATCTCAAAAGTGATAAATACTCCGTTTATCCTCTGACGACAGCGGGCCCGTTAAAATCAACGAGCTTCCCATCCTGCTAGCTTTGCCATGTGTTCGCCTCCCGAAAGCATCGACAGAACGAGACGGCCGTGTCCCCCCATAACGATCTCATGTTGATCTCCATTTGTTGTCCTTTCAACTTCTCGGCAAATAGTGGACACTCCCTGGCCTATACTCTGTTGTCTCCGTACGACTTCATGTGGTACTGTACACTCCACGGGCACTCCCCACTTTCGCGAATGTTTGAAAAACACCCCCTTTTTCCTCGCATGCCTGGTAAAATCGTGGAAGTTTTTCATAGTTAGGGTGGATTTCGGCAGGGAGAGTTCACCAGCTCCCGAATAAACATCGGCTAAAAGGCGACTATCACTCTTTGACTTCATGGTTGCGGCCAGGGCCACTGCATAGGAGCGTGTTTCTGGCCAGTCGCACAATGGTGACTTGTCTTCCATGCGCGACCCAATGAGCGAGAGGCGCGACGAGGGACAGACGGGTGGTCGAGCCGAGATCTTGGTTGCCACGAAGAGCGACAAGCGCCTTGTCAATCATCTGCATGCCATAAGTATCCGGAGTAATGCTGTGCTCGTCCGGAGAAAAGCCCTAGTGGAAGACCGGAGATGGCCAGGATGCCTCGAGCCTCTGCTTTCCTCGATTTGACCGGTTTCTGAGGTCTATCTCAAAGAGCACTGGACTCGCGCAGGGGAGACATTTGCCTGGTCCCTTGTTTGTGGGGCCTAATCCACCATCCCTCGCTATACTTGTGCGTCGACGTAGATCCGGAGAGAGGGTTTCAGGCTTGGGATCTTGAGAATATTGCCAGGAAGTCTTCAGCTAGTCCGGTATAAAACGCAGGTACAGCAGATTATTCGACGAGGGTGCGTCTGCAGGAACATGGGTGTGAAAAGCTAAGAGGACTGCTAAGAAGTGATGCGAGAATCGACGTATCACATTCTCTCTTCGTTACGCTGATGGTGGTTGTGGTCCGAAATGGAGGCCCGTCAGCTAACCGACTTATCGGCTAGGGTGTTTCATGAGGCAGCGACCGTTGTGATGACAACTTCGGAGGGAGGCCGACGGATCATGGTAGCACGGAGTATAGTGCGAAGATGCCTCTGGAAGCACGCTTGGTTTCCGAGTCTGACCTCCGCCTGGCAGGGCAAATCATCCGTTTGACGGCAATCATCTAATTTACTTTTAATTGGGCGTGGGAACGAAATAACCCCCTGAACGCACAGGCTAATAGTGGCCAGAACCATTGAACTGAATATGCGACCTTGTCCTGCCGAGTCTGGCTCACGCTGCTGATCTCGTTCTCGTTCATGCACTCTTAGGGCGAAAGCCAGATATCAAAAAAGGTACCCCGAACGAAATATGACCAATGAGTTTAGCTAATTATATTGACCTTGTCCTCGGCAGCAGTCTCCTTGACGATGCACTAACAATAGTGGTAATGTTATTTACCATAGCGTAAGTTCCAGCATTCACGCGCTGATGGAAAGCCGTATCTCAGAATCTATAACAGTACTCCGTAGATATGAATCGACCTGGCTTGAGGTCTAATTACCCCGCAGAAGGCCTTGGAGGCTTTTCACTGCATCCACAACCGACTCATCCAATGATCGATATGTCAACCCGAGGACCTCTTTCGATCTAGAGTTGTTGAACCCAAGTCGGGACTCTGGGGGCACATCACCAGGTACGAGGGCCTCACCCGCCGGCAACTTATCCTTGAGTTCAGGGAACTTATCGGATATGATACCTACAATCTCAGTGTTGCTGTAGTTGCCGGCCGTGAGGAAGAACCTCTTGTTCGCCGCTTCTGGCTTCTCGGCTGCGAGCACATGGGCGAGAGCAACGTCTCGAACATCCACCCAGAGAGATGTACCAGTGGCTGGGCATGAGTCCTTCGCTTTACCAGAGATCATGTGGCAGATACGCTCGTTTGAAGTGTTGATAGAGTCCAGCGAGGCCAGGTAGTGGACCACAGGGCCGAGGACAAGCGGTGGATTGCACTAATCGGGGAAAGGTGATGAGCACGTAATCGTCCCTGACGGGTAAAAAGGGACGGCAGTAGCCTACTTACCGTTGCAAGGGTGAAGGTTGGTTGTTCTTTTTCCACAAAATCCCACGCTGCTTTTTCCTACAAGCAAGTTTCTTAGGATTGGTTCATGGGTGTGGGCGGGATGAAGGCACTTACCGCGAAAGTTTTGCTGCCACGGTAGCCAAATATGGGACTCTTGTCGACCTCATCTTCCCGAATCGGGTTCCAATCCGCCTGTGGCATATTGTCAGTGTCTACTTATCATCAACAAATGTAGTAGGGCATTATCAACTTACTTCAGAGTAGACATAAGTAGAAGGTTTGGTCACATCGATCATTGCAGCAAGTGAGGACGTGACCACGACCCGCTTCACCGTGGGGGCGCTTTTCTTGATGGCATGGAGAATGCCTGTAGTTCCGTTTATTGCTAGAAATTGATTGCATCAGGATACGGAAGAAGATCTAAGGACGCTCGTCGAACATACCTGGGGCAAGAAGATCCTTTCTGACATCGGTAACCCTGAAGTGAAAAGGGCTGGCGGTGTGGATTACCGCCTCGAAAGGAGGGTCCGAAATGACTGCTTTATCGAATGCTGGGTAGAATCCGAAGGTTAGCATTCATCGCTGACAAGTACACATCGGCTGCGTTTGAATATCACCATTTGGCTGTGCGATATCCTCGACAATGACAAAATCGAGCTTGTCTTTGCCCACGGTTGGATGGGCATCAAGGATTCTTTGGCCCTTTTCCTGAGATCGTACGGTCGTCACCACAGAGTGGCCACGCTCAAGAAGGACGTCCAAGACGTGTGCAGCAATGAAGCCGCTTCCACCTAAGTATTTTGACGTCAGACCCCTCTCTCGTTGATGTGAAGAATGAAACATACCGGTAAGAAGTATACGAGTCATGATGTGCGCCTTGCTCAGTCAAGTCTAGTCTTCGATGAATATCAATGTAACGTCCTTCGGCGTATCGACTGAATCGCAGGTATATAAAGACGACCGCGGAGTTAATTGTTGTCCTCAGCAGCCCTTAATCATATTTCCATGGTTATCTCCACCACCAGCAGTCGTCATGGAGGGGCCGATGCGGAGGCCGCAGGGGCGGCAGCGCCCTTTGTGCCCACCGATTGGATTGCGCAAGATCATGCCATATCTCCCGCCTATAGAGAAAATATATTGATACCAGTCTGTATCACTTTTCTGAGTGAGCCATAGACCATTGACTTGAAAGAGTAACGAGAAGGAATATTCCGACAGTATAATCCACGTTGTTCTTCAATTACCTTCCAGAGATGCCGACAGAATAGTTGATTGATAATCACGTCTCCATACGACGAAGCATATATATAAATGTTGATCGGGACGTCGAGACGGATTCATCTCACGTCGACACTAACTATACCTAGGTAGCTACCCTGTCGCTGAAGGGCGTATCTGGGACCCGGAGTCGAAACCGAACCGCCGGCAAGATGACCAACTTCACGATCAAGATCGTCTCTGATACAGTTTGCCCCGTAGGCCTCTCCAAAATGTCACCGTCTCTCCCAATGGATGTAACAACTAACAAAGTCACCACAGTGGTGCTATGTGGGCAAAAAGCGCCTCGAGAAGGCCATCAGTCTTTACAAGGCCGCTCATCCCGGCTCCCAGGACAGTTTCAGCATCTCGTGGTTTCCGTACTACCTGAACCCGCACGCCCCAGAGATCGGCGTGGAGAAGGCAGAATACATGAACGCGCGGTTTGGTGCTGACCGCGTGAAGATGATGCAAGCCCGTCTGGCGCAGGTTGGACTCGCGGAGGGGATTGATTTCAGGTATGGTGGACGGACGGGGAATACCCGCGACTCACATCGGCTTATCCAGTTGGGGAAGACGAAAGGCGAGGCTGTCCAGACACGGGTGGTGGAGGAGCTGTTTGCGTCGTATTTCGAGAATGAGGGAGACATTACCTCTCATGATGACCTTACGGAAGCCGGAGTGAAGGCCGGACTAGATGAGAGTGAAGTGAAGACGTGGCTGAAGAGCGATCAAGGAGGGCCTGAAGTCGATATGGAGGTAGCCCTTGCGAAACGGGCGTACATATCAGGCGTGCCTCACTTCACTATTCAGGGCAAGTATCAGATTGGGGGGGCAGAAGATCCAGTGGTCTTTTTGGAGACATTTGAGAGGGTTCGTGAGGAGACATCAGGGTAGAGCATGGATGTATAGCATAACTATTTACAATGAATCGATACGACTTGACGAGATTCAGATATTACGAAGGTATGAGCCATTTTCGGAAAGCTACCACGTATACGGTACTAGGAAGTGAGAGGTAATAATGATAAATATCTGGTAGCATCAAAGCTAAGGTATTTTTGTAGACTTTTGTAGTTGCCCATCCAGTATATTTCGTACGTTCTCCATTAGTACAAGCAATTTTGAGCAACACGGATAATATATCCATGAGGCGCGGGAAAGAAACCGGATGTCGTAGCTAGAAGGGAAGCGTGAGAGTGTGTAGGGGGGAAATTTTTCGAGGCGAGTGGTGTAAAAGGTGGGGAGAAGGAGAAATAGGTGAATGGGATCGCAACGTGTTGAAACACGGTCCGAGGATACACTAAGTCTGCTCATTTGTTGTAAACAATGTAGAAAATATGGCATGAAGGGTAAGAAGGTGAGAAGAGATATCAAGAGCGGGGAGTGTTGGTATGAGTGTTTTATGCGAGGAGATAAGAAACGAAAAGGGTCGAAGGGTAAAGATAGGTAGGTCCGAGGTTTTCTGTAGCATGATAAGAAGATACGAGGGGGGGACGTGTTAGAAGAAGAAGAAGAATGTTGGGAGGAGAAAATGGAGAACATAAGTAATGCAGGAAAGAAGGAGAAAAAGGCGGATAAGTGTGAAGACAAATAAAAATACCCCGGACCATAGAGCTTGAGACCATTTTTTCCCGTTTAATGCGCGGTTTCGCCTAGTGTTTGCGACCGAAATCTAGACAGATGGCAAGAGTAGACAGGACCCAGAAGTAGAGGGAATTTTACTCTGGTTGCTGCTGGCTACGGCGCATCTTCTCGGCTTCAAGGTTCTCGTAGAGAAGGTAAAGAGCTTTTTCGTTGGCCTGCGCGCTGCCCATGATCGTGAACATGCGCTCGCCGGTATCGTCGTGGGGAGCCTTAGCGATGGAAATACGTGCTCCAGAGCTTCGTCGGATCTCGCTGATTTTGGTACCACCGCGACCAATGATGCAGCCAACCATGTCGGAAGGAATGCTGATGTTCTGAGTCTGGACTTCTTCGCCGTCCTCGGTGACGAGCGGAATGCCACGGTTGGGGTTCTCTGCGTTCCCTCCGCGTCGGTAGCTTCCTGGGTGGTCACTGAAGTCGGCGCCGTTGCCGGTGCGGTTGTATGATCGGTTGCTGCCGCCATAGCTTGGGTTGGAGCCTGCGGGGGGGTTCTGGCCTGCGGGTCCAGATCCAGAGGCGCGGACGGCTGGGTTATAGAGAACGGTACCGGTACCGCGCTGCCAGTCGTCGATGAGACACTTTCCGATCTCCCAGATGGCCTTTTCGATTCCTTCGGGGGTTCCTTGGACCTCGACGATGCGTTCGGTGGACTGGGGTAGCATTTCCTTCTGGGCGACCATGCGAACGCCAGAAGCGTCCTGGATATATTTGATCTTCAATCCCTGTCGGCCGATGATGGTTCCCATCTGGTTGTGTGAGATAAGCAGTCGGACGGCTGCACAGACAGATTAGTATGGAATTCAGGTGAGATGACAAGGGCGAGGGGAGCTCACCGTGAGTGCCGTTGTTCTGGACAACGCCACCCATGCCCATCTGAGGAGCACCTTCGAGCAGGCTCTTTGCGACGATAGAATACGCCTTCGAGGTGCCCTGGAGAGGGCCGGTGACGGTGAGGACACGATCATGCACGCCTTGCACGACCTTGCTGACACCGGCCTTCACACCGGTCTCGTCACGCAAATCAGCGACATTCTTCCCCGCTTTACCGATGATAACACCGGCTTCCTTGGAGGAGACGATGGCGCGCAGGGTGAGCATCGACTGGGCGTACTCCTCTTCGGTCTTTGGCGGAGCCTCTGCCTCGCCTTGGTCGTTTATGCTGACGCGACTGAAGGAGTCGGTGATGGTCTCTTCAGTCGGGCCGGGGCCGGATTGCTGTTCGGTGGTAGACATGGCGACTGGATTGGAGAGTTGTAGTTCCTGACTACTGAGGAGAGGGCTGTCTTAGCGCATATATACGAGATAGAGCTGGCCGGCGTTTGTCTTCTGACGTAGGTGACAGTCGAACAAAGGGCCACCCACACAAGTGAACTATACCTACTTTTTTTTGTATAGCTGGTTGCGGAGTGAAAGAGCTCACTCGGGGCGCGCAACAACGAGGGAGTCTGAGACGACGAGCGGCAGACAGACGGTCTGGAGACGGCGACCGCAAACAAAGCTGGCGGCGAGTCGTACGGAGAAGGGCGTGCGTGAGTTGGCGGGCAGGCGGACGAGAGCGCGCGAAGGGGAAAGCTGGAGGGGAGGACTGCGAGTCGGAGGGGGCGCAAGAGAAAGCGGGAGAGAGAGAGGGAGGGCGAGGCGGAGGTGAGAGAAGGGGGAGAAGAGGGCGTAGGGGGAAGATGGAGGAGCGGGAGGGTGAGAGAGAATGCGCAGGGCGGGCGGCGGCGGCGGTGGTGGTGGTGGTTGGTGGTGGTGGTGATAGTCGGCTGGGTTGAGGCGGTCGGGCGGTCGGTTTTTTTTCGCTGGCGGGGCTTAGGTAAGCGCCCGACGACGACGACGACGACGACGACGGCTACTATGACAGCTACGAGGACAGCTACTAGGTATGTGATGATGATGATGATGGTGACGATGCTATGGTGATGCTGTGCGGAAGATGACCTTGTGTGCCTGCATCCTGTCGAACAGGTCGTATCCCTCGACCGCCTGCGTCAGCGGCATGATCTTGTCCGCCATGAACCTGTCTGTGTCAGCTGCATAGCCTCGTCGCAGGCAGAATAATCGCTCTGCAAGGGGCTGACTCACCCTAGGAGGTGCTGCTTCTTCTCAAGCATCGCAAGAGCTTCGGGGAAGATCGATCTCACAGGGCACCGTCCCATCTGGATCCGCAGATTCTTCCCGTAGGCCTCGTTTCCGCTCCAGGGTATCTACATCGAGCGGATGAGTGTGCAGCTCTATCTCTCGGTACAATGGCTGGACTCACCTCGGCGTTGTGGACGCCAACACTGCTGATCACTCCCCAGGGCCTCAGAAGATCAAAGCCCATCCTGAGCGCCGGGCTCGAGCCGACAACCTCAACCACGAGGTCCGCGCCTCGTCCGTCCGTCAGCGCTCTCACCCGTTCTTTCAGGCCTTCTAGGTCGGACTGGAAGTTCCAGGGCTCTGCTCCCAGTGCCTTGGCCTGTTCTAGCCGCGAGGGAACGCAGTCCACGGCGAGTAAGTTTCCAGGCTTATACTCCTCCGCATTGATGACAGCGCAGAGCCCAACAGGGCCACATCCGATAACCACCACTGTGAGCTGCGAGATCTGTTCTTTGGTGAAGTGTTTGAACCCGTTATGGGCTGCAAAGTACCCGGTGGGGAAGATATCTGCCATGAGCACCAGGGAGAGCTCGTTGATGCCCTCCGGAGCCTTCATGACTGACCCGTCGGCCAGCGGCATGCGTACCTGGATCAAGTCAGCGGAGTACTCAGCCAACCTAGTAATACGCGTACATATTCAGCTTGGCCCCCATCCAGGGCTGGACAGCCCAAGAGCAGGCTCTTTGCACAACGAGACGAGAAGCCGGACTTGCAGTAGAAGCATTGCCCGCTACGTAGAATTAAACGATTAGCAATGAAATGATCTAGCTTGTTATTCTGAAGTAATGCAAGCGAGCAACCTACCAAGATGCGGTAAACGGACTGACTATCTTGTCTCCGACCTTTACGGTCTTGACATCGCTCCCGGTCTCTACCACGGTGCCCGTAAACTCATGGCCCATAATGAAATCGACGCCCGAGGGCTGGTGGCCACGGAATACGTGAAGCTCGCTGTTAACCATGCATTAGCGTTGGCATGCGTGTAGAGAACTGGAGCGTATGCTTACCTCCCGCATAGTGCAGTGTACGAGACCTTAACGATGATATCCTGAGGGTCTTGGATTGTCGGGATAGGTCGCTTTTCGAGGACGACTTTCCGTGGGCCTTTGAAGACAACAGCATCCATGGTATCTTTAGTCGCCATTGTTGTGAGTAAAAGGACAGTCAAGCAACGTCTCTCTGATGTAAGCCGGTTATTCCGATTGCAATACCCGAGTAACGTTAGTAGAGATGGAGATATAGATTGTTGCCTCGTCCCGTGGAGTGTGGAGAGTGGAGGGGCAGCTATACCGAATAACCAACTCCCTCGGCTGTGGACTGGACATCCAACGACTATTGCAAAGATGCGTCTGTCCTATTGTACATGTGCGAGGGGTAGGGCCCTTGGGCGAATGGTTAATTTGCTCGACCTACAGTCTACAAATGGGAGTAAATGCGGAGAATATTGTGACCAGCCATGGTTATGACCCTTGTCCACCTCCGACCGTCTATGGACGAGGCCACTGTAATCAGTATCAAGTGCTGCAAGCTAAGTGACTAAGGATGAGTGGATTGCCTTGAGTATGAACAGATAGATTAGGGACAATATCGTCTCCGAGATAAGGAAGGTAAAGAAAGAGATAACTATGCCGAAAGACAACCCAGCGCCTTAAATGAACGAGATAAGAGAGACAAGGAATAATAGACGCCCAACCCCCCGATATACGTTAAGAGTAAGTGCTGCCTTGTCCCCTCCAGTGAGACACCTTGTAGAAATGATCTGGCGCCCGATTCCTGCTCCACCACGCCCACCAGCCGAGCCAGCATGGCGATAAAAAGAAAAAGAAGAAAGTAGTAACCACCAGGAAGCAAACACCGCACACCGCACACCATGTTCTGTCCGGTACAGATCCGGTTGATAAACGCCTCGTTGTAGCTGCAAGAGATCTTAAGCCAGAGATCCAGGTAAACGCAAAGATGGATGATCGGTCCAGCAACATCGGGTAATATATCTTCTGCGACCTCGGGTGAATCAACCAGAAGATATAATGAGTAGGGCGGTTCGAAGAAAATGGGAAAATAGCGAAGGTAAGAGAAGTCGAAAATGGAAAGACTTAGTAGACGACGGAGAGCAGCTCGGCCTCGAGGATGAATTTCCCTTCCTTGTACTTCTCAGAGGTCTCGTAGGCCTTGTCGTACTTCCAGCCAACAGTCTCGTCGCATTGGGTGCAGCGGATATCACGGACGACATGTCGGCCTGTGGTCATGTTGCGTTCCTCAGCCTCGGAGGCGTGGATATTGACGACATTCTCAAACAGGTAGGCTTTCCCATGCTGGCCACGGAAGTTCTACTTTGCCGTTAGCAACATATAGATGATATACATGGGAGAAAGAACCTACCCTGCTTATGATGTCATGATAGTCCGCAAGGTGCGTCTTGCAGTGCTTGCAGCCAAATATCTTGTTGGAGTTGATATAGATGTTGTACGACAGTCCCATGATGACGGAGCAGTTCACGGCCTTCGACTTCCTTTGCAGATATTAAAAGGGTATCTTATTCTCCGTGGACTGGCCAGAGATGTGCGCGGTTGAAACGGAGCGAAAAGAGTGGTGTGTTTGGGAGATACAGGTAGTTCTCCGGATGTTTGCTAGGGCGCAGCTCGGATAAAGGACGTGGTATGACAACCAAGCAAGTCACACTCGTAGCAGCAGCACAGACGGGCTAGGGGTCATAGGGTAATTGGCGGGAGGAAACCACTCTTCGTTGGGCGGATCCGCCTCTTCTCTGGTTGCTTGGGTGTCGACGTGGCCCTCGTAGCCGTCTGGTCCTCCTGCTCTCGCCCGTATAAGGTTTGCAGGAAGGTCGTTTCGTTTGTTGTCGTATAACTATGGCGTGTTGGAACGGGAGGGGGGCAGAATGGGATCTGGGAGGGAGGGGAGAGGCCGCCCTTATATGGCGTGCAGAAGGAAAGGGCCGGTAGGATTACAACGCCGAACAAGGGCCGCGAGGTGGAGACGGGTACGGCGGGAGTGACTAGCCTAGACTCGGCGAGGACTAGGGAGAGAGGGTCAGATATCGGGGTTCGGGAGCAGGGTGACGAGGTTCGTGGGAGCTGAGGCAGACGGTCTGTGATCGGGGCAGGGGGGGGTCAGGTCGTTAGACGACCCAACGGGCCAGAGGGAAAGGCTTGCGGTGGTTGAAGCCGGAACGAGAACCAAAATGGAGGAGGAGAGAAGAGGATTGAGAGCAGCAGAGCAGCAGAGCGGCGGAGGAGGAGGATAGGAGAGCGAGGAGAGAGGCAGCAGAGCGACGAGGAAGAAGCAAAGCTTGGTGAAACTCTCGGGGGTCACGCCTTTGAAGCACTGCCGGGCCCAAGAGATGGTCTGATCTCGTTTCTTTGAGGTCCGCAGCTGACGCCGGCAGCAGGTAGACACGCCGGACTGGTTGCGTTGGGCCTCTATCTACGACTATCTACTCGCCGTCCGTCTGCTGGCGCTGAGGCCCGCGTGCAAATAATGACGACATCGCCGTCGCTCGCTCAGTCTGCGTGTCCGTCCGTCCGCAGGCGGCAGCGTTCGCTCGCAGCGGCCTCGAGAGACACCCGCGCCGCAGAGACAGTCCTCTCGCCCTCTCTAGCGAGATGATCTCCGTCTCTCGCGTCCCATCCATGTCCTGGCCGGCATGAACTGTCGTTCTCCGTCCCGGGGCCAAGCCGTTGCTTATCGATAACTTCAGTCCCCTACAGTATGTACTTCCAGCACGCTCGCGGCCCCCGGTCAGCGCAAGCCTCCCAGTCGAAGAGCGGAGCGCCGTCGAAAAGCCGTTAAAGTAAGTCAGGGCCCAGCCGTCTCTGCGCTTCTTGGTCTACCTTGGGCGTCTTTGCGATCACAGTCGACCTGCGGCGCTGGGGTCCGTTCGGGCCGTCACGGCTGTTCGAGGCGATGTGAATGTTTCAAGTCGACGCCCGACGAAACCTCTATACTTTCTGCTACCGACATTACGTGTGCCCCTCTGCCGTGCTCGTTCGATGGACTGCTGTGCGGGTGCCAGTCGGGTTTGCTAGAGCGGACGGATGCCCTCTTACTCACAGGCTGAGACACTAGGTACTGGAAAGTATCTTCCTCAGCCTGGAGAAAACGTCAAAGGTCGTATCAGACAGGCGTGAGATCGATCACGAAGACGCCAAGGAGATGGATCTTGTCACACAGTTCCCGAACATGATCGCCGGACTGGGATTCGAGGGATGTGGAGATGGCCATGGTCCGCAATCCTGTCGACCGTTCGCGACGGCGTCTTATCACCACGTTCGCCTGCAATATGTCGCAACACGCGAAAGCATGCTGCGTGAGAACACCCTTGACGGGGATGGGGGAAGTATATATTTCTCTCACTCTCCTTCAGATAATCTTCTAGGCGCGAAAATGCGACCATCCATCTCCACAGGGAGACCATTCTACTATGACCTCGCTTTCGTATTGCCTCTTATACTTTATGCATCTGGTCGCTGTTTGTGCTATTTAGACCGATGCCTATAGAGAGGGTTACCCATTAGCTGCTGCTTAGAAGGAACCCGTTATACTCTGGGTAACGAGTGCAATTGCGTGTTAAAGAGCGAAGAAGGCCGAGGGGATGCCGAACGAGCAATCTGGCCTTTCTCAAACATCCTAGGTAGCATCTCTATGTTCTTCTCGAGGCCGGCTATTGCAAGGCATCAGCGTTATGACAAGGTTGCCTGGTAAGGCACCAAGGCTTGTAAACTCGCTGCCTGAGCGAGCATCTCGCCCCTCCATGCTCATTGTCGACGATGTGGATATTTCATCTCTGACCCTTGCTTTCTCCCCGTTGCCTGACAACACAGACAAACATGTCTACTCAAACCAAACTCATCATCCAGATGTCTGGTGCGCCCGGCTCTGGGAAAAGCACAGTAGCGCGACTGCTTAGGCCCTGCATAGACGCCGTTATCATTGACCATGACGTCCTCAGGTCCAGCCTGCTGGCCTCTGCCTCCGATATACCATTCGACCAGGCAGCCAAGCAAGCTTACTGTCTCCAGTGGGCACTCGCACAGGACGTGATGAAGCAGGACATGAGCGTCATCGTCGACAGCACCTGCAACTATCCCGAGGTTCTGAAGCAAGGCTCGTATTTGGCAGCTCAATACGGCTATACCTATTGTTACGTTGAGTGCAAAGTCGATGACATCGACCTCTTAGACCGACGCCTACGTGCCCGCCCTCCGATGGAGAGCCAGCGATCTGCTGTCGACTCTCCGCCCCCCGCTGCGAAGGGAGTTCGTGGGGGCGAAGATTCGCGTGCACTCTTCGCAAAATGGATTCACAGCCCGTGCCGTCCGGAAAGCGGCCATGTTATCGTCGTCGACTCGACTGCTCCCCCGGAGTTTCTCCGTGACGAGATCTTGAAGAAGCTTTCAATAGCTAAAATCGCCTCTTAGGGCTAGCTATTATAGTAATAGAGTAAAGAAAGTGGATGATTATTAGATGGTGTATGACTAGCATGACGCTCAACAAAGTCAGACCTGCAAATAACATTTACTACACAATCTGAACCTCACCCATCACATCAAAGAAACTCTGCATTTACTACCAGAATCCCCTACTAAGCGATTCGGAGTTAGTTCAACGCCTGGATTGTTTGATAGTGATTTTGAAATATCTACTGAAAGGAAGCATAAGATCATACAGGCTGGAGTTTGATATTCGGAGTGAGGAAAGCTTTAGGTTAAGGTTGTTAGATAAGGTTTGTGGGTGTCGACAGCATCTCAACCTTGGACTCATTCCGCGGGGAGTTCTCCCCTTCGATGCCTCATCTTTGTGTTTCACATCTGCGATTGTCCCAGACTCATGATGCTAGTCATTAGCAGGCGGCCTATCATACAGCCGGGTCTATTCAATTTCCCTGGATACCCATTTTGAATATAATATCTACAGTACGTGTGCAGTACCGGGAAGAATCCAGCATCCTTAACCTCCTTTATCATGTTGAGTAAATGGCTTTAGATAATCTCCAATCTATTTGACCCGGCAAATAATCGTCTCCGTGGGTGGTGGAGCAAAGTGGCCATTTTCAGGTCCAAAGGTGCTGTACCTGTCCCAGTCGTTCCAGCAGAGGTTGAAGCGGTTTCACGATGCTCGAGCTTGGTGCTCCTCATCTTTGTATCCCAGGAGATACTACTTGGTGATGTGGTACTACCTGGTAGTGTGGCACAAAGAACCGAAGAGGCAAGGATGCCACACAAAGCTGGGAAACGGTTGTCATGTATGACGAAAGAGTAGAATCGGCTCTCATCGGTGTGATAACTTCGATTCATTCAAACTCCAGAATTTTTCGCAGTCTGCGTGGCCCCAGTGATCTAACCACCACTCACCGAAGCTATCGTTCACATCGTCGTCAATTCGGGGAATCCTCTCTTCTCTCTTCAGCCCGCATAGTGCACAGGCATGCGTTGATCGCGAAGCGCCCTCACCCGCCGTCGCGGTCCGCACCTGCATGTGTAGGGCCATGGGAGGCATTGAGCCTCTGCCCGCGGGTGCGAGTACTGAGTTGAGGATGCCGCTACACTTTCTCCATGCGTCGATGACTTCCACGGCTTCTTTCTCCTCCTTGATGTTCTCTGATTTGTTGACGCTGCTTAGCTTCATGCCTCCGGATCGTCCAGATCGTGCGGGTCCTATCTTAGTGCTCTGACTTAGGATAGTGTCCCGCTTCCACCGTAGCTGCCGGCCAGACACTACGCGGGCCATCGTTTTGATATCTGATGTTAACTGGTCGGCGAATAGGCGGTCAGTCGGGCTGCTGTTATTGCCCTTCGAAGCAGCTACTGCTTTTAGTCTTGATTGCTCGAGGAGTGGTGGGAAGAGTGGAAGTAGTATTGAGGGAGGTGGAATGTTTGTAGGCCGGATCGCGGGATCTTTGGCTACTGGGGGATATTCTGGCTTGAGGGTCGGTAAAACCTCTGTCGTTGATACAGATGCGGAAGGGGCTGCACTGCTGGAGGTAGATTTCGCTTGATGCGATGTGGGATGCGCAGTCGCAGCGACACCATCGATAAATTCACCCCAATCGTCATCGATTATTTCCCCTTCCTCCTCCTTTAATTGATCCGCAGTCCGTGCCCGGTTTGAAGGGTGTTGTACTGGCTGATTAGCCTTAGGAGAACTGATTCTGGGTAGATCATCGTCGATTGACAGCAGATCAATAGTATTTTCTAGCTGAGAATGTGCTTGGGATTGCCGATTTGTATGATTTGAAGTTGGTTCTGGAGGGACTGGGCTCTGTGTAAAGGACTGAATGTTCTCTCGAGCTAACTGTGGTTGTTCTGCACTCTCAAACTCGCCCCATTCGTCCTCGCCGTTGCTATCTGAAGGCGGTTCGGTCGTTGCGTCGAACAGCACTTCAGCACCTTTGTTCTCTGCTTCTCTCACAGGTGGCTGCCACGACTCAAGAAACGAGGGATGCGGCGTTGGATCTTCCGGGACAACATCGTTATCGTCCGGATCGTCCACATCTAGCAGGGTCACGAGCTGCGCCTTGTTTTGTGGTCGCGATTTTGGGTGGTTGGTGGGCTGAGAGGCAGACTCGGGCTGTTGGTGTCCAAACGCCGCATAAAGATCCGCTGACATTGTCCAGGGAGCCGCTTCCCACTTCTTTGATCCTCCGTCGAATGCGTATAAGTATCCGGCTACATCACAAAGCCTAGGTCAAGGCTGAGCGCTCTCGACCGGATAAGTAATCGACCTTGACGTGAGAAAAGGAGAGAGAAGTTGGTCAACTTCAACGATCGAGGGCCAAGACCGTTGACGTTCCAACCGCAACACCAAGGCTCCGTCCCCAATTCTTCTGATTCGACGGCCTAGCCCGATGCCCTGTTGGGCCATTTAATGAATGCACGTCGAATCTGCAATGGGAACCCTGTACTTCAGCTGGTGGTAAAGTTATTGCATGCTGGCTGAGCTGGGTATCGTCTCTTCGAGCTGGGCAGACCCCAGCCAGCCGACTCGACTCGACATCATCAACCAGCCTGGTTCGGTCCGTTCTAAGGTAGCTACCGGAGTACGGCATACAGACTCGACATTGAGGCAATGAGATCCGTCAAAGATTCTCGGTTAGATGATCTGTACAACCCAACGCATCGTCCTGCATCTCTGATCTTTCCTCCAGGGCTCTTTGGGATGCCACTCTCCAGCCAGGGATCCGTACGCTGCATGAGTTAAAACAAGTTTTGGAGACAGGGACCGAAGGGCCCAATCCATGTGAAGATGGCTTGCGATCGGTTTGCTGGAAGGTAAACATTACTTCTTCTGGATACCTCCAAGTTGAGACACGCCTGTACCTCGTCCCTAACGCGTGCTCTTAGGCTATACTCTTGCATAGAGACATCGACCAGTCCAACTGGTCTATTCAGCTCTCAGACTCAAGAGAAGCGTATACGTCTGTCAAGCAGCATTTTCTAAGATACATTGATAATCCAGATGAGTTGTCTTCCACGGTTGATCCTTTGACTGAAGACGCTGAAGTATGAACGCCCCCTTTTCTGAAATGGACCGCATTCCTCATCATGACATGATGCTATAATGGGTCAGAGTGTTGTTTTCTAATCATTTGCATTTCTACGAAGTCACCGTGGGAAGCTCTTCGAAAGGATGAGCTCATCAGAGCGGAAATCTCTCAGGACGTCGAAAGATGTCTGCAGGAGAATAGTTTCTTCCATGACCCCATGGTTAAGCTCAGGTTACTTGACATACTGTTTGTATTTGTCAAATTAAATCCAGATCTGGGCTACCGGCAGGGCATGCACGAGCTTCTCGCGCCTATACTTTGGATAGTATCGCAGGATGCCGTCAACCTTACGACTGTCAATGAAGGCGAGACCTCCGCCGCACACGACAAGGAGGCACTGTTGTTGAAAACCTTGGATCCTACATATATCGAGAATGACTCTTTTATACTATTTTGCTCTATTATGCAAACGGCCAAGGAATTCTATGAACACAACGATGGGAAGAGTAAAGGGGGAGTGTCAGACGTTTCCTCAATAATAACACGAAGCCAAAACATTCATCAAGTTATTCTGCGACAGGTGGATCCCGAATTGGCTGACCATCTAGTTACAATCGAGATTCTGCCGCAGATTTTCTTAACGTGAGTTCTAGCTGCACGTACCCTGAAAGCTGAATGAAGGTTAAACTTCGTTATAGGCGCTGGATAAGGCTCTTGTTCGGCAGAGAATTCCCATTCGACGATGTATTGGCTATTTGGGACTTACTTGTGGCCGAAAACGTTCGATCGTCTCTTATTGATTTGATCTGTGTCTCTATGCTGCTACGCATTAGATGGCAACGTGGGTATTCTGTTGTCTTTGTGTCCACCTGCTCTGTGCTAACGTCGCAAATGTAGTGCTGGAGGCAGATTACTCGACAGCTCTGGCCCTGCTTCTGAGGTATCCAACTCCAGAATCGACAAAACCTCGTACGTTTGTCCTTGATGCTCTATATCTAGAGCAAAATACCACAGCCGAGGGCGCCTCGTATCTTGTTGAAAAGTATTCAGGCAAGCCAATCTCGCAAAAAGTGGTCTCCTCAGAAGTTGTCCCCCATGCCGAAGTGGCCAGCCCTACTACCAGGCGGAAAAGCAGCTCCATTAGTCGTGACATATTCACTACGCCCAGCAACTCACCTAGCAGACCAAACTCGAAACGCCTAGACTCGATATTCCAGGATGTCTCAGAAGGCTTGTACCGCCGTGCAGAAGGCTGGGGGGTAACCAAGGCGGTCCGTGGCGCTGTAGTCGAAGCTCGCCGCAACATGCAAGGCCTACAGGCTGCTGCGAGTAGAGAGGCGACGTTTAATAATGATGGACCATCGTGGGACTCGCCTAGTCCGCCCCGGATCTCTCTTGCGACAGTTCGGGACTTGAGCTCGAAGATATCTGCGCTAGAGCGGCGGAATAAAGCTCTAGCGACGATATTGGAAGATGTGCTCAATGCTCTGCATGAGGAGAAGGACGCGAAGGTAAAGGACGAATTGACTACTAAAATTGCGACGGTGAAAGACTGTCTTCAGGATTCATCGATTCCGCTTGACCTGGTGGCCAAGCCCATTGAAAAGGAGCGACATCCTATTGTCGGGAGCAGTGATGACGCTTCGACAATCAAGATGACCGCACTCTCACACGCGCTTGACTCAACAAGCTCCAAACGGCCACAGTCGTTGGATGATGGAGAAGAAAGGCCAGGCGCTCTGGGCCAGTTGCCCGGTGTTGCAAACACGACCGCAACCCGTCCGGCGCGGTCAACCCGGACCTCGGTACGGGACTCATCCTTCTCCTGGATCCTGGGCGACGATCAGGCCCGACCCAGTTTTGCTACCAGTGCGTCCGTTCCGCCCGAGCAGAGACGCGAGCCACCGAGGTCGCTCTTCACAGGCATCGGAGACGACGACGACGACCAGACAAGCGGGCAGGCCGGCGTCGAAGGCTTGGTCCTGGCGGACCTGCAGCACGCGCCGCGATCGATGCGCCGACATCGATCTCCAGACAGTTGAAGTAACAATATCTGGGTGACTCAGCTTCCTTGGAGAAGGTCCCTGCATGTACTCCGTGCGCTAGATGTATATATATTGGCGATGAAGAAAGGCGATCTCTTGCCACTGAACGCTCGTGTGACAGGGACAACAGAATGCATCAGTTGATGTATACACGAACCACCGCTAGCTAGCTATACGGTGTCGAATCCAGATGCGCACTGTCAGCCAGCCACCTGTCCACCGGATCTTCCATTTCAGCTATCTCTCTCTCACGATCTCTTTCTTTCCACCCCTCTGTCTCTCGTCCCTCATGATGTCAGAACTGACCGTAAAATGCGGAGAAAGTACTCCATAAGGCACGAGTTAACTGCCAGGGTCGCAACTTGGCGCCTCCGACTCGCGCTCAGTGGTTTCTTACCCGTCCTTTTAGTCAACGATGCGCATGCATTAATCCCGGCCATGGTTTGGGAGCGGGCGATCCCATAGTTAGTGGGCTGCAGCTCGTGAAATCCAGCGATGGGCCACACATAATCGATTTAGTTAAATAGCAGAGACCTGCTCCTGGAATCAAGGACGCGCACATATCTGCGAATGCTTCTCCAAGAGCTTCATCCTGTGGCTAATTGTAGCGAGGGCGTTTCTTTTTCTTTTAATCACAAGCAAAGTGCCGTGCCGGCCGCGTATAAAAATACTTTTCCCGACCCATCGAAAGGCCTGAGCAAAAGTAATCATTCGCTGAGGCACAAAAAGGACCTCCTCGGTCGAGTCGAACCGAAGAGCGTGTCTGTCCCTCCGTCCGCAGCCTCTGCCTCGAAGTAAGCGAACAGCCAGACGCCTTCATCCTCCGCTCAGCCTCGTCGTTCTGCCACCTTGGGGCACAGACGAATAACAGCTCGGCTGGTGGAAAGCGACTAACTGTGACTTGCCTAGACTAAGGGACTCCGAGATCGTATATCATATCCATCCCGTTCCACCCAATCCACCGGCGAGGACCGCAGAGCGAGGCTGCTCGACGCTGCAAATTGCGCCCGTCCCAGCGTCCTTTTTATCTCTTGCCCGTCTTATTCCTTTCTACACTTGCTGGAAGCACAAGAAAAAGGCCGGGGATACATTTTATTCTATTAACCTAAAGAGCCTGTGACGTAACTGTCAAGGGGAAAAAAGAGTCTTGGTGTCTGCGATCCTGCATGCGATGCGACTTTAAGAACATCTAAACGAGATATTACAAGCATATATCGAGCAGAACTCCCCTTTTGCGCCTCTGCCCGTGTCATGTCGGCGATGGGGGTGATGGGCTATCAGAATGGTCAGTCGAAAAGGCCATGCATATGCAAATATTGGCAAGCAGAGGAACGCTCTTGTGGCACCTCCGGAAACGCCATCAATGCTGTTTCTATCTGACTTGATTTTATGTCGGGCTAACTTGTTCGCTTTTGGCTTCATACAGGCAGAAGAGAGAATATTCCGAACGGTGATGGGTTCAGCGACTCGACTTCGATGCCCTCGCTCCACGACATTGGCGGCCCGCAGCACATGAAAGACGGCCCGCTGCCACTCTCCATCGACACATCCTCTGCTGAATACGACTATCTTTCAAGGTCGGTGGTGTCTGGCTCGCTCAAAGTGACACGGGGCGAGAACAAAAGAGCGTTGGTTAACCTGTCAGTGTATACAGATCTCCTTTGCTCGAACACGAGCATGGGCTAGGCTCCTCAGGCCTGCCTCGCATACGACAACGTCCGTCTTCCAGAGCTCCTTCTCTTCCATTTGCCTGGATTCCTTCAGTTTCGTCGGAATCTTCCTTACCATCCTTAGTACACCGGAGCAAGCCGGCCGCGCAACCCATCTGCACATCAGAAGGCGACACGGGATCACCCGGCGTCGAAGATCTATATCGCTTCCCATCTGAATCACTGCACTCTTTCTCGTTCTCAAACCAATCCGAAGATCAGCTAAGCAACCGCCAAAACGTGCTAAGGCGGTCGATTGATTTTCTCAACCATCGGATCGGGCTGGTGGGAAGCGATTCGGGCCAGGGCGATGGGCAAATCCAGATGAACGATGAAAGCGAACTACAGCTGATGATGGAGATACTATCACGGTCCAACCTTATCGGAAGCTATGACGGCGCTCATCCGGCGGCCGGCTCGGTCTCCGGGCCCCCGGAGGCGGAAGGGGCGGGAAACACTTTCGAGAGGGCATTTGGGAGTCATCGCACCTATAGCCCAGTGGACATGAGATCGCCGCACGATAGATTCACGCACAAAGACCAACACCTCAGCCCGGCTGTTGTCGACCGTACAAGTCTGCGCAACAGAGGCCGGGTATCTGCACCTACATCCAGAAAAGTCGGCCTGAAGCGAACCTTTACCGACATTGGATTCCTCGCACAGCACCATCGGCCTTTGGGCACTCTGACTGAGCCATATTCCGCCGTCGACCTTCCCTCGAATCGAAGTACTTCCTCGTTCGGTTTCGGTTGCGTGTCTCCCAGCATGCATGTCCACACCGGAAAATCGTCACTTCCCTCCCAAGCTGTATTCACTACCGAAGCTAAGCCCAAGTGGACGGTGCTCGCCGCCAATGATCTCGCGTGCTTGATCTTCGGCGTGACACAGAGTGAATTTAGGAAGATCAGCATCCTCGATTTGATACAGAGTGAAAGGCGAGATTGGCTGGAGTCTAAGCTGCAGGGCACGCAGCTTGTAACACCTGAGCAGGATAACGGAAATAAAGTCCCTGCTCATACAACGACGCCGTTTAAGGCTTTTTTTGTAGGCAATGGGCTGACGGCACAGCTGCTAAGCAAACCGCCATCGCGAATCACGCGAAAATCTTCTACCATAAATAATCCTATTCCAGGTGCCATCGATAGTGGCAGCGGCAGTAGTATTGGATTCAGAAATGGGAATGGCAATGGGGGCGGGAACACTGGGAATAAGCAGTCAAAGAGCCCCAATCACTCTTCAAAGAAGTCCCGCGGAGTGCTGCTTTGTGGAGATGTCGTGCCAATCCAGAAACGCAATGGTACAACAGGTTCTGCAAGCCTGTGGGTGATGGAAAAAAGAGGCGGACTTATATGGGTTGTTGAAGAAATTACCGAGCATGCGGTGACAGTGACATTCGACGACAAGGGCAAGGTCACGAGCGTAAACGGCGACGCGGAGCAAATATGGGACAGGATGCCGGTCCAAAAAGGAACCACGATCTTTGATCTACTACCGAACACCCCCGAACGATTCCCAACCGGCTCCAGGCAGCCGGATTTTTCCAAAATCAGTGAACAGAGACACCTGACTGCTTCTGGCTTCCGAGAGGACAGCAGTGTCCCTCTTACCCTGACGCCAGTATCCGGGCCTCTCGCATTACGGATTTCTTGCTTCCCTCACATCGCCGGGATGATGGTACTGTGCGCCAAAACCCTCAAAATTATCAGTGCCAACTCGGCCTTCACAGCCACACTGTTTGGATGTCCTCGTCCTGAAGGTTCACCCGTTACTGACGTGCTCCCGCATTTCGACGAGTTTCTCGACATCCTAATCGAACAGGACGATTCTCCGTTAGTAGACGGAGTGGTAATTTCCGAGCACAGCTTCCGGAGAGCCAGGGCGTTGTTTATGATGCGAAATAGCGACACCAAATTAACCACGACAGACCTTCGCCCTGCCGGCCTTCCAGCGCGTCATAGTGACGGTGCTAGCATGACGGTCGACGTGCAAATGAGAGTGGTGCAGAGCAAGTCTGCACAGTCGGAAAATGGGAAACCGGGTAAATGTAGCCAGGATGATGACAGTGGTAGCGGCAACGGAGCCCGGTATACCGAGGATGTGTTCGCCTTATGGGTATCATACTCCCGACAACTGCATTCACCTACCAAGCAAGACATGCACTCCCAAACCAAAAACCAGAGGAAGTTCTCCGATATTCAGCCGATATCTCCTGGCCAGTTGACGCCCGCTTTATCCCCGCGGATGATTCCCCAGATTGAATCTCCACTATCCGAAGATGTCCTAACTGAATCAACCCTCTTGACACAGCAGCTGACGGAGGCCGCCTCTGAACCGCTCGTTGACCAACCTGTCAAGCATGCAGAAGAGCCCAGGGAACCAGTGATCTCAAGAGAGGAAGCCCCAATCAAGAAGAGTATATCCGATTATATCATCCTCGAGGACATGGGAGCGGGCGCGTACGGTCAAGTGAAGCTTACCCGCTCCCGACGGGACCCATCGAAGAAGGTAGTCCTTAAATATGTAACTAAAAACCGGATATTGGTTGATACTTGGACGCGCGACAGAATCCTTGGTACCGTTCCCTTGGAAATCCATGTCCTGAACTTCCTCCGCCGCGAAGGCAACCGTCATCCCAACATCGTGGAGATGGAAGGCTTTTTCGAAGACGACATCAACTACTATATCGAAATGGTGCCGCATGGCCTTCCCGGCATGGACCTGTTCGACTACGTCGAACTCTGCTCGAACATGGAGCAGCATGAGTGCCGCGACATTTTCAAGCAAGTCGCAAGTGCCATCGACCATCTCCATAACAAAGCGTCGGTCGTCCACCGAGATATCAAGGACGAGAACGTTATCCTTGACGGCGAGGGCAGAATAAAGTTAATAGACTTTGGTAGCGCTGCATATATACGTAGCGGCCCCTTTGACGTCTTTGTCGGAACAATAGGTAACCTTTCCACCTACGCTTTAGCGCCGTTAAGTGCGAAACAAGCTAACGAGAATTAGACTACGCTGCCCCCGAAGTTCTACAAGGCAAACCCTATCTCGGCAGGGAACAGGATGTCTGGGCTCTCGGCATTCTACTCTACACGATCATCTACAAAGAAAATCCGTTCTACAACATCAACGAAATCATGGATCATCCGCTGCGTGTGCCATTCTTGCCTTTCACCGAAGACTGTCTAGATCTCATTCGAAAAATGCTAGACAGGAACGTGCAGACTAGGATAACCATCTCGGAAGTGATGGACCATCCGTGGATGACGTTGACCACTGACGGCAAGAAAAAGGCGACTCGCCCAATTGCATAAGGAAAGACTCGCATGAACTCTCCATCTGAAAGATAGACCTTTCCTACCCGACCTCAATCATCCCAACTACGAAAGATGAAAGATTTATTTCGGCTGTTTCTTTACATCACTTTCTCCATCTTCTATATATATCTGGGCCCCATCTCTCACATCCTCAACTAACCCAGTCACTCCCCACTCCGATGTTCTTATATCCTTTTTACGTGCATGGCGGCGGACGTTCTCATTTCACTTCCATATGTGTTTTATGTTTTCACGATTGTTACACCTTTTGCTATATGATATCCAGACCCTATATTGACGTTTTAGAATATGTTCTTCCCCATTTTCTCCCTTGTTCTTTACCAGCTTAGCTTTATTTGTCTTATTTTCTCTGCGTTTGGTTTTTGCATGGAGCGGGCATTGGCACTGGATCAAATCGACGAACAAAATAGAGAGACAAGGGCTGTATGCTGTATGCTGGTGGGAAGAAGAATGATCGTGGGTTTTACTTATGCAGATTGGACACATCTTTCACGATATGCTTTTTCATTTCTATTCCACAGGGCCTCGTTCTCCTCTCTCGACTTCCATTTGCCTATTGGGGGCTGAACCTGTAAACAGCGAGATATCGAGAATACCACACGTACATTCCTGCAACTACTAGCCTACTAAGCTTTCTTTGCATTATCCCGCGAGACCGTGGCGTGAGACCGCAAGCGGTCAAAGGGACGGGCGGTCAAGAGCCGCTCCACTTATCGACACAAAGCCGGGGTTTAGCATACGGGCTAAGAACTAAAAACCCGCGTGGCCTCTCCCGTATCGCAGCGTGAATCCACTGCGTACCAGCGCGCGGGTGCATCTCGTTCGATGCTCTCTTCTACAAACCCTAAGAATCCTCAGCTCGTCAGGTGAGACGACGCAGGCGTAGGACAGCCGGCTGCGGTCATCCGGGGGCAACTGCAGAGCCGTCGCTGTCAGTCGCCCCGTCGCGTGTCTGAGAATTGCTTGTTCCCCGTCCGCGAGTGTCCCCGGTGGGCGCTCTCCGCCAGCTAGTTCGTCTCGTAGTGGAGGAGGAGGTGGAGGAGGTGGAGGAAGTTGTACCCGGGCGGCCCCGGAGGTACCTTATCGCGCTATCGATAAGCGGGCGGAGGGGCCAGACCGAGGTACCCCGGTACGTCCGCGCAGCCTCTCGCTCCTCCGGGTGTCTCTGTCTCTATCTCTGCGCCCACACCACCATCGCCGCCAGTTCGACCGCTCGCCGCATGACTGGGAGACTGTTCGGATAGCCTGGCTGGCAGAAAGGCTCTGTGTTGACTGCTCGGACTTGCTTGCGTCACTGTCTCTGCACATGGCCTGCGATATGGCCTGCTGATGTGACTAGTCGGCCGCTCGCGGTTAGGTCTCTGGCCATAAGGATCAGATATCGTTTTGTTTGCTTGACGGTCTGCAGGGTCTGGCGACCGTTAGACGAGTCTCCTGCCTTTGATCATTCCTCTCGTCTCCCCCCCGGGTCGGTTCACGGTAGGCTCTAACTGTATTCTTCGCCGGTTCGCTCTTTTTTTTGCCCGCCTCGCTCCCACAGCCGGAAGAATTCCCCATTTCCACTTATTCTCTCCTCTGCCAGTATCCTTATCCGACTCTCTTCCTCATCCATCATTCACAGGGGAAAACAGGCTGCTACCAATTCTACTGTTATTCTTCTTCGATCGGCTGGGTATCACCGTGGGTGGGTGATGGATTCTTCGGGCCATTGAGAGACATTCACGCCCCCCTTATCTTTACGCACGGCACTATTACTATAACTCAAGTGATCTCGGTCCGGTGGATCACCCCTTAGCAACTTATATATACACTCCTCCATCTCGCCGTGATGGCATCAGATGGAATGCAGTTGCCGCCTGACGGCGAGGCTTCCAGCGATCCCTCTTTGCCGCCCACGCCGGGAGCCGATGGCAATGGTCCGGAACATAGACTGAAAGGTCGCAAGAGACTCCTCAAAGGTCTACAGCGGATAGCATCCAGCCCCTCTCTAGCGAGACTTGGTAGAGGCCGTTCTGCTTCCGAAGGCTCCCGTCGATTTGGTACCGGAGCATCCATGTCTTGCGTTTCTCTAAGCTCGAGCATCCCACACCGGACCTGCTGGGACGATCCAACTGTGTACGGGGATCTAGCAACCAGACAACCGAGCGCCCTAGGGGGCGACGAACATCATGAGCCGAGTCGAGTCGTAGGGACGGAGACTCTACTGCTCAACGGTCAGAACCAAACCTCTATACCGCTGCCGATAACCAAACGACCACCGTCGCGCGGAGTAATGCTGGAGTCTACAGCGGAAATGGTTCCAGATGACGACACAGTGGTGGATCTAGAAGTCGAAGAAGAGGTAGAAGTTCCGTTGGTCGATACATGGGCTGAGCTCCCGATGGAAATCATGATGAAGGTGCTAAGCTACCTCGACCCGAAGGAGTTGTTTAGATGCTCAACTGTCTCCAAGAGCTGGAACATGATGTGTTTCGACGGCCAGCTGTGGGCAAATCTTGATACTTCTCTTTACTACACACAGATCCCCCGCACTGCGCTGCTGAAGGTAATCCTGGCTGCCGGACCGTTTCTCAGGAACCTCAGTCTGCGTGGCTGTACTCAACTACTCGAAATCTGGTACTCGGAAGGCGAGCGGGTGACCGACGTATGCCGAAACTTGCTGCAACTGAACATCGAGGACTGCCTTATGGATAACACAACAACCCATTACTTCTTTACTCGAAACGCTCAATTAAGACATATCAACATGTGTGGCGTTTTCACGGCCACGAATTCTTCTATGAGAGCCATTGCCGAAAATTGTCCTAGACTTGAGTTCCTCAATGTCTCTTGGTGCAGAGGTATAGACACTCATGGCTTGACTTCGATAGTCAATTCATGCCTTCAGCTAAAGGATCTACGCGTCAGCCGTATCGAGGGATGGGACAACAATACTATCATGTCAAGCCTATTCAAAGCAAACACCCTGGAACGATTCGTACTGTCGGATTGTACTTCATTGACTGACGCTAGTTTAAAGACCCTTATTCAGGGACTTGATCCGGAAATTGATATCCTGACTGGCCTTCCCATGGTTCCCCCACGGAAGCTTAAACAGCTCGATATATCAAACTGCCGTTCCATTACGGACAACGGCCTGAAGAGTCTCGCAAACAATGTTCCAGATCTCGAAGCTCTTCATGTCTCATTCATCAGCACACTAACGGATGACTCCATTGTATCTATCATCAATACAACTGGTAAACTGAAGCGTCTAGAATTGGAGGAACTAGGTGAATTGACCAACTTCGTTCCCAACGAGCTGTCGAGAGCAGCCTGCTCCCAGGTCCTGGAACATCTTAATATCAGCTTCTGTGAGAAAATTGGAGACACGGGGCTGTTACCCTTACTGCGGAAGTGCCCCAACCTACACTCACTCGACCTCGACAACACTCGAATTTCCGACCTCACTTTAATGGAAGTCTGCTCCCAAATGCGAAAACGTGGTGTAGGGCCCGAACTATCTAAAGTTGGTCTTCGTTTAGCCGTCTTTGACTGCGGCAATGTCACCTGGGCTGGGGTGCGCGAAGTTCTATCAAACAACTGCTCCGTTCCTGGGATGACATATCCATCATCTACTGCAGCCCCAAAGTTACCCAACACATCAGCCTCTTCTTCATCCAGTGCTTATTCTGACATAGAGGAAGAAGACGAGGGCTCAACCACCGACGACTCCACATCCACCGCCTCCTCCGACAGATCAACCCCATTCCTTTCCGCATCATCTCCTTCCACACTTCCACTTACACGCACACAACTTTACCCTACCGAAATTATAAGACTCAAATGCTTCTATGGATGGCAAATGACCGTCGACGAACATACTAAGCGGGTCCTTCGCGGGAACTTAGCCGCTGCAATGCGATTGGAGCGAAAATGGGGCCACTACATGATGGCCAACCAAGAGGGTGGCGGCGCTGCAAGAAGAAATAGGCGACGAGCAAGAGATATCGAGGCTCTTTATGACCAGGATGATGACCAGGAGTACGGCTATGGCCCGGCTGGGCTGGCCCCCTTAGGCGGACGGAGACGAAGAGCAAGGAGTGGAGGGTGTGTGATTATGTGAAGCTCACACCCCTTACCAGGTACCTGAACATCATTGAAATGCAGCGCATATGGAGTATACCATTATATATTAGAGATATATTCTCAACCAACGGTGACGGTGTATTTCGGTTCTCTGCGTTGGCCTTTACGACATCTACGACAATCTCAAAGGGAACGGCTAAAGTGGGATCTGGTTTTTCGTACTTTCATGATCTATACAAATCTGCCATGACTGTTGTCCGTCAGCTTTTCTTCGACTGATTATTTTTAAACATTTGTTTTATAGAGGGATGGAGGAGTTAATTCAATTCAATCAAAGCCAGGGAGCTGGGTTCTATGCATGTATTCATCCATTGGTCGAAACGATAAACATTCTATTTCGCTCTATGGGGTATTTATATTATTCATGTTTTAGGAGAAATATCACTTCTCGAAGAAACCGCCATCACTCTCCTCATCCTCGTCGACCTCGCCATTGCGTTGTTTTTCGCTATCTAAAGCCACACCTCCTTGAGCTTTCTTCATGCGCGTGATTGTGTGTCTTCGCGTCACATCACTTTGACCAGCAGAGGTGACAGCACCACGTTTTTCCTCCTGTTCCTGGGCTAAGCTCTTTTTCTCCCCTGTCACGCTTATTCCCAACCTCCCTTCCCTTAGGGCATCTAGAGTCCCGTCTTTCATGCTTTGCTCCACGGTAAACCAAAGAGGTGGCTTCTCGGTTGTCGCTTGTTTAATGGGCGCTAACCGCTGTCCAAGTGCAGATTGCTCTTCCTCCTCACTTGGCTCATCGCCATTGTCTTTTTCCTGCTTTTCATCGTCTTCACCCTTTTTGTCTTTCCTCTTTCCTTCCCTTTCCTTTCCTTGGCTAGGGAATATAGAGATATATTTCTCAGTCAACGGACTATAAATGGCGTAATTCAAATCAACCTGCGTGGTGTATAATTTACTTTCGAGCTCGGCTAGTCGGTCTTTTTTTGATTTCGATGTGGATGTAGACATCTCATCCTCTTTCTCTAATTTTGACTTCATGCGTTGGAGCTTCTTTAGATTTTGCGCAGCCGTCTTTCGTTCTGAATTATCGACCTGTTAGCGCTTGTGCCAAAAGAAGAGAAAATCAGATTAAGTAGGTATTGAATGTAGCCTTACCTAGAAACCGCACAAAATGATACTTGGCAATTAGAGCGTTCCGCGCTTTCTTCTCTTCTGTCTTCTCCAAATCCCTTTGGTATCCCTTCAATGCTCTCTCTTTTTCAATTCTCACGTCTGCGGGCAGTTTCTTCGAATGGTCTAACAGTCGCTTGGTAGCTCGTATTTTATTTTTGAGATCATTGACCGACAGGCTCGAGGAAGCACCGGAGTTGCTTTTGCTATTCTTCTTGAAGTGCTTGGAGTCCTGCTTGTAGGCATATCGTGGCTTCTTGTGTTTCTCGTCCATGTCATCAGGACGACTGCGTTTGCCTGACATGGAACTCATGACAATCAGTTATAGCTTAACTAAAGTAGTTACTGCAAGCAAAAGAATGACTGTAGATTATAGAATGATTTCTTGACGACTTGTTTATCGAATTGACCGAATTCCTATACTTTTTTTCGATGCCACTCGGAGTTATATAGGCCCGAAGTTACGCTTACATAAGCGGGAGACTGTCAGCTCTTCGGGCCGAAATTACCCCGTGCCACCACTTGAAGCTCGGCCTTTTAGAGCCACGAGTTAGTGAACACAAGACGCCCGATGCATTGATGATGTCTAAATCGACTATCTAGTGACCTGACATCTGAAGGGCGATGGCTATAGTATTCGGCTCGTGAGGCTAACTCTTTCCTTGCACTCAATTAATTTAAGTATTCCACACGAAATGGAGACTGCGGTTCGATGGTCACCTAGCTCAACGGGTGATGATCAGAGGTTCCTTTACGTTGATATACCCGGAAAATCATTTAGCTTATGCAAAGTCACCTCTCGCGACGATGCCCTTGGTGTTCTAAAATACGATGTCCTAGCTTCTCGCCATTCAGTCCCGCCGTTTCGAGCTTTTGATTGGTCCCCTGCAGACGAGAACTTAGCTGTGGTCGGGCAGTCGTCGGGAGAGGCAGCGGTTCTACGTCTAGACGATGATACCCAAAGTCCTATTGTGTTCACAATACGAAACCAGCGGTCCTGCAATGCTGTCGCGTTTAATACACAAGGGCTCCTAGCTGCTGGACTTGATAAAGTTAGAAATGACTTTAGTCTTAATATATGGAATGTGAACCAACGTCTTAGCTTAGGTAGCTCTGCCCGACCATTTGGGTCCAGCAGGTATCCAACGGAGCCACTTCGTAAGCTAGCCAGCTCGGAGCCAATTACAAGCATCAAATTCTTCAAGGACCACCCAGAAACCTTGATTGTTGGAGTACGAGGGCAATCTATCAGAATATATGATTTAAGAGGTATGTCTATCTCACCCTTCCTTTGTTGCCTTTCTGCTCTTTTGTATATTTCAGCTGTCCTTAAGTTGGTGAATGAATTCTATGGACCTTATTTACTGACGATCATCACCTTCATAGAATCATCCGGCAATCCGTCGTTGCAATTCGCAACTCGGTCTGTCCATAATATTGCCATAGACTGGCTAGATGAGAATTACATCGCATCTTGCTTGCCTTCCAATGAAGCCACCATCAGCGTTTGGGATCGTCGCTCAGGGTTTCGCTACCCAGCTGCTGCTGGAGCGCCTTCTCAAGCTACCGATCCAAGCTCCCTATCCGCTGCTTTAGACTTGAAACCAAATATTGAGCCCAATTCCACAATTGCAAGTTTACGCTTCTCCCGGACAAAGCGAGGATGCTTGGGAATGCTAACAAATACTGGAACCTTTCGATGTTACGACATTGCAAAAGAATATCTTTCCGAGGAAAATAAACTCTCCTTAGAACATGCTTTAGGACAGGACTCTAGCAAGCATTATCCAGAGCAGATATATACAAGAAAAGTGCAGGACTTCCGTCCGTCTTCATTTTCGTCTGTTCACAATGCCAAACCAGACTGGCAAAGAGTCACTTCGTTTGATTTTTTGAATAAGGGGGTAGTATCCCGTCCTGTTGCAATAACTCTCCTTGCCGACAAGACGGTCAGACTTTTCACGCCTCCCCCTCCATATTTATCAACAAGCATATCATCGAAATGTACCTTAAGCAGTGGAGGATTGATCAACGACGATTCAAGCCCTAGAATTCTGGGCCCAGCGCTTCATCACGGGGCTAAATCTTCTCTAATAAGCACTGAAATTCTTCAGTATACTTCGTTTTCGGAAAATTCAGAATCTGGTGCTCGACTTTTCACATCTGAACATCCAAGTGGTGAAGATAATAGACCAAGCCAGGAAGAAGAGAATGATACCTCCGCAGTTTCTCAATTGCCCCCTTTCCAGGAAGCGCTTTCTTGGCTAACCATTCCACGTCTGAGATGTGCAGAAGGTTATCTACTTGATAGTGCAAAAAACCGTGGTATAGTATCTGATAACTTATCTTTGATGGAGTTATGGGATTGGATAGGTCGTAAGTCATGAGATATATTTGCTCGAACCCGGTTTTATTTTATTCTAACGGTATTTCTTCAGGCGCACATTCGCGGTCAACGAGCGATTCGATGATTATACATGGTGTAGACTTAAATTACGTCGGAGTATACAGCGTGTGGAATGAAAAGCTTGGTTAGTTCGTCCATATTACGATCATACTCCCTGTCTGCAAAAATATGGGCTAATTATAAGATAGGACGAAGCTTTGAAAGTAGGCGGGACGGCTCTGAACTTGGAGAGGAAATAGATCTCGGGCTTCTTTTCCAGGAGTTGGTACATAAACTTGACTTTGCCGAGAGCAAAACCTGCGAATCTGAATTTCCTGAAAAAAGGCAGCTTTGTCTACACATATGCGGTGCGCCAGAATCCTACGACGATCTAGTCAATACTGTAAATCAGCTTGTGGCAAACAGACAACACTCAAAAGCCGCAGCTCTAGCTATATTTCAGGATGAGGTCAAACTTGCTTATAAGGCTCTCCGGGAGAACAAGCCAACTCAAGCGCACAAGTTGTTAGCAATGGCTATTATTGGAGGTTCTAAAGGTGATCCGGGACCTGATTGGGAGGAAACCTGCGCGGAAATTGCAGGTGAGCTTACAGACCCTTATGCCAGGGCGATACTTGCCATGGTAGGTAATGGCGACTGGATGTCCGTTCTGCAAGAAGCCACACTGCCTCTTAAATATCGAGTCGAGGTAGCGCTTCGCTGGCTTCCGGACGCCGAACTTACCACCTATCTGAAAGACGCATCTGTGCAAGCTATACAACAGGGAGATGCTGAAGGTCTTGTTCTTACCGGTCTTGACCACGCCGCTTTGGACTTGTTTCAGTCCTATATAAACAAGCACAATGACGTTCAAACGCCAGTTTTGGCGATGTGTCATACAATTCCACGATTCATCAGAGATGCACCAAGCAAGGCCCGATTTGAGGCATGGCGCGAAACGTACCGACATCAGATGAATTCATGGAAACTTCATCTTAACCGTGTTAAATTTGACATCGAATCCCGGAAATTAGCGATTACATGGGAATCACGCAGGCTCGTTGAACCACCACTCCAGCAAATCAGCCTCGTCTGCAATTACTGCACCCGCCCCCTAACCCAACAAGACAACTACAACTCAGAGCTTATGAACACTCCGACGGCGGGCCCCGAATTTACTCATCCAACTACTGGGAACCCGCTAGGTCATGGTTCAATGAATGGCACAGCATGTCCTAGATGTGATCGCCATATGCCCCGTTGCGGTGTCTGTTCATTGTGGCTTGGAACACCGGACCCGATGTCGAAGGCATCCATTGCTGAAGATTCTAAAAAGGCACCACCGGGCTCACAGAGTCATGAAGACATTATGCGGCGATTTATTGTATTTTGTATCAACTGTAATCATGGTTTTCACGCCGACCATGCTAGAGATTGGTACTCTAAACATAAAATATGCCCGGTAGCAGAATGTGGCTGCATCTGCGACCGTTAATAAAGCTTAGTACTACTATAGTTCTAATAAAGGAAGACATGAACATACTCAAATAGGACCGGATTCTAATTGATAATGAATCTACTGGTGGGAGATTGAGTATCATTAGGGGAGGCCAAATCGGGAATGGCGCGGCAGCCGCGTTTGAACCCTAAATCGATGTCATTTAAAAACGTCTGTTGAGTCACATATCAACAATTCCTTTGGAACGAGCTGAATGAATGCTGCTCAGACGCAAAGTCACAACCTCGACATCACGATATAATATAACAAGTGTGCCTCAACAATTCACTAGGCTTTATATTTGCTTTCGGAGCCCAAAACTCTTCCGGCGGTTCTTCACAAGCTCTATAATTTCCAGTTTATCTCGCGGTTTGCAACAAAGTAATTTTCAGATGGCACCACATAGAGGGAGGGGTGGCAAGGAGCCTTCTCGAGAATACAGATTGTCCAGAGAGCTCACGTTCATATTACGACACGCAGCAGAAAAGGAGGGGATTAAGATCGATAGGCAAGGGTACGCCAACGTCGGAGAACTAGTCAGTACATCTCAATAGGTGGTAAAAGCGATTAGTTCAAGCCGCTAATGAACTGTTTAGCTACAATATAGGAAACTTAAAGGCCTGAAGGCCACACTTCCCGATATTCTAGAGGCTGTCTCGACATCCGATAAGCAGAGATTTGGCCTTCTCTACATACCGGACAAGCCCGTGTCATCTGAGATCGATGCAAAAGAAGATGCTATTGCAGGTGACGAATCATCTCTTTCAACCGCTACCATGCAAGCGCTAGCTTCAAACGATCCAGAGCCTTATAACTACTTAATTCGCGCTAGACAAGGCCATAGTATGAAGTGTATAGACTCGGCTTCACTTCTGACACCGCTTACCCTCAACTCCTCCACTCCGCTACCTGAAACCGTCGTTCACGGTACCTATCACGCCACATGGCCTAAGATACTCAGCAGCGGAGGACTACAATGCATGGGCAGGAATCACATACATTTTGCCAGTGGACCATCCATAGCTTCAATTTTACCAAATGGGAGAGATGGACAAACCGCTACTCCACCTACCAAAGGGTCGGGGAAAGAAGGCGTGATTTCAGGAATGCGAGCGGACGCGCAGATACTGATATATATTGATCTCAAACGCGCATTAGCTGCCGGTTGCCCTTTTGGAATAAGCGAAAACGGTGTGATCCTAAGTGAGGGTATGGCGACCGAAGGGACCGAAGTGAAGAAGGTTGGCTTAGAATTCTTTGATATAGTTGTGGAGAGGAAAAACGGCTTGGGTGTTCTCTGGGAGAATGGGGCGCTAGTCACGGACACGCCGGACTGGATGCTGAATGCCAAAGCTCCAGCTGGGAAAGGCGGGCAGAAGCAGAAGGGTGGGAAAAGTCAGCCATCAGCTCCGCGCCTAAAGGTAGAAAAACATACAGATTTGGTGGAAGAGGATTAGGACAATTGTTAACTCTCCAAGCCGTGCGGAGACTGCTTCATGCTAGAATTATTTGCTCTGAATGGCGAGACCTGTAAGTCGACTTTCCGCTACTTATAATTCAATAACACTTTGTAAAAATCTAATAACATGAGCAGAAATTGTTCTCAGCGAACTATCACACTATGAAAGTCTTGAGTATCTACGCCTTCACTGCGGAATATCTAGATGACTATTGACTACTTCATCTCTTCTTACGCAAACACGACGCCATAGCTTAGCATGCTCTGAACTCGTCTCTCACGGCTCTACCAAACTGCTCCATACCCTCTTCGAGATCATCCTGCGAAGCAGTGGCCACGAATGTTACCCTGAAAAACACTCTATCCGTGCAACCTTTGACATCAAACCAACTTCCCCTAGCAACGAGTACTCCATTGCTTTCCGCACGTGCGTGAATTCTGTCTTCAATAGCATGGCACTGCTCCTTTCTCCTTTCAGCACAGTCGGGATGCCCTCTGAGATCTACGGTGATCCACAAGAACATTCCGTGTGTTGGCGTCGTCCATGTGCATACCTCCTTAGGCAAATACCTGTTACATGCAGCAATCATAACATCACGTCGGGAGTGATATTCTCCAGACAAGTGATTTAGCCAGTTGACGAAACCTTCTTGGCCCCAGTTCTCAACAAGCATCTTATAAAGCATCACTTGTGATGGGCCGCTTGGTGAGGAGGGCCCAACTTCAGCAAAGTTCGCAAAAATATCGACAATTTGGCTGCTGGCTGTCAACCAACCGCAGCGAAGCCCGGGAGCAAGAATCTTGGATGTAGATTCTATACGAATGACCCGGCCACTTTTGTCGAGGGACAGATATGATGTGGGTAGCGAACTTTGAAAGTTGTCCAGTAGCGAGATATCCAATGATGAAGATGGCTTGCTGAGCCGCAAAAAGAAATAGGGGTCATCTTCAATAATGAGCAGATCATGTCGCTCGGCCACCTGGTAAATCGCATTCTTGCGTGCAGTGGATTGAGTTATGCCAGTGGGATTCTGTCCTGATGGGATGGTATACAAAACAAAGGGCTTACGTCCCTTGGAGCTATCCCAGAAGTGAAGCTTAGCGTCAAGATCCTCCGGTATCAGGCCATCCTCGTCCATCTCGATGCCTTGTGTCTTGAGCCCTTGAGCCCTCAACGCCATCAACGTGCCTGGATACGTAAAGTTTTCGGCCAGTATCCAATCGCCACGGTTGCAAAACATGCGCAGGGCCAACTCGATAGCGGAAGTTGAACCGCACGTAAGAGTCGTGTCCCAGTCTTGGTAAGGGGGATTGTGAATAATGGATGTGTTCTCACGGAAGTAATGAACCAGCTGACTCCAGCCCACAGGTTCAGCATAGTTCAAGGCAGACGAAAGATCGAAAGCAGTCTCTCCCTTTGTGCATGTCATGGAGTCTGCTGAGTCTAATGACTGAGATTGACGGCTCTCCTTGGTCCCAGTCATAATCATAGACTGCCAGGGATAGTAAAGCGAGGTTGGCCTTCCGGTGCCCAGTGGGATTGTCTTGGAGGGATTTACCGTCTTGGCTGAGTCTTTCAAGGGTGATACTCCTTGCGTCCGACTTTCGTCGCTGAGCCGATGGTCCCATCGTTTTGCTAGCTTTTTGGATGGGCCAGGGGGCGTCGGTCGGAGTTTGATAGTGTCACCTCTAACCTCGTCCATAAGGACATCCTGTATTTTGTCGCACTCTAGGGTCATGATGGCGAGACGGAGAGTTGTCTATGCTTAATCGGAAAGGTCTTGGAAGAAAGGTGCCAGCCTATGCCAGGTTCAACAAGCTGCATCTAAATGGTGTAAAAGAACAAAGAAGCTAGGATATACCCCAGAGTTCGGTGGAAAGAGATGTGCCTTGTCATTCTCCGTTGGGCTCGAAGGCCCAAGTCCTCCTCTTATACTCCGCATCCCCGGGACTGCACGGGTGGCAAGACAAATGACTGATGCAAATGCGTGCAAAGGTAAGGGTAAGGATCAATGTGTACTCCATACACGCCCCCCCCCTGCCGCGCCATTTTGTATGAAGTAGGAGGCTTAGGAACAAGCGGTAATCTTAGCCTCATCCTGGCGCAGGTCACACGTGACTCCGTGTTTTACTTCCAAGATGCAAGTATTTTTCCCTTATTTTTTAAACTACTTTAGGCTTGGCGGCTAGTTCGTTATACGGGAGTGGGGCTAACGTAAGGTTTGCTTTAGGTACCTTATTTATCCGAACTCGAAGCATTTCACCAAGAACTCCGTAAAACATCATAACGGTCCGACTAAAAATAAATCACCCTGGTTGGTAGTTGACGGATTCGACTAAACTCACCTTCCGGAGAACTGTAACCTCTCCCCTATCGTTTTTACTCCTGCCGATGCCACATGTTTTTTGGGCTAAGGAGACAGGGTTCCGTCAGCCGTATGAGGCCGTGCCCTTGCATGGTTACGCTACTACTGTATGGAATTACGGAATACTTACGGAGTACTTACAGTCAAATCCTGAACACGGCTGGCAAATCCTCCTTGCATATTGACCCTGGATCACGTAACAGATCGTTACGAAAGCCAAATGGGATCTCCCAAGACTTTATTCATCCCTCGGCCAGGTAGTATTACTCTGATAACGTATCAGAGCACCTTGAGCCGAGTGGCGTCAGGGCTGTCTGGTCTCTTAGCCCTATAACTAGTTATAGTTATTAAACAAGCTGAGCTGCTAAAATGTAGTTCTCTACGCCTATTTTGGTCAATGAATTCTACCACAGCCTCACTCAACCACGCTCACGCTCGTTAAATTATCCTTCATTGAACTCACTTAGGAGATATCCGGCATTAGTGCCGTTTGACAAAGATCCTCCGCTAATTTTTACACATCCGATATACCCATAATATCATAGTCAACGAGTATAGCTGATTCAACCGATATATGCAAATATCTACAATGGCTCCGTGAGCAGATCCGGTGCCACATTGGCTCGGGATCGGTATCGGTATCGGTATTCGGGGCCGGCGTTCTGCCAAAGACGCCTTTTACGATGCTGGCCTTCTGAGGACCCACCTAAAAAGGAAATCAAGTGTAGAATCCCCATATTCTAGAAAATCTGGGCTTCTTTGTCGGTAAAGAAATCTAGTTTCAAGCAGCACATCGCCTCATGGCTTCACAATCCGCAAACCGGTCTCGGTCCAGCCTACCTGTTCTCGATCTTCTGAACTATGCTACGTACAACGATATTCCTCCGATTTATTTGAAATTCATTATCGAGGCTGCGAGTCTCCTTGTGCCAAGCTCAAACTATACTACCTAGCAGCAGGAGAAGCGAGAATCAGCAGGATAGTTGACAGCAAATTTGCACCTTGATAACTAATTTCTAACTATTCTCTGATTCCGAGATCGCTCGCTCGGTTGTTCACGAGCGCAGGGATAATATTCATACTTCGGACTTTTTTCCGAACGTTTTAAAAGTGAAATATCAATTAAATCCGAAGCACGCGAGGCTAACTTGTTTGGTGAACTCTCTCCTGAAGATCGCTTTTTTTTACTGATCAATAATACTTATGTTATGATTCCCTATGCATTCGCTATAATGTGCATGAGGAGAAGAGGCAATATGGCAACTGTGAACACTGAAGTACTAGTCGCCGCCATAAGCTAGTCGGATCTTATAACGCACTAGTTCTTCGTCATACATCTCATTTTCGATGGGTCTGGGAGACCTAAGCTTTACGTTTGCTGCGCCTATGCAGAGACGTATCGTTACGCCATTCATTACGAGTATTTTGAAGCCAAAAATACTTACGTACCTAGGACCGGAGTGAGATATGCTCCCTGTCGATTTCGTGCATCTGCCAATAATAGCTCGTATACTCAGAAGTTCCACCCCAACGTCTTGCATTAAAGTTAGTATGCATTTAGTTGGCTGGAAATGTGTATCCGGCCCGGCATTATCCAACAACCCCTGATGCGCGCATTACTTACCCGAGTCGATCCCAATCAAACAGGAACATTCTCGGTTGATAGTAACGGGAGCTTTTTACACTAGGGCAAACAGGCCGAAATTCTCCATCAGCTAGGGCTCTTGTAAGACGTCTAAGAGCTGCTTGTCAGCGCTATCTTTTTATCAAATAAATAGGCGAGAATATCTTTGATACCCGCAGCGGGCAGCAAGAGACAAGAGTTTAACACTCGAGCATTAGAGGGCTCCTATACCAAACTGCATTTTCTATCGAGGAGCTTATCCAATGATCATTGCGAAAAAGGTCAACAGTCTCGCCTTAAATTTATGTACTCTCAACTTTGTTAACCAACATGCACACTGCCATTTTACAGGCCGCTTCCAAACTACCATATAATTTTAAACAATGCTAGTCTAAAATGTGACTCACAAGTTCTAGTTAAAGGTCTTCAAATCGAAATAATGGGCACCTGTAGTTAGAATGATATATGGAACTTTCTCTCGCCCAGCTAGCAAACCATTTGAAGACCCGAAGACTGCCACATAAATAGGCCTTACTACTATGCGCCAATATAAGAGGCGATGGAGATAATCTTCCAACGTATCAAAACCAACAAGTCCTACATCCGTGCAAGGCTGTATAATACCCACCTAACTTTGGCCGCGCGCACCTACTTGTTTTTCAAACACTCCCTGCCTACGGCGTAGCGTGGAAGATCTAGAAAAACTGTGACTATAAAATTGAGCAGGCTAATTCCATTTCTTTCTCGAAGTTTCAATATGGCTGATAGTAAAGTATAGAGTGACTTGGGCCTCAGCATGGCATAGCAAGTGCCGATCGATCGATTTCAAACTGGACGGCTATGTTGATCAGTCTGGGGGATATGGGTCAAAGAGCAGCTGGTTTTGGAATTTCGGTATTTATGAACGAACAAAACTGCATGCGTACCGAGCTCGAGCTGCGGGAACTTAACGTAGATGGAACGCACGATGTGCTGCTCAGAGGGAACATGAGACTGTTTCTTGCTTAAATTGTCTAGATCAGCAGAGCATAAATAAGTTATAGCACCTACCTTTATCCACCGTGATGAATATATATGCTCAATTGCGAAAGAGAGCGAAAAAAGCAAACTGACAGTATCTCGTCCATATGCGCTTCAGTCAGTTGAACTCCGTACAAGTAAACGATTATATTCGTTGAATTTCAAGCGACAGATCACTACTCTAGGGTAGCTATCTTCATTCACGAAGAACGGGCGGCTTTCAAAATGATCTTAATACTACACTGAGTGAGCACCACTTGCTGCGCAGGGTACCTTCATTTGCTTTATAGACCATAGGGAGATGTCTCTTGCACTCAAGCGTTATTCCAGTACCTTTAGGTAAAACAGTCTGAAGATAAATATTTCTCTGCAAAGGTACCAGCACTCGCGAAATAGTACGGCAGTTTTGTGAGGTCATTAGCATCCTTTTGATCCCAGTGGCATTTCCTAGAAGGTCCGAAGGCCACATAACAGTGAGTGGCATCTTAATGCACCGACTTCGTAGGCAGCTGTTTGTGGCTTACACAACGAATAGGGGGTGGTGGCGGAACGGAACAATATTTATCCGCCGGTTTACTTCTAGCCCTTTTTTAAACTGATTCAACGATCAAACTACGCAGATTTTTATGGCACCCAGTCACCAACCTGTGTAAACCCAACCACGGTTCACTGTTCTCTGAGTCCTTCTCTGAGTCCTTCTCTGAGTCATTCTCCTCGTAATATATGAATCCCAATTTTATTTCCTTCTCTTCTCTTCTTTTTTTTGTGCTTGTTGACTGTGTCTAGCTTGATTTCTATTCTCAAGCTTACTGGTAATAGAGTAAAGAAATGATACACGGTACAAGAGCCGATGTTTTGCTACTCCTGACCATGGACCTAGAGAGTTGAGACCACGCTGAAATGGGAGAAACTTATGCTAGCCCCCACCATGGAGTCACAGCGTTGATAGTCCAAGCCTAGATCAACAGATCTAGAGAGTCAATCTCTGCCAAAGGACTTCTAGGAGGTCTTCCGTGATCTAGTTACATGAAGCGGTTAATTGAGATTATTGATTATCACAATACATTATTCAGGAATAAACAACAATACGTTATTACAACTCTACTCGTTGAAACCATTACGATGTCGAATGAAGTTGCATTTCGTCGAATCGGGGCCGGCTTCTGCGGTACGGTCTGGGCTATGAAGCCCGAAAACTTCCCAGAGCAAGTTCATGCTTTCAAACTTGAAGACGGAGACCCAGGGAGATCTTTCCAAAAGGAGTTCAAGATGCACAACGCTGCGCTCAATGCCATGGAACAATACGAACAACTCAACAGCGTCCATTCACTCTATGTTTCGATCCCCGAATGCCATCAGCTAATAACCCCCGAAAATGACAGCTGGTGGAACGAAAACCTGAGGAAATTTCCTGTCAACTACGCTCCCTGCAATACCCCTCACTCCGACCGCATTCCACCTGTTTGCTAGCATGCCAGAGAGTTCCTTATCGACAAGTTTTGTCCAACACGTCCTGTATCCGAATTCAAAAATAGCAATGTCAACCAAGACTGCCTAGTAAGACCATTCTTGGCAGATGTCGCTATGCATCCAAAGAGTGTATAAATTCACGATTCACGGCCTTCTCTCTTCGAAATTTTCCACTACACCTCGACCAGAATGGCTAAGACACTATCGATGCTACATTTGTTTAGGAATTTGGATGCCAACGACATTGAATTCGTTCTCGCTCCCGCCCGACGAGACATTTAGATACTCTAGAAGTCGACTATAGGATCCAACGTTCTTAGCGAACACGTCATGTGGATCCTAGATTTCGACTAGTTTAACACTATCTCGTTCGACAAGACGGGATCAAATAGGCTGTTGGGGCTTTCTTCAGAAACGATCTATTTTATCTACGCCCAACCTCCAGCCCAGATCTTTGGTGCCGGCTCCAGTACTTACAAACAAGCAACGAAAATTTGAGCGAGCTTGCTTGCCGATAATACAATTCTTAACCTCCCTGTTCGGTTTATAGAGGAACTTGAGCTCAAGGCCGGATATTCTGAGTAATTTGGCGTTACGATTGCTGGGTATCTTGAAATTGTATTGGAACTACATTGAAACGGCCTCAAAGAGTCAGGAGAACAAGCTACCATTTTATATTCGATAGTTATGAGCTAAATGTTATCAACCTATAAACTATCCCATGAAAGCTGTTTCTCCTTCTTCACTCGTATATATTCTTTTTCTTTCGGCCAAATGTTCCCTAGCTTTCGATTGCCTGGTTTTTGGAACCGTTGAGTAAGTTCTTAAATGGCAAAAAGTAAATAAGCCGCATTAACCGCAACTTGAATGCAATTGGGTGCTTCGCCGTTCTGAAATAGAAGGCACCCGTGTACTAATTTGTTAACCTCTGTCTTGATAACTTCGATTTCGATGAAAGAATGTATCCCACATACCCGGTTTCTGTTCCTTTTCCGCATAGAGGCCCATCATCATTAAACCTTGTAGACGCCTGGGTGTTTTCGACGGCCATCACGAGCCAAGCGAGGGCTATAGTCTATGTCCAACTAGTTGACGAGAAATGCTCGAGTCGGCAAGAATATACTAAGTCAAACATGCAAAAGACTTGCAACTGCTTTCGCAAGTTATAACTGACACAGCGAGTTTCTTATCTGATCCGAGATAAAGTGGAGAAGATAACAGCCCGCAGATTGCCAAGCCATCATAGCGTAAACGCGGAACCACGGGCGGAATTGAAAAAGAAAACTTCTTCAGTTTCAGATTGTACCTGCGAGTCGACCTCTCAAGGTGCCTAAGATTTTGTTCCTCATCTACCTGGATAATGATAATGATTCAGTGCGTATGGCGACGACAGCCAAAGACCATCCCGATAACAAAAGAGCGATCGCGAGCTTCTGTACAGTTGAACAGACAACAAATCGACTTTTCAATCCTTATGAGGATTTCAATTTGTTACGAGAAAGTCCTTAATATTCACTAAGGTATCTAGTTTACGAGTTGGACAAGTCAAAGACCTCTTGGAGGTGCTCCGCCGGGTCACTGTTATTAACAATACCAAGCCAGGTCTCCGGCTTCTTGTATCCAAGAAGAGAGAGCATCTTCTCGCTCATCCCGAGAACCTTACTTCGGGGAATCGCCAAGAACTGATTCTCCTCCGGACGGAGAATGCCCGAGATGAAAAACAGGCCATAAACTCGGCGCACTTGGTCGAGAGAAGCATTATGTCCTGCTCCATGATAGACGGTGCCGAGGAAGACAAACGCAGAGCCCGGCTCCATTTCTGAATCAGAATCATCAGACCACGTTAGCATTTATCCCCAGAGAGTTTACTTTGCGGAATAATAAAAAGAAAAGAAAAAAGAAAGGTTAGGTTTTTTTTACCCGCAAAGCAGACCTCATCTGTTCTCGGAACCCGGGTATGGTTCCATTTGTGAGAACCGGGAATAGCCATTGTCGCTCCATTCTCTTGAGTGGTCTTTGACCCGGCCATCATGAAGCCCAGCATGGTTTCGTTTGAGAGGCTATACTCGCCGCTATGGTAAATTCCATGGATCATGTCATCTCTGTGCAGTCTCTGGCGCGGGGCACCAGGGCTGATATTGAACGTCAAACTGCTATTCAGCAGGGGTCCTATGGCGAACTCCTCTGTTTGGTCCTCCCAGGTTGCAGTGCACTTCTTCGTCAGGATTGCTGTCCGCAGCCTGTCCATCACCTCGTTCTCAGCAATCTTGAGCATTGTCGGTGACTTTCCTATGATGCCGGGAACCATTATGGTCTGGTTGGGTACCAGATCATACGCAGAGTGAGATTCGGCCTTGGCCTTCTGAATGTATGGCTCAAGTTCATCACTGACAGCAGCGATATCCTGAACTGAAACAAGATCGGTCAATATCAACCCACCATCCCGCTCAAGGACAGCGATAATTTCCTCGATCGGCGCCGTGGCAGGGAGTCTCGTTAGGGCGACGGGCGGTACATATGAGGGGTCGAGCGGCGGGGGAAATTCAGGCATTCTGGCGGACTAAACGAGTAAGACTCGCTCCGTGTAACTGCCAACCAGTCAACAGTAGTTCCTCGTTACTTGATGGTGTGGAGAGAGATATCTCGATTGAAGTTGAATATCCCTCGTCAGCGACTCTCTCACTGATATAGAAAGCTAATATGTGATTTCTAAAGCTAGGGTAACTTCGAAACCTGCTCTCGTCACGAAATGGACTGCCATAATTTGAGATTTTGGGATGATCGTATCGGAAAGGATGGAGGGGTTAGTTCCGCTTTGCATCAGGGATAATCCCTGCAATTCGTTAGTTACTGGGGTGTTGCGGCAGAACCCGCTGCAAGCTCCCATGCGTCCACTGGCTTGACCCTCGCTAACTATTCGGATTTGGACGATACTATGCCATAAGGAAGCCTTGTCTAATCCTGATCATCAGCAAAACGGGAGAAGGGAAGAGATAAGAGACACTCGAAAGTTTAACATCTGCCACTCTGTCATGCAACATAGGGACAGACTTCAAGTCTCCAGTCGAGAGATGCATGTGCCATAGCTAAATCTCGGCCGTAGTTTAACTAGCTATGCTATGATCATTTTCCGAATTTGGGGATTCTCCACGGCTAAATTCAGAAACTCGAGGGCCTCTCTATGGCGTTGACCACAGAATACAATATCTTGTCGATGGTATTATCCTGCGCTTCTCTGGTGATAATCTACCCACTAGTTCTATCAAGATATTCTTAGAAGCCCAGAGGGTTCTTGCAGCTGATCGGCACTGTCTAACATGTTTTCAAAAAAAGAAATGGAAAAGGCCGATAAAGACGACGATTGCCATCTTGAGAAAGAGAGTGACATTCCAATCCAGACGGAGAAACCCTTCACCACCCTCTCGGCCATCGGCATTGGATATGGAGTTACAAACACGGCTGTTGGTATACCCATCATTCTGGCCACGGCCATACCCTTAGGCGGTTCACCACTGGTATTCTGGGGGTTTTTGGCTATGGCTTTGGTTGGTCTGGCAACGGCAACCACCCTCGCTGAGCTGATATCTGCATTTCCGCATCCGGGCGGTCAGTACATATGGGTTCATAAGCTTGCCCCAGAAAAGTATCGAAGAGGCCTATCCTATGCTACAGCTATGATTAGCTGGATTGCCGCCATTGCCATCGGGGCGTCCGGCAATCTTTCGGTGCCCATCAACACTTTTACCATTATTACTCTCCTTCGGCCCGATTTCGTTTACCAGCGGTGGATGGGATTCGTGATGTATCAAGTTATCAACATCGTAACATGTTTTGGTGCTTGTTATCAACATCTGTTGCCAAAAATATCGAAGACTCTGCTGCTTATCAACGTCGCCTCAGTTGCAACTATCATTATTACTCTATTTGCCATGTCCGGAACAAGGACTACCACTGAAGACTTTTTCAAAGTTGTGAACGTTTCTGGATGGCCAAATGGGGTGGCATTTATCATTGGCTTTAATGGCTTCAATTGGTGCTTCTCCTGTCTTGATGTTGCTACGCATCTTGCAGAAGAGATTCCCTCTCCCAGCACCAATATTCCCAAAGCATTGATATGGACAATTATCATTGCCTTTAGTAGCGGACTCCTGATGGTTCTAGCTGTTCTAATTAATCTAGGCCCCGTCGGCACTACCAACTACTCAGGAATTGCTTTGTTTTATCGTATTACTGGTAGTAAAGCTGCTGCAATTGGCCTATGGGTTCCCGTTCTCTTCCTCGTCTTTGCTTCGGTCTGGTCTATTCAAACATGGCAGTCTCGCCTTGCATGGACCATCAGTAGGGAGTCTGGCTTCCCTTTGCATCGTCATTTTAGCAAGATTTTTCCAGCGCCTTTCTATACTCCCATTTGGTCTCTCATTGGCTCTGCTGTCGGCACGGCACTGTTTGGATTTCTCTATCTCGCATCTGAATTAGCCTTTAACTCGCTTATTGCGACTGGCATCTTACTTCAGTATACGAGCTATTGTATTCCTGTCGTATTGATGATTTGGCAAGGAAGATCTAGCCTCAAGCATGGACCATTCTGGTATCCCAAGCTCGGATTTCTTGCAAATATCGTTATGCTTTCATGGGCGGCGGTAGCCTTTGTCTTCTACTGCTTCCCGGCTTATTCAGAGGTGATTCCGAGCCAAATGAATTACGTTTCAGTGGTTCTTGTTCTGGTTGCTATTTTGATTACGTCGCTGTGGTTTCTTTATGCCAAAGGTCATTACAAGGTCATTGATATCTATTGAAAAGTAAAGTGGGACTCAAATTGCTAGAATGATTGGTGCATTACTGATACTACTATAATAGCAAGGAGCTTAGGTGAAATAAGGAATAGTCAGCTCGTTGATTCTCCGCCAGCATGCTTGTTTAGCCGCTTATAGGCCTCTTATCCTATATGCTGGTTTAAAAATTTGTATAAATACTTTAAACACACAAAAGCGAGCCTTCGGGTGAACACATTATAAGTATGCCGAAGTACTCAAATATTCTAGGCATTGGAGGGAACTTAATTTAACTTTAACGTTTGACTCGTGGTAAGTCCGTCTCTTCTATCAGTGTGAATCTGAGCTCTGCTTAAGCGCCCATCCCGCTCTGAAAAAGTCTTCAATGTTTGTAGGTTGAATATCAGGAAAGATCTCAGCGAGATCTGTGCCAGGCAGGTTGTGAGCATGACTCAACATCGAAAGCATCACTTGTAGCTCAATCTCACGCCATAGGTGGCCTTTGGCTGGATCGTCGAACAAGACTTGATTAGAGGGCAGAGGTGTGATGTTGCCTTTGAGTACTTCTTCTTCTGGGTCATACGTGACTTTGAAATCTTTACCTGTAACCGAAAATTAGATGCTTTCGTAGGATAGAATGTGCGGAAGTGTGGAGCTTTACCAGTAACCTTCTTAGCAAGTGTTTGGAGATCCCTTACTTGCAACCTGTTTGATGCGATAAGAGATTCGCGCGGCCACTCATTCGCTGGGAGCCCTATTAAACGTTCAACGTATAATGCAAGGTCTGTTGAATGCGTGAAAATAAGTGGCTGTGACCCATCACCAGGAAAAACGCATTGCTCATGGTTTATGTCAACAAACACCCAATATGGATTGATATATGTTGTCTTTGGGTTATGTGGCATGGTGAGATGGTCCATGAAGATTCCAACTCTGATAAGCGTCCAAGTCAACTGCGGATGACGTGAGAGCTCGGCTTCAGCCTCTAGTTGAAAGTTGACAAAGAGGTCGGAGCCCCTAACCAGTATACATCAGTAAAAATGTCTCAAAGTACCTACAATAGGTGGGTAGGGGAATAGCATACGGGATTGGTGCATGGAAGTCAATGTAGTATTCACTAGGTATAAATTTAGTCACCGTGCCTGACTGGGCAGCAGCTCGAATCAGGTTGATCTGCGATTGCGCAACGGTTTCATCGGCTAAAAGCAGGGCAGAAACAACTACTTCAACATTGTTGTCTTGCAAGATGCCTTTGATTTTTTCAACATCGCTATAATCAACTGCGAAACGTCTCGCCTCGTTTGCTGCTGAAGCAATTCCAGTCTAGGTAACTGTTAGCCCAATATGCCCCCAAAATCAGAGCATTGGATCTAGCGTTCGGGATCCTACACTCCGTGACAAGACGATGGCACTGTGTTCGCCTGATTTCGCGATTGCATCCAGCACAGTGCGGCCGACACCGCCAGTGCCGCCAGCAACGGCGACAACAACCATTGTAAGTGGATTAGCTAGTTCCAGTTGAATAGATGATGAGGTCCCAGTGCTGCAGGTTTGTACGAAGTAGTATTCGAGTGATCAGAATTGCCACTCTTCATTCCCTGCTACGGGCCGGGGGAGGGGGGCCCGGGGGGTTCATGGCCGCCAGCAAGGACGTGCTGCATAGAGCAGAAATCTCGTATCAGGGACTTCCGGGGGGTAAAGTCCGCGAAAGCGCTAAACTGTGCGACTGGAGTTGATGCTCAGAGTTACGCACGAAGCTGGATCCTTTCATTCAATTATTATTAGCTTGGAATCCCGGAAGACCAAGTATTTTAGCACGTCAGGGGGTGACTTGCATGCAGCGCGCCGTGTAAATTTAGCGAAATCTGATTTGCATGCCGAGTAAGTTAGGCCCAAATTTGCGATAGTTTTGAAACCCATGCTTATATGACTGTCGAGGTATAGATCGCTACCAGGCTTGTCCTTTTCCACGAGATGACTCTGATGCAAGAACTTTCGAGTGAGGCAGCTAATTAGTGAACCCGGTTGTAAGGAAGCCTTGAAGTCTTTGTTGACGGCACTTTGTCTCGACAACCGATTCCCGAGATGGGAGAAGATTCTTTGTGTTCAGTTAGCTACCCGCGGATTACCAGTATGAGATAGGCAAAGCTCATAAGTAGGTGAGACACGCGTCTCATGACGAGCAGCGGAGTCTCTCTCTGCTTGGTTCTACCGGAAATCGCTGTGCAAGAGACGTGATGGAGAGCCACTCTGGGGGGTCCCTCCGCCGCCATCGGCGGGCCGTCCTTGTCCCCCAGACCAAAATACAATACAAGGTGCGATGAGGGGTCAGATATTGCATATTCGGGTGTCCTGAGTGGATTTGCAGCCACCTGCACCTCGATGGTAGCAACCATCTCCCTGTTTGTGGATGTAGTGGTAAGTGACTACAAGTAGACCTCGTCGTGCTAGCAACGATACACTTAGACATACCGTTATTCCGCCCAAGAACCTGCCAGGTCACCTAACGACATTACCAATTCACTGTTAGTCATACTATCTCATCTCGGCCGATTCAAGATGCGTGTCGCAATTGCTGGCTACAGTGACATGTCACGCTATATTTGCGAAGAGTTCATCAAGTATGGGCATGAACTCCTCATTCTGACACGGAGTCATAAGCCACAGCTCGAAGCCGACGGTATCGCTCAGGCTGTCACCGACTATACCCTAGACTCCTTGAAAACCCCATTGGCCGATTGTGATGTGTTGATATCGACGATTTCGGATTTTACTCCAGCTTATATCGCGGTTCACAGCACCCTATTGCAAGCCTGTCAAGTAAGCTTGAGGTGCAAACGGTTCATCCCTGCCGAATTCGCGGCAAATATCCAGGCTTATCCAGATCAGCCGAGTTTCTATTATGGCCCGCATGAACCGATTCGCGAGAAGTTACGGAACCAGACTGATGTTGAATGGACCCTAGTTTGTATTGGTTGGCTAGCGGACTATTTCTTGCCGACTAGGAACCGGTATATTAAAGACATCGGCGAATACCACCCCCTAAATCGGACCGGTCGCACTATTGTGATTCCGGGAACGGGAAGCGAGCCGGTTGATTTTACGTGGGCACGAGACGTTGTCAGGGGTCTGGCATTGTTAGTGAGAGCACCGCCTGGATCATGGGAACCGTATACTTTCATGTCGGGAGATCACAGCTGCTGGAATGACACCACGAAGTATATGAAAGAAAGATACTGCCAGGATTTCCCAATCGAACACCGCTCGTTGCACTCTGTTGTAGAAATGGTTAAAACTGCCAAAGACGAGGACACGATGCTGTTGGCCGAATATTTTCTGCTGTCTATCAGTAGGGCATGCGGAAATCCTCCAGAACAGGTTCAAAAGCATAGACAAAAGTTTTTCCCCGGCGTTCGTTTCCGAACTTTTCTGGAAGGAATTGCTGAGTTTGATAAGAACCCCAACTCAATCCTTTGATAAGAGGACCGTACACACTTGATTGGTGATTGGTTATCAACAAATGATAAGCTCCAGGGGTACCGACACTACTGTAAACAGGAACATACTGGCTCGGTGAATACGTGAAAGGTGTTATTTAGTCTCAAAGCAAAAGGCTCTCCACGATATGAATTAGTTTAGGATGGTGATAGGCCATCTAGCTAATACCACACCTCCGGTTAATATCCCACTGGGCCTAAGTAGGCATCGTAAATATGTTTCCCGTGGAGCATAACTAGGTACTTAAGATCCTCACTAAGGTACCCCCAACCTCCTTACTACCTCATTACCCTCCTTACCTCCCTCTAGATATATTCCTTATTACCGAATTCAACCTTTAACCTAGGCCCTATCCTAACCCAAACCCTTACCCTAAATATAGGGAGGTATATAGATAGGAGAGTAGAGGGGGTAAGGGAGAAGGTACCGTAGGGAGGACCTTAGATAGATGGGCGATAAGAAAGGTAGTCAGTCTAGGATAGTTATCTAGTTATGCTCGGTGGGAAATATATCTAACATATTTAGTTAGGCCCTCGGGGTGTGGTATGAGCCGGAGGGGTGAGATTATTATAGAAGTGTGGCCGTATCACCACCCTTAGTTTTATCACGAAATGTAAATCATTAGTCTATCGAAATGCAATATTGTAGATATTAAGAAACGTGCTCCTGCTTCCTGGCATCGATACAGTTTAAATATCTCCGAATGTATCCCTCATCGAGGGGTGGGGCAGGGTAAAGATCTTGCCCGAAGACATGCTTCCCGACAGGATTGCCTTTCATTAAACCACCTGCAGTTGTGTCAGTGTAGCCATCGAGGATGGTGGTGATGCGGGCGAGCGAGCTCCTCGGATGTGCTGCCGCGTACTCTAGTGCTTGCCGGTGCCACTCGCTAAAAGGTAGGATCTTTTTGCCGTTGCTAGCAGCACCCATTGTTTGGAAGAAGTAATTGAAAGTAGGTGCTTTGGGGTTAACAAAGTCGTAGTCCTCCCCAACTCGCTGCTGGTCCTCGGTCATTATGGTGGCGATGGTATTGCACAGATAATCGACGGGTAGCACGGTAGAGAGATCTGCATCTAGCGAGGGGAAGGCTCCCATATCAAGACTTCCGGTAATAAGATTATTCAAGAAGTCACCACGGTCGAACCGGAAATGACCATTTGTAGCTGAGGCGGCAACGAAGGGGAAACGATATGACGATGCCATAGCGCCGCGGAAACGAGCCGCCACAATCATTCTTTCAGCGAGATATTTCGATGTGCCATAGCCATACTCGCCGTCATGTTCGGTAAGACCGTAGCCTAGATGAATGGGCAGCGTAGAGATAGTAGAAATAAAATGAACAGCCTTGCCACGGCCACAGGAGGCGAGACGTAGTATCTCGTGAGTTCCCAGTATGTTGGGGCCAATATAGTCTTCCAATGGGCGCATCCAATCGACAAGGGCTCCAGAATGAAGAATAGCATCGACCCGGTTGGCTAGGTCATCAAAGACAAGCTCACAGAGACCAAACTGGGGTTGGGAGAGGTCACCAACCACCGAGATAAGCAGTGGTTCGTACTCAGGCTTCCAGAGTTCATACAGCTTCAGTGTATTTATCATGCGTTCCTGCGCCTCATCAGCGCTGGCAGCGCGTACGAGGCAATATGCAGTAATGTTTCTCCTCAAGAATTCGTGAACCATAAAGGCACCGACAAAGCCGGTTGGGCCTGTCACAAAGACAGTTTCTGGGGCACCAAAACGCGTCTCAGGATGTTTTGTCACATTGTCAAATGTGAAGCTGGGATCTAAAACACCCCGTCGAATGGCTGCCATGCTGACATACGCGGTGCTTGATACCGTGGTGCTAGGCGTTGTACCGTCGTATTCAGATGCGCTGGACGAGCCACTCTCAATACCACCTATCAAATGAGATAGTAGGAACTTGCTGAGAGAGCGGAGGTTTGGATGAAGAATGGCAATGTTGGGTGGTAGTGCCATGCCTGTCATTGTCGCGAGTTGATTGCGCACCAAAACTGCGGTCAAAGAGTCGACTCCCAATTCCTGCATCGGCCGATCAACATCTAGATCGTCCACCTGAGAGTATCCCAAGGCTCTTGCTACGGTCTCTCGGAGAACTCGTAGAACAATACTGTCGTAGAGATCAGGGGTAGAGTCAATTAACATGTCGCGTAGATTAGCAGTTTGATCAACCGGCTTCTTAACCTTCGTCTGGGCTAGCATCGAGCGTAATAATGGGGGTACACCGCTTTGCTCTTCATAGTAAGACTTGAGCTGTCGTAGGTCAAGATCTGCAGCTATGGTGAGAGCACGACCGTGTTGAACTGCTTGTTCAAATAGCGTCAGGCCGGCTTCTGGCTCGAGGAAACCTAATCCAAGCTGCGAGAGATGTGTACGGGTAGTTCCGACAAGTGTGGTTACCAGTCCGTCTCCACCCCAGGTTCCATACGCCACTGAGGTAGCCGGCATGTCTTGAGCACGTCGCATATATGCGACCGCATCAATGAAAGAGTTGGCTGCTGCATAATTCCCTAGACCAGGAAGACCCATAATCCCAGATATGGAAGAAAACATCATAAAGAGATCCAGGTCCATATTTTTAGTGACTTGATGCAAGTTCCATAGACCGTCGACCTTTGGCGCGAAAGTGGTAGCACACTTCTGGGGAGTCAAAGACGAAAGAATTCCTGAGTCAACGACTCCAGCAGCATGAACGACGCCTCGAAGAGGGCGGTCAGGGGTAAAAATTTCTATAGTTGACCTGAGATTGTCAATGTCCGCAATATCGCCCCCGACTATGGTAGCTTTAGCGCCTAGCGCTGCAAGCTCTGCCACAAGTGACTCGGCGCCAGGAGAGTCCATGCCGCGCCGGGAAGTCAAAACCAGATCGCGTGCTCCATGAGAGCTCACAAGTCTGCGAGCGACCTTACTTCCGAGATCACCTAGACCGCCCGTAATCAACACAGCGCCGTCGGTTCGAAGCATTGGTTCCTCAGCTTGCTGCAAATTAGACGAGCTTACGCGCTCGAGATGCGGCGTCAGCAGCAGGCCCTTACGGATAGCCACCTCCGTCTCCTCATTTAGCATCAAGGCCGAGCCAAGAGTGGCCAAGTCTGTCTCGTCGTCCGTATCGATCAAGCGGAGGCACAACTCTGGATGTTCGCTCCTCGTGGTGCGCATCAAGCCCCACAGCGGCGCGGCCCCTATCCCGGAAAGCGGGTCCCCGGCGCCGGTTCCGACGGCCTGGCGGGTGACCCACACCACCGGCGCCGCAAATTCGGTTACGGCGACTTCTTGCAACTGAGCCAGCGCCTTTGCGGTGTAGTTGTGAGCCGTCTGAACAACGTCAGCGTCAATTGAATCCCACAAAGATAGCAGGCCATCAAGCTGCTGGGCCTCTTGAAGCGTGTCGACAGACACCAACTGAATGCCCGTGTTTGACAAAGCATCCTTTGTCTTCTTGATCCACGCGGTCTCCAATTCTCCGGAAGGATGGAGAAGACCCCATAGGCCCCCTGGACGGACCCCATTACCATCGGAATTCTGGCGCCAATTCATCTCGAACATCATGTTTTCGATACCCGGCACTGTTTCGTCAGCATTACTGCTTTGTGAGGAGAAATTGACCCAATCAACCCTGTTTTCGACGTGGAAGGTCTCTCGCTGGAAAGCATAGGTTGGAAGATTCACTCTCTTGCAGTCAAAAGGAGTAAAGTACGCAGCCCAGTCAACAGGAACATGCCGCATGTGCAGTTCGCCGAGACTCTTTTGGATGACTGAGACACCGTCGATGTTTGGTTTCAAAGAAGGCAGCCAAAGGGCGGTGTTCATTTGAGGAGAGTCGACAAGACATGCTGCGCCCAGGCCGCACAGAGTTGGACTGGGTCCAAGCTCAAGGAAAACATTGGCACCCAGGGTAGAAAGAGTCTTGAAGGCATCGCTGAACCGAACAGCATTTCGGGCTTGTTGGACCCAGTACTCAGCCTGTTCAAATTCGCCCGCAACCCCTAATTTCCCAGTCATGCTACTAATGATTGGAATTTTCGGTGAATTAAAGCAAACTGTCTTAGCCACGGCTCTGAAGTCATCAAGCATACCATCCATGTATGAGGAATGGAAAGCGTGGCTGGTATCTAGAATTTTGGATTTGAGGCCGAGGACTGTGATATGAGCTAAAATCATCCGAACAGCCTCTGTATCTCCAGATATCACTGTTTGAGAAGGAGTATTGTAGCCTGCAATTTCGACCTTATCGCTAAAACCAAGCTTGTTGATTACTGCAGTGACCTCAGCACCGTTTGCTCCTATCGAGGCCATCTTTCCATGGGACGGAAGAGCCTGCATCAAGCGGCCGCGCATCATCACAAGCCGGCAAGCATCTGATAGGTCCAAGACGCCTGCAACATGGGCGACTGCAAGCTCTCCCACGCTGTGTCCGAGTAGAAAGCCAGGGATCACGCCCCAGCTCTGCCATAGGTTCCAGAGAGATACCTGAAGAGCAAACAGGGCGGGCTGAGCAAAATCGGTACGGCCCAGAAGTGACGCATTGGGGCTTCCTGATTCGGCCCACATGATATCAAGAAGAGGGGACTCTAGGTCCGTAAACATACCAGCGATTTTGTCGAGAGTCTCTCGGAAAACTGGATAGGTATCATACAGGTCCTTACCCATTCCTAGTCGCTGGCTGCCTTGTCCCGTGAAGAGCATTCCTATGCTTGCCTTGCCGAGCTCATTAACATTGAGTGACTTGTAAGAGCTTGACATCACGGACGCCAACTTCTCTAACATCTGTCCTTGGTCTCCTGCTGTCAGCACAAGCCTTTTGGGGAAGTGTGTGCGCAGGGTAGCTAATGAGTAGGCTATATCGCTCAGACGGCTATCCTTTCCAAGTCCATTCTGAATGTATAACCGAAGCTTGTCAACTTGTGCCATAAGAGCAGAATCATTGTTTCCTGACAGCACAACCGGTACTGGAGTTGAGATTGCAGGCTTTGCGTTATTACAAGTTTCTTCCAGGACGGGTTTGGGGAATTCTTCAATGATGACATGGGCATTTGTTCCTCCAATACCAAATGCGCTCACACCTGCGCGGCGAGGCTTGCCATTCTTTGCGAGCCATGGCCTGTTTGCCTCAACCAACTCCATTTTGGAGCTCTTCCAATCGACTGCTTTGGTAGGCTCGCTTACATGAAGCGTCTTGGGAAGGGTGTCATTTTGCATTGACAGCACGACCTTCAACAAGCCAACGAGACCGGCAGCAGCTTGAGTATGCCCTATGTTGGACTTGGCGGAACCGAGCAACAAAGGATCTGAACAAGGACGCTCTGACCCAAACACTTCGGCCAGCGCAGTAGCTTCGATAGGGTCACCCAGTTTGGTGGCAGTACCATGAGCCTCAATGTAGTCGATCTCATCTGGTTTCATCGCAACTCGGCCAAGTGCAGAGCGTATCAGGGAGGCTTGGCCGGGGCCACTAGGCGCTGTAAGGCCAACGCTGGCGCCTCCATGATTCACTGCAGAACTGCGCAAGATGGCTTGTATATCATCACCATCACGTTGAGCATCAGACAGGCGTTTCAAAACGACCGTAGCGGCACCCTCACTGAATCCAGTGCCGTCGGTATCATCTGAGAAGGCCCTGCAACGGCCATCTACTGAAAGACCGCGTAGTTTGCTGAATTCAATGTGAATACCTGGGGTGAGGAGAAGGCTAACACCGCCAACCAGAGCTAGGTTGCACTCGCCCTGACGCAAAGCGTTGCAAGCCAGATGCGTAGCAACTAAAGATGAGGAGCAAGCAGTGTCAATAGCGAGAGAAGGTCCCTGTAAGCCAAAGATATACGACAAGCGACCAGATAAAGTGGCACTAGCACTGCCAGTGATAGAATATCCCTTGAGATCCGGTGCCGTGCTATTCGTTGTTGCGTTATTGCTAACACCAACATAAACGCCGGTAGCACTTCCTTTCAGCTGGTTTTTAGTGTAGCCAGCTCGTTCGAAGCCTTCCCAGCCTAGCTCTAGCATTAGGTGCTGCATTGGATCCATTGCCTGTGCCTCGCGCGGAGATATGCCGAAGAAGGAAGCATCGTGTGAATAGATCGAGTCAATGAAGCCACCTCGACGGCAATATGAGGTGCCTTCAACATCAGGGTTTGCGTTATATATCTTGTCAGCATCCCAGCGGTCCTTGGGAACATCAATGATAGCATCGCCCCCACTTTTCAGGAGCTGCCAGAAGCCTTCAGGTGTTATGACACCACCTGGTAACCGACATGCCATGGAAATGACAGCGATGTCCTCATTGATGCCGGTAAAGCCGTGGCTCAGCGAGTGAGTTCCCTCGGTTTCGACAACGCCGGCTAAGTAAGCAGCCAATGCCTTGATTGTGAAGTGCTCGAACAATTTAGGCGTTGGGACCGATCTACCAAGCTGTTTTCTCAACGATGTCTGCATACGGATGATGCGCACAGAATCACCGCCAATGTTGAAGAAGTTATCTTCTGTTCCAATACGGTTGTGGCCAAGAATGTCTTCCCAGATGACCAGTATTTGCTGCTCCAGCTCAGAAGTAGGCAGGACCGCAGTTGTGTTTTGGATCATCTCGATCGGGTCAGGGAGAGCCTTGCGATTGACTTTTTCATTTGGTGATAGTGGAAATGCACTCATCTTCACATAGAAGGCTGGAAGCATGTAGGCGGGGAGACGCTCAGCAACCCACGGACGGAGAATGCTGTCAAGCGAGGTATCATCAGGGATCGGCTTATGAAGCACACAGTATGCTACTAGACGGTCGTCACGACTGATAACAACAGACTGGGACACATTGACATGGTCTAGAAGGACAGCTTCTATATCACCAACGTCAATGCGATGGCCACGAATCTTGACCACCCCGTCAATGCGGCCAATGACTTGGAGTTTTCCGGCCCCTATGAACCGACCAAGATCACCGGTGCGGAAAAATCTGCCAGGGTGGAAAGGATTCTTAAGAAATCGAGATCGCGTGAGTTCGGCTTTGTTACGGTAGCCATTTGACACGCTACCGCCGCCGATGTAAATCTCACCCTCACTACCCATAGGCATGGGTTTCATGTTGTCATCAAGAACATAAATTCGGCCATTGACGACTGGGTTTCCAACCACGATATCGCCCTTCCCAACCCTACCTACGCTTCCGTAGGTCGTTTCAGATGGCCCATATACGTTCCATAGAGAGTCCACAACTGCCATGAGACGGTCGGCAAGTTGGCGAGACAGCGGCTCACCACCGCAGATGGCTTTTGATAGCCTTGGCTCACCTTCCCATCCTGACTCTAGGAGCATTGTCCACGTTGCAGGGGTCGCTTGAAGGATTGTTGCTTGGTGTTGCTTCATCAAACCCATAAGCTCGCGCGGATCTTTCACCGCGGAGGGGTTTGCGATTATCATAGCCGTGCCTGATACAAGAGGCAGTAGCAGCTCAAGAGCGGACATATCAAAAGAAATCGTCGTGATGGCGAGCAATCTGTCATTCTCATTACAACCTGGCTCATATTTTCTCAACGAGCTCAGAAAATTCGCGGCAGCTCCGTGGCTAATCTCGACACCCTTGGGTCGGCCTGTTGAGCCAGAGGTATAGATGACATATGAGAGGTCTTGGGGCTTAATATCAGTATTCAGGTTGGTGGTATCGGTAATTGATGGGTCCTTTGCCTCGTTGACGTTAAGGCATATATCTTTCCAGCGTGCAAGGCCCTTGGTTGGAGCATGGCTAAGAAAGATAAGCTTTGGACCGGCATCTTCGATCATTTGATTAATGCGTTCGGCAGGAAATGAAGGGTCGACAGGAACATAGGCTGCTCCTAATTTGAGAACGGCCAGCATCGTGACGATAAGGTCAATGGAGCGTGAGACTGCGAGGCCAACCACGTCTCCATGTTGTAAACCTCTCCGAGCGAGTCCGCGCGCAAGAAGGTTTGCTGAGGTATTGAGGTCCTTAAATGTGATTTCGGTATCATTGTGTATAAGTGCAATGTTGTTGGGGAAGCTCTCCACGATATTTTCGAAGAGCTGATCTAGACGGCCTCCTAGTAATGAGGCATCTTCAGGGGCATTAAAGTCTTCAACCAGAAGTTGGTAATCGTGCTCAGAAATAAGTTCCATTTTGATTTGATTTGGGAATTCTTAGTATAGATAGTGATGATGAGGAGGTGAGTATCGTCCCAATTGATGAGGAGGGGCCTCATATTTATATGCTACAGAGTGCCATCGGTAATTGGGAAAAAAGCTGGCAGCAACGAGCGGATTTTCCCACCTGGGACAATGAAATGATATCGTCGCTTGGTACCCTTGCTTGATCCATCAGCTAACGTACATTCCGTATTCCGGTCGGCCGTATATTACTCCACGTGAGTAATGCCCAAAAGAGAGCAGGATTTCGCCGTGTTTCTGATGTATTTGCAGTTTGTTTAGATGTACGGAAGTACGGAGTAGTTTCTTATCTGATGCGGGACGTTGGATACACAGGGTTTGAGTTCAATCTGCAGAACCCTGGCGATTGTTTCTAAACGGGCGACGTACCATCGTGTCGAGTCCCGATAGGCTTAGGATCCTGCACCTTATTTTCAGGAACTTCATGGGTTAAAACTTAGCTAGGGAAGGGGAAGAGTTGGTAAAAACGAGCAAATCGGCAAGGTGCGTTGAAAGTTGCCTCACTAGGGTCCACTAGTACTTAGCTTCGTAGGTAACGTTCACGTACCTTCACACCAAACGATGTGGATGCGAGCCAAGGTATTGTTTGCGCTGACATGCATCAATCATCCGATGCCCATGTTCGATACAAGGGTCGCAGGATTGAATCGCGGCGCAGCGATGTGCGGTTAGACTTTTCTCGTTTTTGCAAATCAGGCCGGAAGAGAATACCCCAGCTTGTTTAGTCGGAAATGGTTCGGCAATCATCCAAGCGTGTATATATAGTTCCCTGGAGCACAGTAGCGGCTTTAAGTCTACCTCCTACTGTCAATTCACCGACCAAATTCCCAATAAGCACCTCCACTTTTTCTCGTCTCTTAGTCAAACTGTTATAATTCGGGTCAGTCAACACGGGAAAGATGGACCAGGCCGTGGATAGTGCAAAATACTCTTCTCAGCGGCTTCTGCCCCCCATCGAGGCGTCTTATCAGCCTTCTAGATCCGTTACAAAGATCCCTGCAACCTCGTCTCTGGAGGAGATCCTCACTATCCTCGAGCGAGATGGCGGAGTCATTTTAACCGACTTCGTCTCGCAAGAGACCGTGGACAAGATTGACGAGGAGCTTGAGCCTTACACGAAGGCCATTACCGAGAATGACTCTTACGACAACTTTATTGGCAAGAGCACCCTCGTCATCCCCGGCTTGGTTAGCAAGTCGGATACCATCGCTGAGATTATCGACACTAACGAGACTCTGGACAAATTGCTCCAAGAGCTGTTGGTGGAGAGGTATCCGGCCGTGTTCGAGCAGCACACGGAAGAGCTAGTGGTCGATCCGCTGCTGAGCATCTGCATGGCCTTCAACGTCGGGCGCGGTTCCCCCCGCCAGGCTTTGCATCGGGACGACATGATCTTCTCCAGCAGGCACCATCCGGACATGAAAATCAACGAAGTGGATGGGTTCAGCTGTTTCATTGCAGGGACCAAAGTGACACGCGAGAACGGCGGTACGATGGTCATCCTTGGATCCCACAAGTGGGAGCATGACAGACGTGGCAGACCAGACGAAGTCTCCTTCCTGGGTAAGACTCCATGACATAAAAGGTCTCTGTTCTATGGTTCAGATGAAACTGACGAGAGCCTTAGAGATGGAGCGGGGTTCTGCATTTATATTCCTGAGTAACGTGGCCCACGGTGCTGGATACAACACCATCCCCGGTGAGATCCGGAAGATTATGAACATAGTGTTCTGTCGGGGCACCCTACGCACGGAGGAGAACCAGTTCTTGTGTAACCCACGCAGTAAGGTGCTGAAGATGAGTCCCAAGATGCAGACGCTGCTTGGGTTCAAGAAGCCAGCGGGCAACTGGCTCGGGATGGTTGAGAACGAGGACCCGGCGAAAGACCTGGCCGCGATCTATGACAAGGTGTTCCAGTAGAACGACTTTCTGAAGGGCTAGTATATAGCAGAGTCTTTATTTAGATACGCCTTCGTATGCATACAATCTCGATTGACCCGCACTATATTGACCTGTCTTGGTGTTTCTGGGCAGAAGTTGAAGTTGAGCCCCGGGGACGGGAGTATATTATTCCGGGTTATCCGGATTAAGCAAATGTCCGAGCTCCGATCATCACGGAATATAGTACGTCCGGGATCCGCGATGTATCTGGCTGATCTCGCGCAGCTCAGAGCCTTATCCCGACGTCCATCCATCATGCAGTCTCAGATCATACGCTGCACAAGTACCCGTTCTGACACGGGAGATCGAGCATAACCAATATGCCCGCCGCTAGATCTCCTTTTGATGCGTTGGGGATGCATACGCCGATGATGCGCGTTCGTCGGCTCTCCAGCGTAACCGAAAGAAGCTTAAGGGAAGTACGGGGCGAGCGAGGGCGTGCGAGGAACCGCGTGGGCTGACGTGCCGGATCGTCCGGAAAAGAACGGAAGGGGTACCCATGGAGCATGTACAAGTTATGTATGTACAACTCCGCGCAGCAGGGAAGATTTGAAGATGGGGGGATCTCGATCTCCTCTTAGTCATCGTCCCCGCCCCGGGTACAGAGGCCCATGGTCCCTCAAATACCATGCGGCCTCCCAAGGTTGCAACGAGGTTTGTCGCAAAAGGTGTCTCGCGTCCTGTCTAATAATACACCGCTAAGCGAGTATTACGAGGAGGGATTCACGTGGGAAGCAGGCGGAGGAGTGTGCGGCTGAACGGGCAGGCCGACGGTGGCTGAGAGCGAGAATTTTGGGCAATCATTGGAGCCGGGCGATCCAGCGCGGTGGGATGATGGATGAGAAATATGGATTTGACGAGACGGATGGGAGGAGTCGGGATCCTCGGTGGGATGGAAGGGACGGCATGATGACTAAAGCGCGAGCCAGACGCAGAGGGAGGCAGTGGAAGGAAGGGCCACGGTGGTTGGCTGGGCGGCCAGGCCAATGAGTGACGGACGTGCGAACACAGGACGAGGACGAGGGCACAGGCACGTCATCACCCGCGAAGTTGGGCCTTGCCTGGAGCCCTGCGAGGCCTGGGCGGGAGGCGCGGGTCCAGCGGGGGTGCACACTAGGGGACGATGGGACGAAGGCAAACCGACCGCGCACGTTGTCCCTCAGGCTACTCGGCGCAGACAGACAGCAGCGTCGAGGGCGACGGCCTCAAGGCAGCGGACGGCGGTCGATGCTGCGCTCTCTGCTCGTCGCCGGCGGTCTACACTTACTCAGTGTCGGCTTCAATATATCACGGACAGGCGCAATCTAGACGGCAGCAGGAGCATCACGTGCCGGCCGGGTCAGGCCGGGCTAGCGCTGGATCGGGCCTAGCGCGCGGGAGAACCAGGGATCTCGCCTTACGTCAGCGCGCCGCCCACGAAATCTCTCGTTCTGCCCCGAGCGACTCCGACCTTCTGCCATCTCCACGACCAACCAGACCAACCAGACCACCCAGAACCCCCAGACTGCCAGCTGCCAACCCTGCATCTGCATCCCCAAGTTACGCCAGAGAGAACCCCCTCGTCGCGGAACCTTGCCTGCCCTACCCACTTCCGCCGCTATATCTGCTTCTTGCGTCCTCCACCTCGCCTTCGTTCCTCTCCTCCTCCCCTTCTCTCGTTCATATACCAACCAGCATCACCGCGCCATCTCACGCCTCAGTTGGACTTTGAACGGTCCAGTCTGCCTTATCTGCTCGCCTCTCGCTCTCGTCCTCGTTGTCGGTAGTCTTTGTTGACGTGCGTCCCCCCCCCCGAACCTCCCCGTGGTGACTCCTCCGCTGACTGCTGATTGAGTCATACAGTATGGCTCGCTCATCCGGCAAGACGGCCTCCATGGACATCCCCGGCCCCGCGCGTCGCTCGCAGGCCGCCATGTTGCCGACGCCGCCCTCCTCCATCTCGCCCTGCCTCAACCCCCAAGGCTTCAAGCACCGTGCCGCTCAGGAAGCCGCAGTTGCCCTGCACCAGTACAACCTGCGCTCGCCTCCAGCCTCGGCGACCCTCGCGCCTCACGCCGACTACGACATCGACGCCGTCGACTCTGACATCGATCTCCAGGACACCGTCGACCGACGCACCCCTCGGACGAAGTCTGGCAAGGCCGATGTCGCCGGGGACATCACCCCGGCCATGCTGGCAAGGCACCACCTGCCGGACATCCTGCTCGCGCACGGTCCGCTCGCCATCAGGCACATCATGGGCTACCTGACCACCTCCGTGCCCGGATTTGCCATCATACCTCCCGCGAAGGCGAGGAGACTTGTCGTAGCCGGTCTAGAGGGCAAGTCTGACGCCGATGTCGAGTTCGAGAAGGTGGGCTGGGGGCGCTGGGACGCGTACCGGCGTGGCCAGCGGGACGTCCCCCGTGTCGGGCGCGCTGTTGTCGACCACGACGTGCATCCGCACTACGGCTCGTCCGTTACCGCCGAGTCTACCGCCTTCTCCCACGCTGGTTTCGGCCGCGAGCGTGGCCACAGCGGCGATCTCGACATGGACATCGACGACGTGGACAAGATGTCCCTCGACGGCGGCGACGACAGCTCACGCATGTACTGCTCGTCCTCCGACGCAGAGGAACCTGACGTCATGGACGGCGATTGGGACGAGGCTGACCTCACCGACGAGGAGGACTGGGCCAACATCGGCGCCGACGCCCTCCGCGCCCAGTCACTCGGCCAGGAGGCCTCCATGCCTTCTTCCGTCTATGTTCGGGGACCTTTCGGCCAAGGCGGCGGGCCATCTTCCTTTGCTCTCGCCAAAGCTGCGCCCATGCCTATGCCCGGCGTCAGCGGAGACATCGAGGAACGCGCGGCTGTTGAGGCTCTCCTGCAGCTTGGATCCATGTAGATCCTCCTCCGCCTCCCAACAACAAATACGGCGTCACCTTAGCCTTCTCATCATCACATCATCGACTATCGACTATCGACACGACAGTCCCATGCATATATCTTAACTTTGTTCTATTTCTTAACTTTACAACATTTTAATCCCCCGATACGACTGATACGACACCCTTCGATTCTATTTAAGCACATCATAGGCCCTGGCTGGCCTTCGACGTATACGCACCACACACTCCTTTTTTTGTCTGGACGAATCCTCCTTCTTCACTCCTTACATCTTTTTACGTGTTTAATGTGTTATTTTTACTTAACGTGAACTGCTTTGGTTGGACCTCGCATATCTGGAATATGACGCGAGTCCCCTCGCCGAACCACAACCCACCACGAAAGGAACCCATTCTTAACAATGGGAAACGTGGTGGAATGGCGTGGAATGGGCTGTACGGGACTGAACTGGGACGGGAATTGGCGTTTACTGCAACCTTTTACTCTACTACTACTACTGCACTGTTTCTTTATCCACACTGGCCTATATCTGCAATGCCACTTAGAAAAAGAACAAGAGATGAACCTCAAAGAGATGCCTTGTGGAAGCTAGTGTGGTCACTGTGCATGCATCCTTCTTTCTCACTTTGATCTCTTCCTTACATTGTCCCACACAATCCCTTCTCGCCCTTTCTTGCCCTTTTCTTTCTTATGTTTACTTGTCTTATAATGATTCCACCTCCTTCTCTTTCTTATGTTTACCTGTCTTATAATGATTCCCCCTCCTTTCCTTATGTTTACCTGTCATAATGATTCCCCCCTTCTGTTCCATGTTTTCCCTTACTTCTTTCCTTTGTCCTGCCTGCATCGATACCCCCTTCTACCCCTCCACTCTATTTTTTTATATCTGCCTTTCCCGTCCCTTTCAAGAGGAGGACCACACGCCCCATCCTACGCTATCCGCTTGTTTCGGCATATTCGAAAACCTCGGAAAAAAAAGAGTAAAACCACGCCTTATCATACTCACTCGCCTGCACTACAACTAACAGACACCCGGCCGGGCGATCCGGTCATCTTAGCTGATTGCACTGGACGCCCGGCGCCCGTCGTCTCGTTGGCATAGTCGGCTGCGTTGATGTTTGTTTTCTGCATGCTTGCTCTGTGTTTCCGCGCCATTATCGTTGACTTGCTCGGTCATCTTCACTGTATTGTACTGGGGAGTTGCACGTCTGGTGCATGGAACATTTCTGTACTGTCGTCTGTCGTTTGTCTGTCTGTCACTCACATACGCCGTCTCTTATCTCTGCATCTTGCTAGTATTAGCTATATTTGCCAAGTTACTTGACCCGGCCTTGGTCTGGTCCATCCATCCCCTATTTAATAAGAGGATTGGGTTACTTGGCATTGTCCGCGAAAAAACCTTAATTCGGCGTAGCGCCTCCCCCTTTTCACACCCTTTACGGAGCGTATTATCCTTTTTCCGCCTATATTATTATTCTTCTACTCTATATAAATAAATATATATCTCCTTCCTTCCTTCCTTCCTTTCTTATAGTTATTATTACCTTTCTACTTTCTACTTTATATATATATATATATACCTTTATAGCTATATAATAGACTCTAAGCTAATATCTAAGCTATTATCTACTACTAAGTTATATATAATATACTATAATATACTACTACTAACTTCTTTTTAAATAGTCTACTATATTTTTAATTAGTATTACCCTTATAGAGCTCTATATTAAGTAAATTATATATATATTATCTCTATAGCTAAACCTCTCTTTATAACTAATTTATAGAAATATATAGTCTACTAGTTATAGCTACTAGTTAAGTAATTTCTTACTACTAATTAGTATATCTTATAGATATATAGTAATTATAGAAAAAGAAGAAATACTTATTATTAGTTAAATATAGCTTTATATATAGTAAGCTCTACCTCTATTCTAATTAAAATATCTATAATAGTCTATCTATAGATCTATTAATACTAATAGTACTACTAGTAGAAGTCTATAGAGAGTTTTAATACTAGGGGTAGATTAATATAGTACTATAAGAACTACTACTTAGTACTAGATATCTATTTTTTAGCTATAATCTATAGAATAGAGGAATATATACTAATTAACTATAGCTATATAAATAAAGTTTATAGATTTTATAATATATTATTTTAGCTAGAAGAATATAAAAGTACCTCCTCTATCTCTATATTTATTTTTATAAAATATTATAAAAAAGATAATATTACTCTTTTTTTATTTTATAAACTATTATTATTTTTTTAATATTTTTTTATAACTTTTAATAATTCTTTTTACTATATATTCTATATTAAAATATAGTATTATAACCTTATATTTATATTTATATTCTTTAATTATATTTCTAACTACTACCTTATAGACTTTTTACTAGATATTATATAGTTTTAAATATAAAGTAATTTATATTATTTATATAGCTCTCTAACTATTAAAGAAGATTATTAGCTATAATATATCTAGATTTAGATATATAACTCTAAATATAGCTCTAATAACTATTTTAATCTTAATTAAATAGTTTTTATAGAACTATATATAATATTTAAAGAGGTTTTTTATATTTTATTTTATTATATCTCTATTTATAATATACTAATATATTATATTTCTTCTAGATAAATCTATATATAGCCCTTTATTAAACTATATATAAAATAATAAAAACTAAAAAGAATAGATAAAATAATCTATATATTTAATTATAGCTATATATATAGTTTAAAGTAGATAAAAATTAGTAAAAAAAGAACCTCTCTATAGCTTTAAAGATTATTATAGTTATTAAAGAATTACTAAATAGTATTATCTATTCTACTTATATAGTTCTTTTAATCTTATAAAATAATATATATAAATATATTAATATTTATAGCCCTTTATATCTTCCTCTATATTATATACTACTTTTTCTTTATAAAGATTAGAGGTAATACTCTAATATATATCTAAATAGCTTTATAAATAATAACTCTAAATATTTAATTTATAAAATATTCTATATATATTATTTATACTAATATATAGACTATTTTAAAACTTTATTTTATAGTAAATATTTATTTTAATAATATATAGTTAATATATAGACTTTAATTAATAATAATTAGCTTAAATAGTTATAATTTAATTAGAATAAAATATAATTAAATCTATATAGTAGCTTTATAAATACTTTAGTACTTAATAACTATAATAAAAATATTATTTATAATTAGAAAATTATTTTTTCTTTTTTATATATAGATAATAATTACTATATATATTAACTCTTTTAGAACTTAATAGTAATTATAAAATAATATAGTAAATTAATACTATTTATTATATTTACTATAAACTCTAGCTAAAATAAAATATAGGCTAAACTTCTACTAGATTAGACTCTAATAGACTATTCTAATATTATTTATAAAGTCTTTTATATAAAGATATAGTTCTTACTTAATAAAATTAAATCTAATAAAGTATTTAAACTATATTATATAAGGGTCTAGACTATTAAATATTAAAAATATAGTCTTCTCTATTTATATTTTTTAATATAGCTAAAGAACTATAAATATTAGTTATAGTCTAATTATATTAATTAATATATCTCTATAGAGATCTCTATAGAGGCTAAATAGCTATAAAATAATATAAAAACCTTTATAGTATATAGTTCTTATAGCCTTTATTACTAAGAAAGTCTATATATAATAAAAAATACTCTATAAAGCTAATCTATATACTTTAAGTATTTCTCTAAAGCTTTATTAGCCTCTATAGTTATTAATAAAATAGACTATTTACTTTATTAATAGAGAGATAACTCTATAACTTTATTTATTAAAATTATAAAATATTATAAAGTCTATATAAATAATACTTAGATTATATTTTATAGTTTATATTTTACTTAGTAATATTATATATATATTAATATTAAGATTTATATTATAATTAAGACTATTAAATACCTTAATAAGTATATATATAAAGAATTAGATTATATCTATTTATAGCTATAAAAAATCAAAAATAAAATAGAGTTTTAGATATAAGAATAATATATTAGTTCTATAGAAGGTTTTTAATATATATAGAAGTATATCTACTATTAAGAATACCCCTTTATTAAGCTACTTCTAGTCTACCTCTCTAACTAGTAATCTATATATTTTAGATTTAATATAGTACTAAACTATATAATATAGATTATAAATACTTCTAAGTCGAAATTAATAGTATTTTTTAAATATAATACTTATTTTTAAACTAACTATCTATATATAGACTTTTTTAAAAATTTTATTTAATACTAGTAGAAAAAGATCTAGAAACTATATTAATATAGCTTTATAATTAGCTATATATATTATTATAATCTAAACTAGAGTAAATAGTTCTTTTTATATATATTATTTATATATATATATAGTTTAACTAGCTTTTAAAATCTCTATTAGTTTAAAGATATTTTATATTCTATCTTTTAAACTATATATTTTATATATAGACTACTCTAAAATAATAATAAGTAGATAAAAGCCTTTAAATTAGCTATTATATTTATATTAAGCTCTACCTTATAGTCTTTATATATTATTATATTACTTTATTATAATATTAGTAGTCTATAGTTACTCTAGAATTAATTTAAAATATTCTTCTATAATAACTTTATATACTATCTATACTAGTATAACTATCTAGAAGAAATTATACTAGAGACTATCTAGAATTATAGACTATATCTTCTTTTAATTAAGCTTAAATATAATAGTAAGACCCTTATAGAGTTCTCTCTATCTATATATACTATAGAGTAGTCTAATATTAAAAAAGATTTTAATCTATAATCTACTCTAGAAGCTATATTTTTTAAATAGAAGTATATTATAGTTAACAAGATCTATAATATATTTAATAAAGAGTAGTATATAATATTTAATTAGATTATTATAGCTATTCTTAAAGATATATTTAATATATATTTTTTTCTCTAAAGTACTAGTAGTACTAGTAAGATATATCTATATAGTATACTCTACTATTATTTATAAACTAAAAATTAGTCTATTATATATATAGCTACCTCTAGTATTATCTCTCTACTTCTCCTTAATAGCTCTATAGTTTACTTATAGTTTAAAATCCCTTTTAATCTTAATAAGAATTCTACTAGCTTAATTACTATAACTAGTATTATAGACTATTCTATATTAGAAGTATCCTTAATAATATAGAATAAAATACTAATATAGAATAAATAGTATATAGAATTAGTTAATAGACTACTAATAGACTTATAGATATTTAATAAGCTTTTTAGTAGTTTATTAATTCTTCTAAATAGTAACTTTATATAGATATTATTTATTATTCTTTATAGTAATAGAGCTATAATTATTTATATAAATTTATATTACTTAGCTATATAGAAGTTACTTATAGTCCTTTTTCTTAAGTAGAATATATATCTATAGCCTAATATATACTTCTAGATATATATAATCTAGCTCTTATAGCTCTTTTATAAGTCTATATTTAATAGCTAGATTAATATTTCTAACTATATTAACTATATATATACTATTAAGGACCTCTATTAGACTATATTTCCTTATATATAGCTTTAATAAGTATTTAGCTCTACTACTATTAAGTTCTTTATAAACTATATTATTCTAAATATATATAATTAAGAGTTAGTAAAGATAAACTAAATAATATTTAATTAAATCTCTAATAATATATAAATCTATATAGCTACTAATTTAGTAGTTATAGATAATAATAATAATATAGTCTAGAGAGTTAAAGAGTTTTTTTATAAATACTTAAATTTAATTAAACTACTAGATCTATCTTTATCTAAATTATAGTTTAAAAAAGATATATCTATTATAATTCTATATAATATATAACTATCTAAAGATTTATATAATAGTACTAAACTAATTATTAATAATCTATATCTATATTTAATAGAGATAATAATCCTTAATAGTTTATTTAAAAGTACTTAATATTTTATACTTTATATTAATCTATATTTTTTAGTAATTAATCTCTCTTTTATATTCTATTAAAGATAATTTTTAATCTATATATACTATATTATAACTATTAATAAATTCTAAAATTAATCTTTAGATACTATTAATATTAATTTATAGTTCTCTATCTTTATATATAGTTAGCTTTATATTACTCTTTTATATATTTAAAAAATATAGAACTTTATAATATTACTATCTATAGAATAGTTAACTAATTAAATTAAGAATATTATATATTTAGAGATACTCTATATATTAGAAACTTTACCTTTATAGTCTACTTAGATTTATATTTTACTTATTATAATTCTATTATACTCTATTATATATATATATTTAACTATAAAACTCTTTATTTTTATTTACTATCTAAATATAGAGAAGGGGAGTAGATATATAGTCTATAGCTATATTTACTTAGTAGAATATATTAAAAATCCTCCTTCTTCTTCTTCTTCTTTTTAAGATTCTTCTTCTCCTCTTTATTATAATCTATAGTACTATCTTTATTATCTATATTAATACTCTAGAAATCTACTAAAGTAGTATATTTATTTATAAAGGTAGCTAATAGAGCTATAAAGGAAAAAAGAGTATATATAGCTACCTTTATAGCTATAATAGTTAATATAAAGTATTAATAGATTTAATCTATATATAGAGTTATTTTATCTTATAACTACTAGTACTCTATTCTACTAGTCTATAAAGTACTCTTTTTCTTCTTTTTTTTAATAGTATTAGCTTATTTTTTACTCTTTTCTATCTTCTATTTCTTCTTCTACTTCTCTCTATAGACTATAAACTTAGCTTTCTTCTTCTCTTTATACTTCTTCTTTTTATAGATAGTAGTAGTAGTAGCCTTCTTCTTTTTTTTTAATTTATAGACTATAGTCTTCTCCTTCTTCTTTTTAGCTTACTTTTTAGCCTTAGTTAATTTTATATAATTTATTAGCTAACTATTTCTTAGACTATAAATAATAGATTATAAACTATAAAATAAGTATTTTTTTCTACTACTATTATAATAATAATTTATATAGCTTTTTTATAGTAAATCTTCTATCTATATATACTCTATAAATAGACTAAGGTTTTCTTTATAATAATAATAGAAGGGCTTTATAGTCTTCTCTTATATCTATACTTTTATTACTTTCTAATTAATAGACTATTTAATATTTATAGTTACCCCTTCTTTTAATTTTAGATTCTATTTAATAGCTTTTTTTCTAGCTATCTCTATATTTTCTATTATATAGTTCTATTAGTTAAGCTCTTTAGCTATATCTATAGTAAAGTTACTCTATTTTAAACTAGAAGATATAGGGGGTATAGATATTTTAAATTCTATAAAGGGGTCTATAGCTATATTAGCTCTCTTCTCTACTATTTTAGATAATTCTAGCTTATTATTAGACTATATAGTACTCTTTTATAGTCTAGAATACTCTACTATTATATTTTATTTATATATAAAGGTCTATAGATAAGTATTTAGTAATATAGAGTTAGTTATATCTAAAGTATCTTAAAGCTCTACTAACTAATAGTATATACTTTATATCTATAATATAGACTTTATAATTATATAAAATAATATAAATATCTGTAAAAACTTTATTATTAAGCTAAAAACACGCGTAGTGAGCGTAGCGAACGCTCCAATCTAGTACTTATTTATATACATAATGAATCACGATAACCACCCCCATTAAACCATAACACCTCTCTCCCTCCCTTCCAATAACCCATAGCTCAAAGTGGGCGTGTGTGACGCTCATCTCACTCGCTCGTTCATCCACTTCCAGATATCCTCTTCTGCCTGCGCCATCCTCTCCCCCGCCCCCTTCAGCCACGACACCGTCGACTCCCACGCCGCATTCAACCCCCACTCATCCTCCGAGTCCTGCGCTCGTCCATTAAGCCCGTTATTCCCACTATAATCGTAGACATATCGCCCGCCCGCCTCGCCAGGCGCAGGATCCCAGACCTGCTTCAGCCCAAAGTGCGCGTTGTTCCCGCCCGCGCCGAATGTAGCGTGAGCTATGGCGGGGTTCTGGTGGTAGCCGGGGGGATGCTCGAGGTTGAGCGCTTGGCTGTCTTCGGGCTTGAGGTGGTAGTGGTATGCTGAGGTAGGGTGTTGTTGGTATGGGGAGGGGAAGGCGATAGGTTGTGGTGGTGCTGGCTGGGGTGGCGGTGGGTGCATGGCTGTATCTTGCGAGGATGTGGCGGTTGGCGTCGACTCGGCTTCTGGCTTGTCTGCTGCTGCTGCTGTTGATGGTGCCGCTGTTGATGGTGTGGGTGCTGTGGTGGTCTTTGGGGATATAGATGTCGGGGCTGGAGCTTGAGCTTGAGCTGAAGTAGAAGCTGGGGTATTTTCCGGGGCTCCTTCGGTGGCCATCTTAGAACGCCCTAAATGATTACTCTGAGCTGTAGGCGAATACTCGATGGTTGATGTAGTTGACCTGTCAATAGGATCGATCTCTACAGCCTGGATGGAGTAAATACGTCATGGTCATGTGATCCGAACGAAAGTTTTCGAGGTCTGAAACAGCAAGTTTGAGAGCAATGAAAAAAAACGTTTTTCTATCTGACAAGGTTGTACATAGGGTGAAAAGAGGTAAAGCACACGCAGCGGTAGAATGAGAAAGGGAGAGAAATTGATTGAATGCCAAGATGTCACAGGAGGGAGTACACAGAAAGCCAGCAGAAAAGAGACCTCGCAGGAAGTAGTGGTAAAGTACAGATGGGTGGTGGTAGGGAGATGACCCTGTCCCCGATTTCTCTAAAGCCTCAGGAACGATGGTATGGATCGGTTCCTGGCGGTCTGTTGATGTTCCATGTTGTCCCGAGCGCTTCATGCTGAGCATCACTTCTCTCCCGGAAGAAGCAACGGGCACCACGACGACTGGCTGGTTAGGGTAGGTTTGGGGCGACCCATTTATTTGAAGGCCTTTCCGAAGAGGAGGAGCTGGGCCTGGTCGTAGATGGAGAGCACACCGGCACCGGCAACACCACGGAGGATGTTGGCACCAGCACCCTTGAAGAAGGACTTGATACCCTCCTTGGCCATGATCTGGCGGGCAGCATCTAAGGAAGAGTTGTACTTGACGGCCTGCGAGCGGGTTAGACAGGCCACTTTCAGACATAGAGAGCATTGTACATACCTCACCGGAAGTCATCATCATACGACGACGGACAGTGTCGAGGGGGTAAGAGGCGATACCGGCACCGGTGGTGACGGTCCAGCCGAGCAAGAAGGAGGCAAGGAAGTTACCCTCGAGAGGACCGACGAGGAGGACTGGCTTGATGGAATCGTACATTCCGAAGTACAGACCACGGTAAACGACGATACCGAGGACGGAGGGACCGAAACCACGGTAGAGACCGGCGACACCGTCGGAGGCGAGGGTCTTCTTGTAGACGTCAACGAGACCGTTGAACTGACGCTCACCACCCTTTTTAGCGGACTTGGCGTCGTTGGCAAGACGGGTACGGGCGTAGTCGAGGGAGTAGACGAAGAGAAGAGAGGTGGCACCAGCGAGCTATGCATGCGTCAGCGCCAATTGGAGCAGTCAACGTCAAGTGCCGGAGGGTGACTTACACCACCGGAGGCCAAGTTACCGGCCATCCAGGTCCAGTAGCCATCACGGTCCTTCTTGAAGGCGAACATGGACTTGTAGGTGTCGCGGAAAGCGAAGTTGAGGGCCTGGGTCGGGAAGTAACGGATAACGTTGGCGGTGTTACCTCTCCAGAGGGCGACGACACCCTCAGAGCCGGCGGTCCTGCGGAAGCAGTCCATGATGCCGGTGTACTTGCGGTCAAGACGGCCAGTCTTCAACATCTCGTCCTGTCGAACGTATCAGCGCCGGTCCTGTGACTTTTTGGCTGCAACACGTACCTGGTTCTGAATGAGAAGCTTGACACGCTCGATGGGGGCGGCAGCGGTCTTGGAGACGGCGGCGGAGACACCACCCACTGCAGAAGAGTTAGCCTTGCCATCCAGACGCCTGCCATCCAGGCTGCGGATACATACTCAAGAAGTCGACAACGAAGCCCTGGAGCGGTGAAACACGTTAGCCCCGAACTGCACAGCTGGCCTCAAAAAAGCCGTCCGTCCATCAAAACAGCGTCGAATCCATCCATTGCCGGGCCGCTGGCACGCTCCGCGCGACAGACGGCCGCAATTGGACGTCGAGCAGCCTGCCATCGGGCCTGAGAAGGGTGCTACTTACGGGCATCCCGAAGAGGGACTTGTCCTGTTGGCTGGCCATTGTGCAGGCGTGTGCGTTCTTCGGTGAGACGGAAGAAGGGAAAGAGGGGAGAGGCAGGCAGAGACACGCGAGGCCCTGGCGGAGAGGAGAGAGATGCAGGTGAAGCCGGTTGGGGATGGGGGAGAGAAGAGAGGAAGAGGAAGAGGAAGAAGGAGAGAAAAATCTGAAGCGGAAAAAATACTCAATTGGGTTGGCAGGGAAAACTCGGGCGGCGCTAGGCCCTTTCGGGCGCCGCCGACTTCTCCCGAGGTCGAAAACTTTTACTGTCTTACTGTAGGTCTCTCTTACTACTGGGGGTCTCTCCACTGCTACCAGGACCAGGACCAGGCGAGACCAGACAGGGACACCAGCCGACGGCGACGGCGACCGCGCTGCCTAGGTAACGGCGGCCAGGGGACGTGGCCAGCGAACGGCGGCCTACAATACGGCCTGTAGCTATGCCGGACTACGCTAGATGGACAGATGTATCAATGTATGAAGATGATAGTCTATACTACAGATCACTTCTTCGACCGCTTCTTGCGCTTCTTAGGTACGTCCGCAGAGTCTGCCTCGGCCGCGGGCTCCGCCGTCAGCGCAGGCGGCTCCTCGCCCCCAAACACGTCCTTGCGCCATTCGCGCAGGCGGGCCTTCTTCCCGAGCCGCTTGTGGTCGCGCTTCTTCTTGTCCGCGTCGCGGAAGGACGCCAGCTTCTTCAGCCCCGCGTACTGGTTCAGCTGCGCGTCGTCCGCCATCAGGATGTCCTGCGCCGTCAGCCCGAACGACACCGGCGACGACTCGCGGTAGCGGAACACGCCGCCGAACTTCCTCGACGAGCCCGGCAGCAGCGCCGGCTCCAGCTCGAGCGACTTGTCCGCCAGCTGCTCGATCTTGCGGCGCTCGCGTCTGGCGTCCCTCTGCTTGTCGCGCTTGTCCTGGAGATGCTGCTTCTTCGACTTCTTCGTAGCTTCGTCGTCGTCGTCTTCTTCTTCCATGTCAAGCCCGATGTCCACTTCCGCGTCCTCGTCAAAGTCAGGCACAAGGTCGCCGATGTCGATGTCGTCGTCCCACTTTGGCTTCTTGAGCTTGCGTTTCTTGGTTGTTCCCGCGTCGTCGCTCTCCTCTTCCTCTCCCGCTGCGTAGTAGTCTTCTCCGAACTGCTGCTTCATCTCCTTCTCCCACTTGTCGTCGTCCCACCCCTCATCGAGGAACCTGCTCCAGTCCTCCTCCGCAAGGTCGCCGCGCTTGATTCCAGCCGCTTTCTTGATTCTGGCAATCTTGGCCTCGAGCTCGTCGATCTTCAGCTTGCGCAGCCGTGCTCGCTCCTCGTCACGCTGCTGTTTCTCCGCCTCCTTCTTCTGCCGCTCGAGCTCCCTCTGCCTCTTTCGCCCGCTGGCCTCCTCCCTTCTGACGGAGTACTTGGATGTAGTGTCACGGGCGTGTGTGCGTATGACCTCGTTGAGCTTGTTGGGATCCTCAAACCGCAGGTTGTACGCTTCCTCGAACTGCTCTGCCTTCGTCTCTTCTTCGTCGTCGTCCGACTCCAGGAGCTGGAACTTGGTTTTCGACGAAGGTACCCAGGCGCGGGAGGCCATAAAGTTGGATAGGAAGGTCTCCGGGTCTTCGTCAGCTTCGGCAACGTCTTTCTCAGTTATCTTCGGTCGGTCTGATGTAGCGGGGACTGGCGCTGTTTCCTTGCGGACCAGGAACCCTCCGTCTTCGGTTCCGTCACTGTCGTCGTCCACAGCATCCTTCGTAGAGTGCATCTCGTTGACAATCGACCGTTTCAGGTCCGCTTGTTCTTGCGCATATGTCATCGGCACATCTTCGTCTTCATCCACGGCCCCTTGCCCGCTCAAGAGATTCCGACGGTGGTAATCTTTCAAATACATTGGCTTTTCCGCCTTTGGCGTCTCTGATTTGGCGCCGTCCGCAGTCTGCGCGTTGTCCAGAGAAGTGTAGAACTTTGCGTCAGGATCGTACACCCTTGGATCCTTGGCCCGGATGGCTTCGAGCGTAGCTTGGATCTCGCTGTCCAGAGCCTCCGTCACGAGCTCCGCGGCGTCATCTTCTTCCTCGGAGTCCTCCGAGTCAGACTCCTCGTCCTCCTCGTCGCCGTCAGCTGCGGACGGTCTGCCCTTGGAGAGCGGTCGTTTGCCCAGCTTGTTTTCGACTAAAGCAAGGACAGATTAGACGCAGTGCTTTCCCATCATAGTGAAGAAGACTCACGCTGGACAAGCTCTTCTCTCCTCTTGTTGTACTCGAATCTCTTCGCATAGTCCTTGTTGACATTGAGCTGGAATTCTGTCCCGACAGCAACCCCCCCAGTGCCTTCGTCCTCCGAGCCGCTGTCTGCAAACAACACCTTCTTCTGCCGCTTGTTCGGTGGCTCCATGTTGCGTCTGTTGTCCTGCGAGGAACGAGTCTCCAGATCTCCTTCTTATCAAAACTTTTCTCGTCGTGGGTCTTGACTTTTTTCTTTTCTGGTCACTGGTCGCTGGCCAATGACGTGGTCAGGCCAGAAGCTCACCGGGTTGCTGACTCATCGCGCGTCGCTGGAGCTTGACGTTGGGTCCAGGAGCCTCGTGCGGTGTGGACGTTGGCCTGTTTCTATTCATTACATCTTGTCTGTTCTCTTTCCTTTCTTCCTTATTGCAGCTGGCAGACAGTGCTATACGATAGGTCTGTTGGACGCTGCTGCATTCCCCGCTGGCACCGGGTGGTAGATCGGACGATGGCGTCACAGATACAACTTTCGATACCCCAAGAGGGCAGACTGATGAATGTCGTGTGAGTACAGCCCGTACCATCGCCCTCCCACCGATGCTAGGGGCCAGGCCGATGCTAACCCTACGTCCTAGGCCGGTGGTCTTGAAAGAAGCTGCCCTGGATTCGCCCAGCTTTCGAGCCACTGTCGCCCACTTTTCCGAGCAGATCGACTATATGGAACGATGGCTTGACAGCTATCTCAAGTCTACCGGGCGGCTTACCTCCGAACTTACGTCGCTGGAGAGTATATCGAGTGGCATACTTTCCCACATTGGCACCCCGCCAAATGTCTCCGAAGCCGTGCTCGATCAAGACTACGCCCTGCTTGCAATGAAGCGCTATGGGGAATGCTTCCGGGACAGCTGGACGGGGATGATAAATGCCACGAAACGGTTCGAGTCACAGGTCGCTGAGCCGGTTAGGGCGTTTATGCAAGGGGATCTACGGGCGTTCAAGGTGCGACATTCTACACCCTCAAAAACTTTACTCCGATTCTGTGACTTACGCTTTCGCCTAGGAATTACGACGGGGTCTCGACCAGTCTCAGAAGCAATACGATCAGCTACAGGCACGTTACTCGGCGCAAGGAAAGTCAAAAGAACCGTCCTCACTGAGGGAGGACGCATTCCAACTCCACGAAGCCAGGAAGGCTTACCTGAAGGCGTCAATGGATTTTTCCATCCAGGCACCACAACTCAAAGTTGCGCTGGAGAAGCTCCTTGTGAAGGTCTTCTTCGATCAGTGGCGTGAATTTCGAATCGTTCGTGATGCCTGTTCCTCAACCTTCACCAAGTACGGACAGGAGATGGAGCGAACAAAGGGCTGGACCCATGAGCTGGAGGCAGGCGAGAAGTCTGCTCGAAGGGACCTGCTAGTGGCCAGAAAACAGATTGAAGAATCGGTTGACTATGCTACACGACCTTCTCGAGAATTGGACGACTATTCTATATCAACCGTGCCATACCTTGGCACTCACGGACCGGCATCCGCCAAGCTAGCAGAGAGTCATGTCTTCTTACCTGAAAAACAAGGCTGGCTTAATCTGAGAGTGCTGACGGGGAAGCCGACGAGAACGGTCTGGGTGCGTCGCTGGGCTTTCTTGAAAAATGGAATCTTTGGATGTCTAGTTCAAAATCCTAGGACCGGCGGAGTGGAGGAGAGCGAGCGCATAGGCGTTCTGCTCTGTAGCATTCGTCCGGCTTTTCAGGAAGAAAGACGGTTTTGCTTTGAAGTCAAAACCAAAAGCAGCACGATAATGCTGCAGGCAGAGATACAGAAAGAGCTCACAGACTGGATTGGTTCCTTCGAGGCCGCTAAACGGAAAGCTCTTGAGAGCCCAAGCTCCGAACCGCGATCTCTCGTCAAATCCAGCACTCCAGATCCCGCATTCGCGATATCTCAGCCACCTGCTCCTGAATTTACTGCAGATCCCGCCGACTCTTTAACGCCGCATACCGGCGACGATCAGCCAACCGTCGAGCGAGGATCCACGACACCATTGCTAGATAAGGATTCTCTGGGGGTCAGAAGTAGTGGTGATTTTTCTCATTCCAGGCGGTCTACCGGCCCAGATAGAGACAACGAGGGTACAGGACGCGATCACACCTCAAGGATCATTCAGAAATTGGACCTCCATCGAAAATCACATCCTAACTCGCCTCATTTCGTTCCGCCATCGCCCATCCCATCGGCGAGCGGCATTGCCAGCTTGATATCTGCCAGCCATAGCGCATTTCCTATGACATCCTCACCTTTGAAAGACAACGACGCAGAGAACAGTAGGTCCAAGGGCCTTGCTGCCAAAGGCGATCGTTCTCAATCTACTTTGGCCCCTTCAACACTTGCCAACCCTCCCGCTCCCACAAGTATGAGTAGAATGGCCGTTATGGTGAGTGCTGAAAGAGGGATCGGTATGGGATTGACTGATACGGCCAATTCAATACCCACAGGGATAATGGCAAATTTATGGGGAAGCTCTCAATGGGCGAAGGTCAATCAGCTTCAACGGGAGGAGCCACAGTTTGCTTCTGCGAGCACTTTAGAACACCCCGTGGTATGTCATTGACCTCTAATTTTTGTGGCACTTGCCTAGGTTAACAGCAGAAAATTAGCTTGAAATTACGCCAGAAACTCCTGAAAATAATAGCGGCGCCCCTCGAGGCCGTAATTCCTTGACACGTCATAGGGCCACTGTCAGCCTTGGAGATAAGGGAGCCTTTCAACCCGAGCCTGTAACAGCATCACATGAATATCCTTCTTTCTATCCTCAACACCTCAGGCCGCATGATTCCCAGTTCCGCCTACTCTTCCCACAGATACCCAGGAGCGAGAGTCTTGTACTTGTGTTCAGGGCCACCTTCAGCCCTAATGACCAACAAGACTTTCCCGGAAGGGCCTTCGCGACAACCAGAAATATCTACTTTTACAGCAATCATCTAGGGCTTGTTCTAACAACCTGTGCCAATCTACGGACTATTACGGAGGTTACAGCCGCGCCTGGCAGAGACTGCGACTTCTTATATCTTCACGTCATACCAGAGAAAGGGAGCGATATCCCGGGCCGTCTGGGCGTCAAAACATTTTTGGAACCCTTGAAGTTGCTTCAACGGCGACTAAACTATCTAGTCACTAACGCAGCGCTTGATAACCCCGCCGATCTAGATACAATAATCAAGACCCTCATCAAGCTCGAGACCAGCGGTCCGACAAGGACTCCAAGCATGGAAAGCTGGGAGGATGTGTCACTGAACACCCCCGCCGATGAAGGGCTTTTGGTGTCAAAGCCAGAAAAAGTACTTAAGGCTAGTACATACGTCGACAATGATCTGGATATGGACCCCACCAAGCAGAACGCAAGCGCGCACGTTTCCCGTATAAGATTGCCAATGCAACCCGTGGTTTATGAGCCACAGGGATCTCTTAACCTTGCAGCCGAGCAATACGTGAAGATGAGCGCTAAAGCGCTATTCCTTGTGCTTTTTGGAGATATTAGTCCGATTTGGCAATTATCTCAGCACCAAAGGAGAGCTCAAAGTAAGGATAAACCTTCCCAGATACAATTTGATTTATATAGCTGATCAAGCCAAGATATCAAACAAGGCCCGTGGGTGACTTTACCTTCCTCCCATCTCCGACGCGAGATGGCCTATCAAATCCGGATGGTTGATACCTTTGGTAAATTTGACCTGATTCATACATATCACATGGCGCAAGCTCTGACAAGTTTTTAAATTTAGGGCGGTCCCAACTTACTGATGTCTGCGATTATCAGATCATAGACGTATTCAACGATCATCTTTGCTATGTTGTGACCGACAAACGAACACCTTGGCATTTGCCGTTCAAACGTCAATTTAGACTTGTTAGCAAGATCGTTATCACGCATGTCACCAAGTCAAAGTGCAAGCTGGCTATATTCACCAAGGTCGAGTGGGTATCGCAGCCTTACCTCATCAGTGGTAAGTTTATGAGCAGTCATCATCTACCTACTGAGCAACACTAACTGAACTTTTCGAAGCCATCATTGAACGGCAAGCAATGAAGGAGTTAGAACAAGGCTCTCTAGACCTAATAGATTTAGTTTCAGACCAAGTCAAACGCCTAGGACCTTATCCGACTACAAAAGGCGCAATCTCCATGTTTGGCGACATTGGCCGCCAGACAGAGACTTCGAACATCACTGGCATTTCCGAAAAATTAAGGCAGCAATTACAACGTCCATTGAAACAGAGCGGACTGCTACCTCTACTCTTAGAAACATCGGCCTCGCTTTTCCAATCCGCGGTGTCTTCCCTGATACTATGGTTCTGGGCTCTTCTTCGGTGGGCTTGGAAAGTATCGAGCGCCAATAAGACTATCTTACTACTTTTGATTCTCAGCCTCGTCGCTAACGGGCTCAACTCGTGGCGTGGCACACTGGATTGGTGGCAAGAGCGTAAAGCAACTGGGTTCATGGCCCGTCTCGGTGTGAGCCCTAATACCGTTATGGGAAAAGCAATTTACCTCAAAGACATGGATGATACCATTGCAACACCAACAGATATTCATCGCTTTAATAGCAGCACGTGGTAAGTTTCTACTAATCTTCTATTTCTGTTGAAGTTGATCGGATGAATTGCTAACGTATATGTCATTGTGCAGTTTCTCGACATTCCGCGAAGAAAACGGACTAGTGGGAAACGACTTACTTTTACAACAGTTAGGAACGCCTAGCCGGAATACAATTTCACAGAGCGCTACATATCGTCTTCAACGGACTCGTGAGAGGCTCGGATTATACCGACACAATCTTTTGGTAGGCTTGCGAGTAGTAAACAGCATTGAGAAAGAGGTTCTACAGCTGGAATGGGAGAGATGGCTTCGTCAGGAAACCCGACGATGCCAGATGCTCGATGCCGTATTGAAGGGTCACAAACGGTATTACGATAATGATGACAATGACGGAGTTTTGGGCGTTCGGCAGCAACTATTGGGCAGCAAGCATAAGGAAATTGAGGAGTGGTATAGGGAGTACTGCTTAAGCTGTCAAAAAGATCAGGAACGGGTTTCTGTCATCACTTAGCATTTGCTTCGCGCATTTTTACTTTTATATCCGGCTGAGGCATGCTGTATACCCCTTCGGTAAATTATGTTGTTTATATCGTGTACAATATATACAAGAATGTACATTTTTCCGCATTAACTTACTATTAATCCTCTTTAATGATACAATAAGGTGGCCTGTGTTGAATTCGCGTCTATTCAACACTATTTTATAGTGGCTCTGACTTGAAATTGCCCATATCCATTCCTTATATTTGAATTGAACAGTAAATTAAGCAAATGTCCTACAGTCAATCAAACATTCCGTTAATTTTGCCTGGGTTTCTGTGTCCCCTCCATGGTCACATAATAGACAATGGTGCCATCACCTCCCTGGACTCTATTGACCATAGCGAGCAGTGCTCTCTTCTTGCCCCAAGGCTTTTCTTGCTTTCGCCTGATATAGTCCTGCATGTCTTTACTCGTTTGCTCTAAGTCCAGGGAGCCCAGCTGTAAGTCCTCTGTCCGCATAGGTAAAGAATCAAATATTCCAGCTAACCGCCGTAGCGTCCACTTCTCCCCCTGTGAAGTCGGAATTATCCATTCTCGATCTATCGGCACGTCCTCGTGGCGAATAGAATGTTCTAACAGATATGCCTGTTCATCGGGATGAATATAGATTGCCTGGGGTGGGGTGCCGGATATCAGAGGCACTGACTGTTGGGCGGAAAGCGAAAAAGGTTCATGAATTTTTAAAGCTGTCCATTGGTGCTGGTGTTTAAGATTATGAAGGATCTCCAAGGTAAGCGAAGTAACCGGAGAAGATGAACAGGCTTCTGATGAATTCAGCGATGACACAGCTGACGGAGCTACAGCCGGTTGCGTATTGTTCGACATGCTGGTGACACTGAGAACACGGCAGTCTCGAGTGTAGCAGATAAGAGTATGACCGCTACCTCAGCAACGCCTGCCATCTCCCAGCTAAGAGCGTGAAACTTGCGTTGGTCGAGTGGTTTAGAAACTTCGATATTGGTTGATCTGATAAGATTTTTTAGCGTCGCTGACATAATTATCTGCTTACTAAGAAAGGTACTGGACAGATTTCAAGATCGTCATCGCGTGGCCCGCGGAAACTGAGCGCTTCAAGAGGAGAAGCCGTGATACTATATCTGTTCCTGGCGCTCATTTATTTCTTACGGGGGGCTTCTTCTTTTCCACTACTTTTGCAGCGTCAATGGGTTTGCGAGACCCTTAAAACAAGTTCCATAAGTTCGAGCACAGCACTATGGCGCGGGAGAAACAAAAGGCGCCCGTCCAGCGAGTGCCCTCCGGCGGGATTATGCACGCGCCAATGGACATTCCCGACAATGATACAAGGCAAATGAATGGCGCAGGCTCGTCATTAGAGAAAAAAACCCTGTCGAAGGCCGTTTCTCCAGAAACGTCGCAGCCAGGAATGGTGCAGCTTGTGATCTGTGTGGCCGGCATCTATGCGTCCTTGTCAGTGATCTTATATACCGCTCTTCCCGGTCTCACGCACTAATATATCCTACAGTCTTTCATGGGGTGTGCTTCAGGAAGCGATCACTACCACTTACTACCCCGTTCATCCACCAACTTCTACGGTTCCGAAGCCTGAAACCGAGAGATTCACATTCTCCCTCGTCCTAAATACTATACAGTCCTTCCTTGCAGTCATGACGGGTCTTATGTATCTCTACTTTTCAACCCCCCGTGGGGCCAATACGGCCTCTATATTCCCTACAAGTCGGATAGTCATTCCATTGATCCTCGTCAGCCTCTCGTCGTCCCTCGCCTCTCCTTTTGGCTACGCAAGTCTTGCGCATATCGACTACGTCACATTCACTTTGGCAAAATCCTGCAAGTTATTGCCAGTGATGTTTTTACATCTAACCATTTTTCAGAAACGTTATCCGCTTTACAAGTATGGAGTTATTCTTCTACTCACGATTGGAGTGGCAACGTTCACCCTACATCATCCCGGCTCAGCCAAAAAGAAGGGTGGATCCAAGGGTCCTGGCTCATCATCTTTATTTGGCCTGTTTTTGCTATTCATCAACCTACTCCTGGACGGCCTCACCAACACTACACAAGACCACATCTTTTCGTCCCCAAATATATTTGGCAAATTCAGTGGGCCTCAGATGATGGTCGCTCAGAACCTCATCTCAACTATCCTCACGAGCGTTTATCTCATCATCATGCCTCATTTATCTACTTCCATCCTCCCATTACTTCCGCTTCCTATTCCCCCTTCCCAGACGTCAGAGCTCTCCTCCGCTATAGAATTCCTTTCCCGCCACCCCCGGGCAGCTATTGATGTAGTTGCATTCGGGGCGTGCGGTGCAATCGGCCAGCTCTTCATTTTCTACACGTTGGCGCACTTCTCCTCCCTACTACTGGTGACAGTCACGTTGACCAGGAAGATGTTGACCATGCTCTTAAGTGTTGTGTGGTTTGGCCATCGACTGGGTAGAGGTCAATGGCTAGGAGTGTTCCTAGTCTTTGGTGGGATTGGAGCAGAAGCCTGGGTTCAGAAAAAGGAGAAGGAGAAAAAACTCCGCGATAAGGCCAAAGCAGATAAGTCTCTCTAGATGGACGGGTTACCCACATGTACAGGTTCTTCATCTTTGGCGTTTTGTTTATACTTCTCTCATTACCTTATCCTTCCTTCTAGACTAGATTTATACTCTATTGTAGATGTAGCCTATGATTCATGTATATAGTTTCATTTTCAATTATTCGTGCTGAGGACATATTCTTACTCGCAAGTTGTACGCCATCTGCGGGAATACCACCACCCTCTAGACAATCACTTCCTTCCTTCGACCATGATTATATGATATCCAAACCCAGTCTTGACCTCAACATACTTTGGATTTGCCGTTGTGCTCGGCTCCAGCTCGTACGCTGCCTTCTCGAAGTCACCGTGTAGGCTACCGCGCACTTTCCACCCAAGAGAACCACCTAGAGAACGAGTACTCGTCAGAGTCTTTCTGCCACGCGGATCAAGCGTAAGTGTAATAGGTATAAATTAAGACATATGTCTCAACCCAAGTGCTACATGGAGAAATTGAGATGGGCCCTACCTTGCCTGGCTTTGTCTTCTGAAAATTCTCTAGCAACGTCATCAAACTTAGCCCCCTCCTTGAGTTTTTCTAGAGCTTCTTCCTTCTTTGAGTGTTTCTCGCACTGTTTTTGTAGATCATAGAGCATGCGGTGAGTCATTAATCAGGCTTATGTGCTTCTCTAGATTCCGGATCTCGAAGCATAAATTCCGATGTTAACAGTCTCACGGACGACGTACAAGTATGTGTCGAGCATTTATTGAAGTAGCAGCCTTGAGGCCTTTGTTCCCTTTCCCGGCATCAGAGCTCTCTGCCTCCTTGCCCTTCCCTTTAGCTTTCCCGCCCTTGCTATCCCCTCCTTTGTTTTTCGGGGCCATGGGAGACAAATTAGTTAAAAGTTTGATCTATGTGTAGGGACCTGAAGATTTTCTCCGTCGTAATTATAGAGAATAGAGTAGGGGTTCAAAATCTGAGTAGATTGTCTCTTCCTTCATCTTGATCATCAAGATGCCCCCCATAATCAGTAAACCTAACTTTAGATGCGTCACGTGCATGAGGGCGGGTTCGCGGATGGAGATTAGGCCCAACGAGGAACAACAACAGGCTTTGCTTATAGTTACCAGCATGCTTGATATTATAAGACACGTTAAAGGTCCTTGTATGACCCTCGTGCTAGATGACTGAGTGAGTTACGTCTTAGAGATTAGATCACCTATTATAGTAAATTTTTTATATATACATATGTTATGCCATACTCTATATCTATTCATATTATGGTAATTCCGTGGCATTGTTTCTCCCTCTAGGAACATAAGAATCGTTTTGCTTACCCGGCTCTGGGACAGACCCGGGCAATTCGCCCCCTATTCGGAAGGGAGGTGGTGAATTGTAGTGCATCTCCGGCGGATTGATTTTTTTGGCACGCCGCCGCGAGAGTATAAAATAAGCTACAGCTACAAGGCACACAGCGCCCAAGCCGACGCCTGCTCCTATACCTGCTTTGGCGGCAATTCCGAGATCCACGTTTTGAAGACTACCGGTCACCGAATTGGTTGGCGTAGCGTCGGGCGCATGCGTCACGGCTGCTGTCGGTAATGGTGATGCTGTTGGTGTTGTTGAGGAAGAGGAAGAGGAGGAAGAAGATGAGGAGGACTGAGAAAAGGAAGAGGAAGTAGAAGTAGAAGTAGAAGTGGCAGTACTAGAAGGGGATGCAGATGCAGTTGGTGTAGTTGCTCCTTTGCCTGCTGGAAGCACCGCAAATCCCCCCGATACGGCCCTCATGGTGTTGGGCGGATCAAATCCACGAGGACCCCCCCTTTTGAGTTCGAGATGGAACGGTGACCAAACAAGACCTTCCTCAGTGATGTTCAGCTTCCGATCGTCGGTATATTGTGTCGATGGATTGATAGCCGCTGAATTAGTGTTAGTATTGCCCTTTCGAGGTCTAAAGACAGATCCTGTCTGAGCCAGCTTACAGTATAGTTTTTCAAGATAACGCGGTTGTCCAGTAGAGTCCGCCCGATCCGATATAAGCCATATAATGTAGTCGTCTGCAGCTCCCAGGCATTCAGTAATTTCCCTGGCCATCCAACCTCCAACTTCGATATGAAGCGATGCCCCATTTTGATATGTAGGGTTTTTAGCAGCTGCCGTTGGCGGGTATTTGAACTCAACGCCAGCACAGAGGGAGGCCATGGTCTGCGTGCTCGAGAGCAGAAGGGCGAGGTACAAGGCCTTCATTGTCACACTGACAAAGAGTGACAAAATGTGAATGTTATGGTGGTATGGAGGTACAAATATAAGTTGAACAAGGTACGGGGGATACTTGGGGGCTAAGCCCGCTGCCAGGGCTCTAAGTCGTATTTCACGTACATAGAGACGGAAGAATAAAACGGTCTGGTCTCCATGCAGACCTTGAAACGCGCTACTTTATGATAACTGCTTCGAAGAGCCCTGGTTGGTGGCAGGTTCATGCATGATTTTGGCCATAGGTTATATTCGATGAAGAGCACATCGTACCAATAACCTCAGTCCAAATCGTGCGTTATCCTCGAGATAGCGCGTTCATATCGAAGACATCAAAAAAATGGGACAAAGTGTTGCCATCCCGGCGTTCCAGGTCACTTTCTTTCCCTGCCTAATCGTTGTAATCATGTTTCTTCGGCATTTTGTGCAGTCGGTTGTCTTTTGCTGGGGGAGGGCGCCAACAGAAACATGGATCTCATCCCTTTAAATATTTTTAGTCAACACCCTACAGCGCTGACCCACACTTGACAAAGCTCGCGATTGCAAGCCTTGTCTTCTTGAGACATGCCACCTCAGGGTGAGAAAAAATACGCGTAATAACTTGATTACTGAGCCAAGGAGGTCTCCGAGAAGCTGCTGGCAAAGGCTAGAGATCTGACCTCAAGAGAACCGTATACCCTGAGTATCACAATTGGCGCCTAGTAAGCCATGAGCAGTGAGATAGCGGTATCCGCAGTAGGCGTGGCGTGGATGTACCGCCTGTAACCTTGTAATGATTGCTGAGCTGGAAGATATAGCAAGTGAGGGTCGCGGGCGATCTGCTATGTTTACACACGGGCACATCGCTGGTTGACCTTCCTTGAATAGGTAGATTTGTAAAGCCAATCGATAATAAGGTAGATAAAACATGTTTCCACGTTGTGGTTGTCCTGAAGGTTGGATATTGACCGGCAGACAAAGTGATTCACGGTGAAATCCCTTCAGGATGCAAATTCTGCAACATGTGACTCATGGTTTATCTGGGCAGTGTTTGGGCTATTAAAGCTATCCGCTCTACTCATGCAACTGCGGCTTGATATCCGATCCTTCGATTCAACTGAACAGATGGAGGGGGGGTTCGATAACGCGTCACTCGAGCAGTACAAAATAACCCAACTTCCAGAGACCGCCTATTATATCCCAGATTTCATTTCCGACGACGAGGAGAGGAAATTGCTAGCTAGAGTTGGTGAAGTTATATACTTGAATGCTAGAGCCTCTGCTAAATGATTAGCAGATTTCATCAGTCCCTACGCCAAAGTGGACGCAGCTGTCCCGGCGACGACTGCAAACATGGCCCTCGTCTCTCAGTAATTCCAACACTCTCCTGGCCTCGCCTCTCCCGGACTGGCTTGAAACTCCCATCGTCACTCGCTTTCGAGAAAAGGGAATATTTAACGACTCTCCACACGCGTCACCTAACCATGTATTGATCAATGAATACCAGCCCGGCCAAGGTATTATGCCTCATGAGGATGGCGCAGCATACTATCCAATTGTTGCGACAGTCAGTCTTGCCGCGCCAATTATTCTCGATGTTTATGAGAAGAGAGACAACGATTCATCGCGGGAGGGCGGAGCACTTGCTGCCAAGGGGCAGGCGGTGCCTATGTATAGGATCTTGCAGGAACGGCGAAGTTTGTTAATTACCACCAGAGGTCTATATTCGGATTATTTACATGGTATTGCCGAAAGGTCTGTGGACGATGAGCTTGGGTCAGAAACAGTATGTAATTGGGAAAATTTGGGTGATAGCCGGCAGTTTGAGATGGGTGAGTATAGGAGGGAGACGAGGGTCAGCCTGACATATCGGGATGTGCTGAAGGTTTCAAAGCTTGGGAATACTATGAAATTTCTAGGCAAGCGATGAAAACAACGTGTATCCACGTTTGAGCCTCACCACACAGGTGGCAACATGATCCATCTATTTTCAACTTTTTCTTTTCCAAACTTCTCGGCGTACCACTGCTTGGTAGCAACCGCAGACGCACCCAAAGTCACTGCGGTCAAGATCAGGCCGGAGAACACAGTCTTGTTAACTACTGACCCAGGCGGCGCTGCCAGAACACTGATGGCAAGGTATATCAGGCATTCAGCCGTGTAATGCGGGGATATCACCCGGGCAAATGCCGGGTGTACGGGTAAGGTATATTTGACGAGTGACGCCAGATACTCGTGGCAGTCGTGCTGGATACCAGAGGCAAAGATGAAGACCAGCATACAAACCATAGTTGTCAGAGATGGAGCGGTGATTTGGGCATCACCCAGCGGCTCATCTGTCGAGAGCAAGGTGGCTGTGAGAACGTCAGAAATTGACGAGGGAAGACACCGAGATAGTCTCAAACATACCGGCCCCCTCGATCCAGATAGCTATCCCCATGACGATATAGTAAGCAAAGCCATAGAGCCAGTGCCCCACAAACATCCGAGACTTGGATGGCTTTTCGAAGGCTATACACTCGTACAATCGACGGACGGCCTGTATGCTGAACAAGCCCCAGCAAAGGAAGATCTGGTTGAACGACATAGCGCTCTGCCGCCTGCCAGAGTCGAGATCCACCATGCCGGCCACAAGACGAAATGCCCAGCCTCTGGCCAGCAGCTGGTACCACCAAAATAGCGACACAAAGACAGAAAAATAGTAGAATTGAGTGAAGTAGGAGTGCGGTACATCCCAACCGGCCACACAGTCTAGAAGACTCGGGGATGTCGGGTCTGCGGCATCTCTTCGGGATGGCAGAGCCCGGGCGCCGTACGAGATGAACCGCCTCTTGAGGGACTGAAAGCTGTTGAGGGCTAAAGCCTATGAGCCAGCAGGTCAGCCACAGTCAACCAGACGGCTCTCGCCTTTGAACCGTCGTTTGTCGGCAGGTTTCTCGTACGCTGGCTGCGAGGGTCAGACATCCCGCTCTGAGCAGATCGACGAGGTCCACGCCGGCCAATGCATGCTCCAGCGCGAGTCCCATTCCAACACGCCAATTCGTCGCTGTGAGGTCAATTGAAGCTGTCTCGCCGTCTCATCGCGTCTTCCTCGCTGTCTGATGCGGTCTGATGCTCTCTGATGCTCTCTGATGCTCGTCATAAAGAAAAACACCGGCACGTGATGCCATGCCCGAAAGGGAAATCCGCCCGCCTTTTCGTCCGCCTTTTTCTCTTTCATCTCGTCCTCTTTTCCAACGTCACTCCATCGTCCCCCGTCCGCGTCGTCCCATCCGCGTCGCCGTCACTGCGACGTCTGGCCGTCTCCTGTCGCTCGCAATCGCCCGTCCGCGCTGCATGCACTGTCCGAGAAGGGCTAGCGCATGCTGACACAGCCGGACTAGTTGGTTAGCGATTCTCCAGGGCCTTTCGTCCCATTCCCTTCGCTGAGAAACAGCGAAACAAGCCCATCAGTCCGCGACCAACTTCAGCCGTCTTCGACTCGACCACCCTCGAAACCGCCCATTTCCACCGGTCAGTAGTCCCGCACCACCTCTGTACCGCTACCACCCCGTGCGTTGCAGCCACTAGCCGCCCGTCGTCGCGTTTTCGCCTGCTGAGAGCGAGAATCTGCGAAGTGACCCAAAGAGCTTGCGTCAGGCCCTTGTCGACAGACCCCCTCTTCTCTTCCTGCCTCGCTGTCGGTCCCTTGAGCCCACCTTCGCTGAGGATGCGACAAGGAGGCTCAGACTCTCAAGTTCAACCGCTATGAGTGATGTTGAAACGGCCTTCTCGCTATCGAATACACTAAACTCCCGTAAAGAAGCTGCTGACGTTCGCCTTTCGCCTGGAACCACCGTGGCTGCGACTCAAAGGACGGCTCTGAACGGTGATGGACCGTCTACGCTCGACCGTGCTGCCGTAGACGACGATGCCGTCAGCGTCAAGGCTGACTCGGAGGCGGAGACCATCATCCAGTCCGGCAGAGAGGAACTGTCTCCCGAGAAGAGGAAGCCTCACATCCGTCACGATGCCTACCAGAACGGCGGGAAAGAGGCAGAAAATGGCATCCGGAGGGCCCCCAAGTTCGGACAGCCCAGTAGTTGGCAGCTCGGCAAGAGGAAGCGACCGGATCACGATAACGACGATTCCAGACCTGCTCTCCAAACCAATCTGAGTCCACGGCCGTCGAGCCCTCCTCCCACCTTGAAGCAGGAAAAACCTGACGACTCCCAGGTGCTGTCTCTATTGCAAGCGCCTCTATCGCCCCGTGCCGATGGTGCCACGGAGCGACGGCCAACAAACGATTATCCGAGGAAGCAGGAAGGTGCCAACCCGGACTCTCGAGATGCGCCCTGCGAAAAACGTAGAAACCACCATAATAGGTCAAATTCTACCAGCAACGGACCCGACGGCGAATCTGACTTGCGTCGTACCCATCCCAATGATCGATCATTATCCCCCACTTCTCGCTCTCACAAGAGAACTGCATCTGATTCCATCCACGCTTCACTTCCTCCCACCACGCAAAAAAAGACTCGAAGACCTCCCCCCCAACCTCTAATTGACCAAAGACACCACCCTTCCGAAAACAGGGCATCTCCCTTCTCCGCCTCTAGCGCTGGATCTCCTCCCCCAAACGCTGCGCGTAGGCTCACCTCCTGCGAGACATACCCATACTCCCCTATCAAGCAAATGCAAAATAAAAAGCTACGCGATCAGAACGGCCGAACGCGGTTGGCTAGAGCGTGTGCGGCGCAAGAAGTAGAGGCTGCGAAGTCTCGGCAGGCCGAACGCCCGGAGGATTTAAACGTTCCAGACAACGCTGGAAATACGCCACTTCAGATTGCCGCTCTTGAGGGATGTGCCGAAATAGTAAAGTTCTTGATCGACGCCGGATGTGACATCCATACTAAGAACATTGACCGAGATACCCCTTTGATTGATGCTGTGGAAAACGGACACCTGGATGTCGTCAAGATACTATTGGATGCTGGCGCAAACCCCCGTGTCGGCAACGCCAAAGGCGATGAGCCGTATGACCTCGTTCCTTCTGACAACGAAAACCGAAACGAGCTTCGACGTGTCCTTGCAGAAGCGAAGTCCCACGGGAACAAACGCCGGCAATCAGATGACATAAGTGGTCCTACAACCACATCAACAAAGGACTCTCGCTCTCGAGGTGTCTCTGCTGCAAGCTCTCCTGGTTCTCCACCACCCCATACTGCCCAAAGTCCGCCCCCGCAATTCGGTCGGCGAAAGACAGTCAGAAGCGAGGCCACCCGGAATGATCTACTGTGGACCAAACCTACCTTTGAGAACCTTCGAGGCTTCGCGGCAAAGGGTGACATGGCTGGGGTCGCGACGATTCTCAATATTCTTCAGAAAGCAGACACAGAGTCCCTGATCGCGGCTGCTAAAGGCGGCCATGATGAAGTGCTTGGGCTTTTGCTTGGGATTGGAAATCCAGATCCGGACCCAGAGCCTCTTGGTTTCCCAAATCACAGACCTGGCCATGACACACCTATGTTGGCGGCGATAGGAAGGGGTAACATCGACGTGATTAAGCTTCTTTTGAACCAGCCGGGATTCGATCCTACTCGCAAAGGCCTCAACGACCGCCGTTATTTCGAAATCGCCCAGGACCGCAAGGGAGACAAATGGGGCATGGAGTACAACATATTAAGAGAGGCTTATGACAAGCACGTCGGCAAACAGCCCAATCATCGAAGGATCGAGTCCCGATCTCCGCGTAGGTCTCGCGACAGCCTAAAGGTAGCTAAAAGATCTGATCGTGACTCAGCATCTCCTGCATCTGTCATTCGCAAGACCTCTAGTAAAAGTTCTGCTACTCACCGTCAGAGCGAGGATGGGTCAAGAGAAATGAAACTTCCAAAAGAGCGAAAGCCTGAAAGTACTCCCGTTCTGAAGGACAGATCAAATTTAAATAAAGGATCAAGCCGAGAAGATTCTCATAGTGTTGCTGATGAGAGAGATACTGGTCACGTTGATAGAAAACAAAAGATCCAGATCGACTCTCGTAGTCCACGAGACTCTACCCCACATAGATCTGGTGATGAGCCAGTTAGACGTCGACGTCTCATTGCCGGACGCCCTCCGCCTGATCATGCAAAACGAAGGCCAAGTCTGATGTCGTCGGATTCCCTTTCAGGCGGCGAGGATACAGCTAAACCCGGAGCTGAATATTTACTTGATAATGGCCATCGCAGCTCTGTTTTAAAGCGTGCCCGGAGTAGCGTTTCTCCAAAGCCGTCTAAGTCTGGAAATCATAGTCCAGATGAGCCTCGTGACAAATTTGTCAAAAAGCGGCGAATCATATCAAGTGAGCTTTCGAGCCACTCTATGGGTGAAGCCTCGAAGTCTAAGCTTGAAGGAGACGCGCAATATTCAAAACATCGTCCTGGCCAGCGGGAGATTTTAACTTCTAAAGCGGAAGGATCCAAACCGTCCGATCCTACGGCTTTCTCTGAACCCTCAGCCACGAAGCCAAAGCATCGGCCTTCAGATTTAGGAGACAAGGTTGAGAAGCCCATCGGTACTAATACTGAAGGCAAACTCAAAATTGAAAAGAGTCCAGAAAAGGGCCATACTGAAGCCGAACGTGAACGGGCGGAAAAAGCTCGGATAAAGGCTGCAAAGGATGCCGAAGAAGCCAAGGTTGCTGCCGAAAAAGCTGCTGCTATCGCACGTGAGAAGGCTGAAGAGGAGGATCGAAAGCGAGAGGAGGAACGGAAACAGCGGGAGGAAGAGCAAAAGCAAGAGGAAGATCGAAAGCGTAAGGAGGCGGAGCAGCGACGGGCTCGCCAGGCGGAAGAGGAACAGCAAAGAAAACTTGAACAAGAGCGTCTTCGTCTATTACGCCTGCGAAGGGAGCAGGAGGAGCAAGAACAGCGACGCCGAGACGCTCTGCCCAATCGCCTGCGCACTTCGGCCAATTTAATCGGTGCCAATGATATTCGGGCAAAGAGTCATGACTTCCTCAGAAAACTCATGCCTGTCCTGTATGTTACGCGCGAAGATCTTGAGCCACGCTGCGATTCTGGAGTAAGGGACGAGAGATGGGTTCTCAACTTCTATGTTGCGCTGTTACTCGCAACCAGTGATCTACAGCTGTCACAGTGTACGTTTCGTCCCTCTCTTGTCAAAAACTTTCGTAATAGATTGCTGACCTTATTTCAAATAGACCCCAGCTGGGAGAAAAGGCCTGCCACTTCTACGCAAAGAAATAATATCTGGGATTGTAGTGGAAACATGTTATCAGAGACTCAACTGCTCAATCCTCTCAAAGCCACGACTGAGGAGTATAATCGGCTTTACTTGGAAACCAAGCCAATGTATGAGAAGATGGAGCATGTTTTTTGGGTCAAGGTATGTGCACATGTTTTTCGTGGAATTGTTCATCAGAGCTAATGGTATCAAAATATAGTGTTCGGATTTCATGGAACTCGTCCCCCATATTCCACATCTCCATGGACTCCACATTAGCGTAAGGCCTATGCATGTTGACCCTGAACCGTCTTCAACCGTGCCACAGGATGGGCAACATTCGAATACGGAAGCAAATCATACCGCTCACTTGACCAACGGTGCCTCCAAGGTCAACGGCATCCATCACCCCAGCCCATGACATCCAACTGTACTTGTGTGAACGCCTCTTATGAAATTCAAGCATACTATTCCTTAATGAGCTACTTGTCGACTTTCAGCGTTGGTTCCCTTTCATTCCGGCATGTTCGACCACTCACTTACTTGCCACACCATATGACTCGAATTTTTTTTGTTCCAAAACAACGACTGCGTTTATCATGCTTTTGGCAACCTGAAATATTAGAGTACCTTGACGGATTACTGTTGGCTTTTCTACGTATATTCATGTTTCGAGGCGCTTTGGGAGGGAAAGGGCTTCACCTTGGAAAAGGGGGGAAACGGTGGGCTTGCGCAGGGTCATGGCCCTGTCTGTTTTGTGTTATTGTTGCTAGTTGCTGCCGGACATCTTTGAGTGTTGGCTTCCTGGAAGTTTGGACGGGTTGTTCTCCTGCAGAACCGAGCTCCAGCGTGCTCACATCTCCATCACATATATATCTTACCCTCAATTCTGATGTCTTCGTCTTTGCTTGGGCGTTTCTCGGTGGCGGCTAGGAATGTTACGTAAGCGGACCTTAGGGCACAAACCCACAATTAATTTTGGCCTTTCGCACCCACGAAATATCTCCCCACGCTGAACCTCTTCTCTCTCTTCTTGACATCTAACCGCCATTGAACTCTTTGAGGATCATCCGACATTTAGGAATCATCCTTAATATCCAAACAAAATGGTACGTGAAATAGGCGTCGCTGGCTTATTCCAGTCGCGCAATTTTGCAAATTACCTATCTATCTAACACACGACACAGTCGGACGGAGAAGAGACCGCCTCGAACGCCGGCGTCGTCGCCGCTGATGAAGTTGAAGTTTCCGCCAATGCCACCGCAGGCAGCTCCATGTCTGTCCTGGACGCATTGAAGGGTGTCTTGAAGATCGCCCTTATCCACGACGGTCTTGCCCGTGGTCTCCGCGAGGCCGCCAAGGCCCTTGACCGTCGCCAGGCCCATATGTGTGTCCTGAACGAGGGTTGCGAGGAGGAGGCTTACAAGAAGCTCGTCATCGCCCTTTGCTCCGAGCACAAGATTCCTCTCATCAAGGTCCCAGATGGCAAGATGCTAGGTGAATGGGTTGGACTCTGTAAGTTATAGATACTACGTTTCTGAGTAGGGTCTGGCAGTCTCTAACCGTGGAGTGAATAGGCGTTCTCGACCGTGAGGGTAACCCCCGCAAGGTTGTTAACTGCTCTTGCGTCGTCCTCAAGGACTGGGGTGAGGAGTCCCAGGAGCGTTCCATCCTGCTCAACTACTTCCAGACCGAGCAGTAAATTTTCCGATTTTGGACACGGCCTTTGCATGTTTGATCGTCAACTCCGCTCATTCGTCTCTCCCGCATACAACCAGACGAGAGCGATTACCGTTAACGTGAAAATGGAGCATGGATTCGGAAGCACGGGGTTTGAGGAATCGGCCTGCATTTACTGGTTTAGGATGATGTCTGACATCGGTCCTTGCTCATTTAATAAAGATTGATTCTCATTGTGTCCCTGGAGGCATTCATGTACCTAAAGGACCTCTTCATATCGAAAAATGAATGGAACGAAATCAAAATACCTCAAAATGTATTTCATAATCGTCGGTACTATCTTGCGATTTGCAGTAATCCGTTAAGTGCAGAAAGAGTGACATTCTCGCTCAACAAAAACGAGAACAATCCATAGACGACATTAATCCGTTAACGCCAGACAAAAAACCAAGTATATACAAGATGTCTTCGAGGCAGCAACGCGGTAGCCCAAACAGTAGATACAGACTAGATCGGATGTCCACAACGTGCCACCTTATCCCACTTATCGGAAGTTGTAAGCAGGGAAGACCATCTTGTCTTTTGAAATCGGGTCTAGAGAAAGTTGTTGATAAGGGGAGCTTCCAGGGTCGTAGTACATTCCCTCGATGTGGCCGGTTTCGCGATGGAGTGAGATGTAATAGAAGCCGCAAATCGTCAGGCCTTGACGGGTGTGGGAGGGAGAGACAAAGCACCGCTCTGTTAAGGTAATATATCTTAGCCATCGCGAATACATGACGGTAGATAGAACAAGACACTCACCTTTCCATCTCATCAATATCCACCCCTTCGATAACTGTTCTGTCACCCATTTTTTGCTCACAAGGTTCTTAACAAGCTCGTCAAATGATAACTTTTTGAACGGTTCCAGCTCCCTCCAATAGCAGCTGTCGATGTCTGATCCAGCATTGAAATTCTTCGTACCCAGAGTGTGGGTGTTGAAATCGATGATTTCGCCTTCTAAGAATGTAACGATATGCGCATCCTTTTCGTTGGGGGACTTATCAGGTATATTGTACGCCTCCATAGTCCCGGACAGAGTCATAGTATGGTAGTCCACATGATGAATCGTTACTTTAACAGGCCAGCTCTCGGTTTTGGCAGGTGCCGTAACGTCCGGACGAAGGATAGAATCTCCCGCAAGATGGGTAGCCCAAAAGCTGCGACCACTGCCCGTGTAGACGTTTATTTGATTTTCGGCCTGAGCGGCTGCAGGTTCGACTGGCCGCCTAGTTCCTAGCAGTCGATGAGGTAGCATTGCTGTCAAGGGGGATGCTTTCTGCCAGCCAGAGAAAACAGTGCCAGGGCTTAACCAGGAAGAGTAAGCAGGGCCTGCTATCACGCCTGTATTGAGGATGAAGTCATCCTCGTTGCGGAGGAAGTAATCTAGGTGTACGAAGCCTCCGGCAGCGGCAGTTGAGAAGCTCTCCTCGTATGAGTTTGAAAAACGCACACGGTCAAGATACTGGATCGCCTCCTTTAGACGCTCCATTGATGTGTCTTTGACGTATATTCGACTGAGATCAGGATTCCTTGACGTATCTATGCGGGCAGGCGGCGGTAACCGAGGACTTGGTCGCCTAGGACGAGTTGAGAATGAATGATAAGGGGCAGGTATACGGTGCTGCTCATCATCGTCGTCCTCCTCGTCGTCGTCGTCGTCGTCGTCCTCATCATCCTCATCGACATCGTCATCATGATAATCGTCGTTGTCGTGGTTACTATTATCGTTGTTGTCATTATTGTTATTGTTGTTGTTGTTGGTGGTGCTCCTGCTGCCGGCGGCAACGGCGACGGTGTTGGAGGCTGGATTGCTCGCCCGGGCGGGCGTGGTGTCGGTCCTGCTGCTTTCTTCATCCCTAGTCAGGATCTGCGCAGGCCGCGATCCAAGCGATAATCTACGTTGGCGCCGAACAGACTGTAGGAGCGCAGCAGTAACTAGTGCTGAATTATCTTGTCTCGGTGGCATGTCAAGCACACCCGGTGCACTTTGGTCTGCTTGTCCCTCCGGCGGATCTCGACCAAACGGCACCATGGGATCATCTTCTTCCCGATTCCAAAATGAATCATCAGGTTCAAGTCTGTCCTGGAACATCGCGTTTTGGGCATGCAACGGGTCGACGCGCGGATACTGGGCCTCCTGGCCGGCACTTGGGGCCCAGCTATATATCCTATTATGATGGTGCTGCGGCGGGCCTTCGTAGGTGGAAGACCCGTTGTTCGGATCAGCAACCAGTCGACGGAGGTTTAGGGGGTCCTGGATGAATTCAGCTGTGTGCTGTTCGTGCCACCGAGGCATAGGCCATTCAGGTCCATAGTCGTCCGGGCCATACAATTCGGATGGCCGGCTCTCCTCGAAACCCAGTATGTAATCAATCTCTAGTAGCTGTTGTCCGCGAGGTCGATTGCGGGACGGCGAGAGCTCGGCCGGGGCCTCCCTTCGGCTGCGCGCTCCGGGGTCGTTCGCGGGATGGCCGTCATCCTCGACGTTGCTCATGAGGGTCGAGGCGAGGTCGGGGACGGGGTTGGTGAAGGACTCGAGCTGCTGCAGGTAGTAACTCAGCGCCGGCGCGGATAGCGAGGAGGTAGAGGGCATGTCCCGCGACTCGTCCGGTCGATGCTAGAGGTCCGCGACGTTCTCCGTGGTCAGCGACGCAGCAGACGGAAGGGCGGAGGGCGGAGGGCGACGTTGGAGATGGAAGCCCACCGCAAGGCGCCAAGCTCGCGTGGTGGACGCCCATCCCAGCAACACTCGAGACAGGGCAAACGGGGAGTCTCACCGCAGGGGCGTCGCTTGTGGGCGGCAGCGGCATGGTGCAGTGGCTAGCCTCGCACGCTCAGCGACAGTTATCTCCGTGAGGGTCGCCGGTGCGCAGACATGGAGGATGGAGGAGCCGACGACGGTCGCTGGCGGCGAGAGGCAAAGACGGCCGGCGGTTCGGTCTGGTCGAGCGTCAAATGACGTCTCGCAGCCATGGAAACCCAGAGACTGTCGGAGTCGGATGGCAGGACGATGATATGGAGGATAGTCATCGTCAGCAGCAGCAGGAGGAGGAGAAGCAGAAGTTGGCCCTCTCGCTGCGCTGGCGGCAGAAGGTTGGACAAGAACCGGGCACCGTGAGCTGGATACCGGGCATAAGACGGCTCTGCCTCGTCCCAGAGGAGGCGGACAGGTCTATCGAGAACCGCCGCATGGCTGGCTTCTTTTCCTGGAGCTCTGTGAGAGGCCTCGTTCGAGGGTTGGTGCTAATGTCTGTCTGTGAGGACTTCCTCCTCTCTCCTCCGTCAGCATAGGACAGAAGGATCGCTAATAATACGTCCCAGCGGTTTGTCCGACCTATATGCCGCCAGGATGGACTTATTGAGTCCCCTGGTACCTTCTCAACCTCTCGTCCTCGTCTCTGCAAGAGTGTACGCCGTTGTCTCCTTGGGATACGGATGCTACAGTCGACATAGTGCTCGAAATAACGGCTTCTCCTTTTTATATCAGCCATTTATACTGCTCCGTCGGCTTGAGATCCGACAGTATTTGGACGCTTGCATATCAAAAGGCAGGGTGCTCCCATCATGTCAACATCATATTCAACCTACAGGGTACTACAGACCTACACTTATAGCTTCCTAGGGCATGAGGGACAACCAGTGAGCATGCATGTCACTCGCATCTATATTTGCACGTCAAGGCAAGCGGGATATTTTCTCTATCTATACACTTCTTATGCTGCTAATCCAGGCCCTTACTACCATTCTTCACCATCGTGGACAGTTCCCACTCTGTCCATTAATAGCTCTCTAGTGTTTTTCAAAGAAAACTCCGCTCTTGCAAGTCAGTAGGTTTTAAAATTCGACGAGGCGTTCCAACATGTAAAGGGGTACAGAACTTTTCAAGGTTTGTTTGGAAATAGTCATCCATATTATCCCTAAAGAGCGGCAGCTAAATTGCCGAGTTGAGGGTAAAGGGCCTATCTCTAGTTAGATACATAGGAGTCTCCACAGGGCAGGTTGGAATCTATAAATACAGCGGTTCGCCAGCTTTCCATCTTTCATTATCAACTCCTGATCCTTTCTCGATATGGTAAAGATAAAGAGCATTGAGTACTTTCATGTACTCCCCAGATGGGTCTTCGTCAAGATTACAGACGAAGAGGACCACTACGGATGGGGTGAGAGTACGCTTGAAGGGCACTCGGAAGCTATCGGAGGTACACTCGATGCTATGAGCAAACAGTTTCGAGGCTACGAAGCAGAGTAAGTTATATCCACATTATATATGTAGAGCAGAACTAAAGCCCCTTTTCTAGCGACATTGAGCATTTATGGCAAACAGCCTGGAGGCAGGGCTTCTATCGTGGCGGGCCGGTTTTTATGTCTGCTATATCGGGTATCGATATCGCACTCTGGGATCTCAAGGCTCGCCGATTGAATGTTCCTATACATCAGCTACTAGGCGGGAAAGTCCGCAACAAGATATCTGTTTACGCTTGGATAGGAGGCGACAGACCGGCCGACGTCGAGGCAGCGGGTAGAGCCAGGTTATCACAGGGATTCAAAGCTATCAAGATGAATGCTACCGAAGATGTGAACTGGCTTGATTCCCCACGTATCCTCCAGGCCAGCGTTGAGAGACTCAAAACAGTCAAAGATCTGGGCCTCGATGCCGCGCTTGATTTCCACGGACGTCTTCATAAACCCATGGCCAAACAGTTAGCTAAGATGGTTGAGCCCTATCACCCTCTGTTTATCGAGGAGCCACTCCTTTCCGAGCACCCGGAGGGCATTAAACAGCTATCACGACAAATATCAACTCCGATTGCCCTGGGAGAACGTCTGTACAATCGCTGGGACGTGAAACGCTTTCTCGAGGACGCCAGCGTCGACATTCTCCAACCTGATATCAGTCACTGCGGTGGTATATCCGAACTTCGGCGTATCGCCGCTATGGCTGAGACTTACGATGTAGCAATAGCTCCACATTGTCCGCTGGGCCCCATTGCGCTTGCAGCCTGTATGCAGGTGGATCTGTCGACTGCGAACTTTGTGATTCAGGAGATGAGCTTGGGGATTCACTACAATACCACTGCGTCTGGCGAGGAATATGACATCACGAATTATATAAAGGATGCAGCCGTCTTTGATGTAAAAGACGGGTACGTCAAGGCGCCAATTGGGCCAGGCCTTGGTATTGAGGTGGATGAGGAGGAAGTACGACGTGTTGCTCAAAAAACAACGCCTTGGGTTACGACGGGATTTTTTGGACCAGATGGAGGAATCCGGGAGTGGTAGGTTGGCGAAATGACTCCCATATAGGTAACAATAAATATCTATCTATCATCTATTCCCAATGCCATATTCTATTCCATTGCAGACAACCAGGCCCTACCCAAAAGTAATATCTCAAGAAAATCTAGGGAAAAGTTGAAGAGACACCGGGCCGACAAGATCCAAAAGAAAGAGATGGTAGACGAAAACGGTAACCAGTACCACTGTCTAGGCTCGTTCCATGTTCCATACGTCCGCTCGGTCTAAGCATTCATAGATCATGACCCAAAATTTATCCACATCGACACCGCGAGGGACAGTGATTCCTGGTACGCCATCGGCGGTTCGGTGAATGATCGTTCGGCCAATCTCACCATCCAAATCGGCTCCTTTGACACAGTGATGAAGTCCGTCTGTCACGACAGACACGTTATATCTCGTTTTATTTTCGTCGTCAAAAATGATTTGCTCCTTCAAGGCCTCTACTTTGCCAGCTTGTTCATTGAGGTTTGACAGCAAGACAGCAACGGCAAGAGGGTCGTGAAGAGGTGGGCCTGCGCTGATACCGAAAACGGTATCATATGTGCCTGCGAAAAATGTGAGTAAAGCGTGGAGTATTTGTCGAAGGATCGTGGGTGAGCGCGCTCCCGCTACGGGGCTACCGGATCCCAAAACACGGGACTGAACTTCCTTAGTAGCTAGTACCTGATGTGTCAGGTCCACGGTTATTAGAGTAGTCTTTGGCGCAAGCACCGGCGAGGCAAATATTGACTCTGCTGATTCTGGATCACACTGTGATGGAGAAATTAGTCGATAGCGTCTTATCTAGGAGGGTGGGGGAACTAACATATATGTTAAATTCGGCCCAAGGAGTGATGTTTCCCACTCTACTTTCATCACCGTCCTTCTTGCTGATGGGAACACTGGAAAACCCTCCCCCAACAGCACCGCCCATAATACTCACGCCACGGACATGCTCCGCCACCTCGGGGAAGGTTGCGAATAGAATGGCAACGTTGGTCAACGTCCCAGTGGCGACAACCCATGCGGTATCCTTGGGCTGTGATAGAAGCGCATCTTTCATAGCGATATACGCAGAAACGTTTCTCACTGCCGGTCTTGTTGGAGCCGGGAGGAGGTCCGTCCCATCAATGCCAGAGGTTCCTTGGTGGTTTGTTAGCAGGATAATCAATCATGGCCAAAAGGTGTGCGGCCGTACCGTGTATATCTTCTGCATGCACAGCATTGCGGCAGAATGGTTTCCTTGCACCAGGATATACAGGGATGTCTGGCCGCCCGATGGCTTCAAGGATGCTCCCTGCGTTAACGGTGGTATTTTCTAATGAACCATTGCCGTGTACCGTGCTGATACCGAGCAACCTGAATGACGGATGATGAGCAGCAAGAAGTATCGCAAAGGCGTCCTGTTATACTTGTCAATTAGGTTCCGTTCTACTTCTCGGCAGTCAAGGACTCACATCATGGCCTATGACGTGTTGGTTAGCGGGACTGTTGATGAACATATGCGGGGGGGAGTGTATGCGGACCAGGATCACAGTCAAGCCAGAGCGGAATACGGCCACTATCTAACGCTGATATCGAGCCCATATTGATAACGAAGACTTGTGCACACCGCGAGAAAGGAGAAGAGAAAGGAATAGACGATACCCGAGGATGAGAGCGAAAAGTCGGACCAGATCCGATATCGTTATCCTTTATCGATAAGATAACGTTGAGATTAAATCGTCTTAGTCATCATGCTGGTTGTTGTTCCCGGCTTGGCGTCGTTTCTTATATTCAACTTCCTTAAAACTCACTTTGCCTGTAGATGAGGACAGTTCGCCCCAACATTGCTTCGTGGAAGGCTTCCAGCGTCTGGTTGTATCCATGAATTGCGTATCCTTGTCCAGCCTTAGCTTTGGCGTTCCGTAATTGGAAATGCCTGGCCTCCCTGGACGCCTACGGCCGCCTTCTTCGAAAACTAAACCGAGCATCCCAACCGTCGCAATCCCTTCACATGGATCGCCTTCCTCAAACCAGCCGTCTTCCCGGATTCATCAGCCTGGAAATCACGCCGCAGCTCGGGCACAGTCGAAGGCAGCAAGTGATAGGGCTACTGCAGCCTTGATTCGTCGAGTTCTATGTCCGAACACCAGTGGCCATGGTGGCCTGGATCGCGGCAGTCCACGGCCTCTGGAGGAGCTGCTTCCTCCACTCACCAGCACTAATGAAATTGATCTCCAGCTTTACGCTTTGATGGCTATTGTCATGAGAGAGTTTGTCTACTCTTGGTATTCGAAAATCACCCCGGACACCGTCTTCACCGAGGAAGTCATACAGCTTATTGCACATTGCACCAGAGCTCTGGAACAGAGGTTGCGCCGGGTTGATGTGGAGACACTGTTGTTGGACGAGATCCCTTCATTGATAGAAGCTCATATAATTGGTAGGCTACTGTTCAACTGCGCCTTCTCACTCAATACATTTATTTTTTACTTTTGCTGTGCACGATGTTATCAAAACTCTTAGCTGATGGGCCACGGTAGCTTATCGGACCGCCCGTGGGAGCTCAACAAGCGCAGTAGGCTCAGAACGACGACTACGGCTGGTCTATCATATGCTGAATCCACACCCGGCGCTATCCCCTGTTCCTGGTATCAGCGAAGAGGATGCACCGAGACAGCGAGAAGCTGAGCGGGCCTACCGTCAGCTCCTAGCCCATGGAGCTATGGCTGTGCTTCTCCCTACCGAAGATTTGCAAAATGTTTGCTTACGAACGTTGGTTGGTGATATATTGGCCGATCTACTCCTCGGAGGGGTTGTCGGCGGGAAGGTTGCTGAGGGTTGGTTTATCTGGGATGCCATCTCGAACATTCTCGCGAGCTTGAACGACAGCACGCAAGACGGTGCTGTGAAACACGATCGAAGTGGCAATCGAGGGAAAGGCGATCGCGATCCTGATCAGGAACGATCAGCTAAGTTTAATGATAATTCGTCTCAACGAAGCCAATCGGTTTTACTCTCGACTCTTTTCAGTTTGATGCACTCTTTATATCTAGTTTTTGTTGCATTCAGTTTCGTGGCATTGGGGTTGTTGCGTGTCTCGTCAGCAGCAACAGCCTTCTCGTCTTCCACGACAGATGCTCGCAATAGCGAGAACGCTAACGAGGCGAACCCGTCTCGGGCGAAGGGTAACATCGTGCGACTTCCCGTCTTGGAATATCGAGTTTTTAGCTTGCTTTCGCAGCTTCTTAGCATACCAGACCGGATGCCATGGCTCGGAGGCTTTCTGGCCCTTGGCCAACACCTTCTGATGACGGGCCCGAGCAGAGCTGGGACGGCAAACGGGCTGATTGACAGGTGAGTCTGTTTCGATGGTCAAGCCCACCTGATTTGTTTACCCATCTACTTTGCGCGTTCCTTCCACCATACCCTTTGTGGAATATACTACATAAATTTCCCCTCAACTAAGACGCCATCCGATTCCCCACCTCCCCTGGGCTCGATGGGGTGAACGAAGGCTCTTTTCATTTAGCCGTGCTCCATCCAACCATCCAACATCGATCTCGAACAATGGCTCCAAGCAATCAGATCACACGGCAGGGATCTCACTTTGAGTTTCCAGGTTTCATGCATACGACTTCGGTCACTTGATTTTATGGAGGGTAGCCCTCGCCAATCAGCACCTATGAGCCCCCAGCAACCACAGCGGCCAAAAAGACAAGCCACAAAAAAGGACAAGACGGCCCCGTACCGTCTCGCTCATACACGGTATAATTACCAGTATGGTCACTTTGGTACCGTATTTGAGACCGGTTTCCAGTACGGCCTTCGGTTACGATACGATGACGCCCCCCTGTTGACCACTGGCACTGCACCTATTTTATTTATATCCAATGTGCTTACAGGAGTCACTCCATCCTCCATGCTGATCTGTGGGACGGGCCTTCCTCCCTTCCGCACGCCCCCAACCTTTTTGTATTCTTCAGCATTTCAGCATCGCTGAGCGCTGATTTGGAAAAGATCGTGCATTACATACCATCTCTGTCTTGTATTTTTTACTCAAGCATTTTGTCCTTTGTTATGTACCCTTGCGGCCCTCGGTTAACCTGTTCTGTCTTCTGCGCCAATTCTCCGCCTCCCCTTCCTTTCTCTTATTGCGAAGCCCGTTAGCTTCCATGGGTGTGACGCCATTCTGATGACTGAGGTAGATTCCTTCACGACTGTATCCACAGGCATTTCTTGACTGCCACATTCCTGCCGTCCTTGCTGCTTGCGATCCGAACCACGATCTTCCCAACTAATGGAAAGCCCAGCCTAACGCGGACTTCCGGGATTTCTGCGGCCACACAGCAGAGCCACCAGCAGCAGCAGCAACCTTCTACTCCAAGTTCAGACGCCGAGATCGGCACTCTCCCCATCAGCGGTTCGAACGCTGGGTACCAGAGTCATGTCCAGCCTCGCGACAATGCCCAGGAACTGCATGTATCGCTTAACCCAACCCCACCTCACCCTGGTATGCTAGACGCATCGTCGTCTGGATCTCAACAGCCGTCCCCAGCGGAGACAGAATCGATCAAACGAGCATGCGCTGCCAACATTCTTGCGCTGATCCCTCGCCGTATTGCTTTGGTGATTTTTGCGAGTGATAGTATTTCAGGCTCAAAGCCTAGTACTACAACCGGTAACAAACCGGATCTATTCGTTCAATCAAACACCTCCTTGTCCTCGGTCGATTGTGGAATGGGCGCCCCTCTGCCAGGTGCTGGACCCGAACCGGGACTGGGGTGCGATTTGAATCCGAGCCGTGGAGATGGCGGACATATTGGACCAGATGCCCAAGCTCACAACAGTCATCATCGCAATAGTAAAGATAAAAGGGCGACCGATACCGGTCTTCAGCATTCAAAAGACAGCTCGGGTAAGGCAGCAAACCTCGATGACCAGGAGGAAGACGTGGCTCTAATGTTGGCCATCCAGCACGACATTCTTGACCCCTTTTCCGATTCATACTGTAATAAGCATCTTATCTACTCCATTGTCGAAGTCATCCTTGTCAAACTGATCCCTGAGATGGGAGAACACTCAGTGGCTGAGCTCATGATCGAACGAGGGGTTCCGTGGTCGACCGTTCCTACGAATGGACAATGATGTTAATACAATGAAGATGGGGGGCACTTTTTGCCTGAAGTAACTCTTTGTCTTTTATTTCCTCTCAACAATGCTCGGTGACGTATACGTTTTGTTCCATGATCATGCCCCCTTGTATATACGGCTTAGTGCTTTATCTTGCCGCTTCGATCTCTTTCCCTAATGATTCGGCCCCATGGAAACGCGTGGAATATACCAGCATTGATTTGTGAAAAGTTCCGAGAAGTTGTCCAACTACCCTATTGTGGCAAGAGATTTAACCACGCACATGACCGGAGTACCAGGGGTCTGTAATTACCCCCATGCACACAGATGTCGGCTTGAGGACAGGCCATTTTCTTGCGAACGATGGGAATATTTCGTCCATCTACCTACTCTGTGCTAAGACCTGCCATTCAATTGTCTTCTTTTCTTCCGGTGCCCATAGAAGCTTTCTATACCTCTTTACTTTCCTTATCCAAATACGATGTGGCATCAATGTATACCCGCAGTCGTTCATGCAACCTCTTCGGCCTTTCACCACCCCTGGCTTCGCCTAAGCGCCCAGTTGACAAAGTATCCTGGGGCCCCAATAATAATGCGTTACATCATAATCTGCAGGCCGTAGTAATTGGCCGTGTCATCGACCTTCTCTCGTCCCGTCACCCCTACTAACAATCCCACCTACATGCTTCGCGCCCTCTTGTTGCTCTCCAGCGACCCGATGCAACGGTAAATTGATAAGTAAAAAGAATGTCTGCGCAAAAGAAAAGAAAAGGAATTTTCCCTTGTCTTTTCTCGCCATTTCTTTTATGCGTGGTAGGGGGGCCGGAGCCTTGTTCTCTGGCCCCCGGTTCCAGTTACACCCTGTAAGGTAGCCCATATGATGTTGAGAGCATGAAATGCGCTCTCGCGCCTGGAGAGGTCACCAAGCCACCGAATAGCGGCTCGAAATCATGAAGGTGGCCGCTTGTACAGAGTACAGTCGGATCTGCCGTGGGACCCATATCTCAAAAGAAGCGAATGAGGATTTGCGATTTTAGGTAGGTGAGTATGCAGGGTGCTACTCTGCTAATTCGCCGAAGGGTGAATAGTAAACATGGTGTGGTAGTAGTTGTGATATTTTTTTCCTGCCTGCTCCCGCCACCTCTCCCACCCCTCCCCTCCCTCCTTGATTCCAAATTACCCCCATCATGTCGTCCATGTCGTTGTCCATCTCTTTGCCTGGCATGATAGCAGGCCGCAAAGCGCGAAGCGCAAAAATGAGCGCGAAAGGAAAAGAAAAGGGAATTAAAAAGAAAAGAAAAGAAAGTCCAGGTCCCAGTTGCCTATTCCCATTTCCCAGCCCGCGCGAGCGGTTAGACGTGTAAATACTCTCCAAGCCCTAGAATGAAAATTATAGAAGTGAAGAATCAAACAAATAGAGACAAAAATGAACATAACAAAAAGTGTTGATGACGAGAAAACATAAGCCATCTCGACGTCAACTTTAGTCAATGCATCGTACGGAAAGAGGTGAGAGTTGCAAGCAAAGAGAGATATAGAAATTAGATACAGCGGTGCAGGAAATTTGACACAGCTGCCAAACATTCCTAGCAGGAATGGGGCTGTATGTAATCTCATGTTTTGAGTTTGGAAGTAATCGCATAGTAGAATATCAAAAAAATTAAAAGCATTTGACTGCCAAAGGACGCGGTTCTTTCAAGAGTTCACGTATTCTGGAGTGAAGCTTCATCTGCTAAGAAAGGGAATGCAGGAAACGAGTCTCCGGGGTTCCAGTGATCCCATGAGGGGAAACATGTCCTATAAGGTATGAATACTTCTCTTTTTACTCACACGAGGTCTATCTGGGTGAGACTTCACTCGAGAACTAGCCTTTGCAGGCTGTATATAAACCTGACCCTGCGATATCTTGAGCTTCTCCATGAGTTTTTTGATAGTCTGATAATCCGAGTTCGGTAGGTTCATTGACTGGCTCTGAAAGTAGCTCAAGACGAGCTCTAGGGCCTGACGGGCCTCATCTTGAGTAGGAGAGTTGGGAGAGGTAACCGGGGATGATATGCTTTTCGATTTTGGCAGTGGCGGAGGTTTCATAGCAGTCAGATTTGTGATGATTTCCGGATTGCTGCGATTTCTTTTCATTGCAGGTGGATTAACTACATCAGGGGTATCGATCGCTTCCTCTTCGATAGCTTTAGGCTGCGAGATGGCGTTTGTAGGCGATAGGCTTTCTGAATACTCCGTTTTCAGAAGAGAGGATTCTGAAGCCATGACAGGCAATGTTTGGCTCCGTTGTCGTTTTGCTTCTACCCCTAGACCAGCGTATTCAGATGGAGCAAAGGGATTGGAGGTGAAGATTATAGTCGATTCACTTGTAGCCCTAGGGAGAGTAGATGTGACAACTGGCGTACTCTCCTGAGGGAGTGACATGCCAAAGCTATCTTCGACGAGCTCACTCCCAAATTCTTCGTCCTGACTAGATTCGGTCTGTTTTGGAGTGACGGGTGACGGCGTGGTGGTTAAGGTTGGAGAAGTAGGGGGAGAAACTTGGCCGGGCGATCGAATAGTTGACTTTTTCCTTGGGCTGATGTTTGTGTTGACAGAGTACTTTTTCCCAGTAGAGGATATAAGATAGTTCTTTTGCTTGAATTTATCCAGCCAACTATCAGTCATTATTTTCTCATGACCGTCAGGGCTTCCAACGTTGTTTGCGAAAAATAAAGCTTTTTCTCGAATCAAGGTATCGTTTATTTCACCACCTTGGCGCAGGTGGTTTTTCACCCAGTTTGATAGGGCTCTTTCAATATCAGGAAACTTTCCTTTCGCCTTTTTAACCGGTGATGATGTTCGACGGCCATCGTCAGGAAAGAGGTACTTGTCCTTCTGACGAAGTACTTTGGAAACCGTACTAGAAGAAGGCGGTTAGAATGAAATGAATTTTCGAATGACACTCGCCTCATACCTTCGCTCAACGCCAAACATAGCTATAGTTATTTGTTAGCTTATAAGCTAATAGCTTAAGAGAAGAAATGAAGGCTGACCTCCGATTTCCGTCTGCTTTATATGGGGATTGTCTTGATGATACAAGCACATCCGCCGACGCTCTGCATCGGTCAAAGTTCTTCGAGGGGTAGGTGATGTCGATATTTGCGGCGCTGGAATATGGTGCAATTGGGACGCAACTGGGGTCATAGGCATAGGCACGACTGGTATTGGCGCGAAACCAGGTTGAGTAGATAGCATACTCGGCCACTGCGAAGACATCGTAAGGGGGATCAGATGTTGCGCTGTATAAGGCTGAGGCATAGACATGCTGTAGGATGGCTCAATTGGCATAATGGATGAAGGGCTATATTGATAGCCAGCAAAGTCACTCAAGGGGGGGGTTTGGTGAGTTGGCCCGTATCCTCCCATATCAACCCACTGGGGACCGACAAATTCATGGTCCTGCATCGGTGGTGTTTCTGTATCCATGGTCGCCGGTTTCTAATTGTTACTTAGGTGGTGTATTGTGCCTCAATTTTGCGTTGTGTCTTAGGCCACCGAAAAAAAAGGGGGAGGGGGAGGGAGGGGAGGTAGTAAATAAGCGCTTGGTTGAATGCCTCGAAGCTGAGGCGCGTTGCTGACAAGTGATTCACAATGCAGTTAGGTGGGACCTCTGTATAAAAGCCAGTAGACCACGCATGGCATGACGCACTGCCAGCTGAGACGAGCAGAAAAATCGAGGTGTTCCAATAGCCGCGTTAAAATCGATAAACGAGATGATTGCAAGGTGGAAAGATGGTATAGTATAATCAGAGATCCAGGGCCGGACGGCGCAAAGTATGTATGTATAGAGGCGGAAAGTTCGATAGGCAGGTACTTGAATGCGAAAAAAAAGAAAGCTGGCCTGGACTGCCTGCAGGAGTTCGGGGCTTTCTTTTTCCCTTTCTGTTTATTATCTTCCTTTTTTTAAATATTTCAAAGGGCCTTATTTTTGCGGTCGTTGGGGCCGGAGGCGGGTATATTATGTCGGTTGCTATTAGTCAGGCGGGTGCAAGCAGATGTCCGTTAAGGAGGGGGCAAGAGTCAAAATGCAGGACCCGAGAATGACAGGGAATAGGCTCTGCTTTTAGTTTAGGGTTGCATAGCAGACGGTTGAACTAGCACAGGAAAGAGTTTAAACACCGCTAATCGGAGCAAGGGTGGCTAAAGGCCAGGCAAACCCAAGCAGAGCCAGGAGGGTTGTCTTTTCCGGGAAAGCCGGGCTAATTCTGGGTGTTCGACGAAGCTCCGGGGATGGACTTGTACGACAAGGGGGCAGATCCATCATGGATGGCCAATGTGGCCGGCGGCACTTCTCTTGTCAGTGAGAAGGCAGACACACAGACACAGCCAGGGCAGCCACAGACGAGCTTGTTCAGCGGCTGGCAAATTGGCGAGCTGGGGACCACACCCTTTGAGAACATCACCAGGTGCTCCAGAAGAGGAGGACTGGCGATGCAAAGCTGCCATTGGGAGAAACGCCGTATCAGCTAAACAGTCGGGTATCAAATTTACTATTGAAAGACGATGACGCCGAAAAACGAGCGGTACCTTGTTTTCAATACGGCCCAAACGGCCATGACGGAACCCGTACCCGCATATACATTGGTTAGTGTATACGATACCGATCCGAGCGACACAGAAGCAGAGAAATGAATAATTGATGATGAATGAGAAAAAGAAAAAGAAAGAAGGCTGTTTTATTTCGTGGCAGCCACGAGACAAACCTTGATCGATGATCTGGCCATGGCTCACGCTGACGTCTGTCTGTATATCGATAAAAGAATCACCAGCTTGGTGTCATCAGAAGATAGTCGGACGCAGAAGAGACCAAGGACAAGGCCATTCTCGGCCTAGAACCGTCAGCGGCCACGACGGCTTCGTTGCTTGCACAGGACACTGTTTCTGTGTACATTATACACTCCAGTGAAGTAACATGACTGCAATGTAGTAACAATTGGCCGGGTCACCTGCAAGTGTCGGGCGGGAAGACCAGGGGGGAAGCTCTCTGCTCATTGCCACAGCTAGTTTTCCTATCAAAATACTTACCTATCTTGTCAATCCTTCAATCCATCGCCCTAGAACGCTCGAGCGGGGTTAATCATATGGGTTGCTTTCCGCGTCATTCGCAATCGGCATCACCCACTCTCAACGAGTGTCTGCCAACCATGACAATCGCAGGACGGAGCTTCCTCCTAACGGCGGCAACCGTGGCGCTGGACATTGAGGTAGTATCACTGCGTACAGCATATATAACTCGACTCCCATAATGCTGATGGCCTCCCGGGATCCAAGCAATATCGAACTCTGTTTCGCTGCTGGTGGTCTCAGCTAAGCGATGCCTGTCCGTTAACTGTTAGCCCTAACACTGATCACCCGCGTGGAGGCTTGCCCAATTGCTGCTTCAAGCAATGAACAAGCGAGCTGGTTAAATGCTGATCGTGCAAATCACCCCCGTGAGCTGTTTTTAGACCGTCAATCCGACTTGCAGTTAGTATTTTCATTCATTTTCCACTTAGGTAATTACGTGCGTACGGAGTACGAAGTAAGAGGTATCCTCTGCTCCAATGATATAGCTTGATACCCATGGGGAATGCTCCGTATGGCCTGTCGAGATGTCGTCTGCCAAGCTTAGTCCCATACTAGCCTGCCGAACCCGCGAATGTTTGTGACCTGTATCCTGTGTACCGTCATCCCTGTGGGCAAGGGGCCGTTCGTTTACTTATTTTTGATTATTTCTTTTCCGTATTTTTCTTTATTTCGTGTGTTGAGCTACTTACATATATGTCCCTGGATACCTTGATGTCAGGGCAGCCAGCAAGGATTTGGCCGATTGCAACTGTAAGGATCTCATGTTCTCCACCGCCTCCAGAGCTCCCACCGATGCCAGAGGTGCTCCGTAAGTAAGCTGTCAATGATTTTTAGCAGGCTAGTCTACTCCGTACCCGACGTTTTAGATCATTCGCATGTGCTTATCCATTCCGTACTTACAAGTCTTTTGTCCTGTAGCTTTGCATGTGATTCCTCAAGGTGCAGCCTAATATAATTTTGAAATTAAATATCTTCAAATACTCTTCAGCCCAAAGTGAAGAATACTCACGGTTGAGGTCCAGAGGCGCCCAATGGATTTCATTTAGTGTTTTTCTAGAGCCTGAAAAGAAGTAGCCGAAGCGCCTGCGTTGTCCTTAAAAGGAAGTATAGCCGAATAAGCCTGGAGCTTGGGAGGTGCTCAAAGAAAGAGATAAGATCAGCGTCAAGATAGCATCGTTAATCACAAAGAGAGATCGTGATGTGCGCCGCTTGATTGTGTGGGGCTGTTGCAATGGCTTTTCGATTACGGGCGAACCTGAAGCCTATAATTGCCATCGGCCAAGCCGTAATCGTAATCAAAAGGGCCATCCATGCGACCTGTAAGCAGCTCTAGTAGGTCCTTGCGAGCAGAAACCACACTATTTGCTCCGATTCTATACGTCCATCAGATATAGCGACCTGCAGCAAATTGCTCTTTAGTCAAACCCACAGGGGAACGTTTCCTAGACGACCCCATTGATGTATCCCGTGAAGCGTTCGGGGTTATGGTGATTGGGCAAGATCAAAAGGCTATGCATGTCAGTGGCGTGGAGGGGGATTACCAGTGCAGCAGTCTCTGTAACTCGGGCTTCACACGAGGTAGGAAAGGGAGAGGGTTTCGGAAACCTAGTAACGGTCGAGGAAACACCGTCAATTGGTTTTTTGATGTCGTCATGTGCGTAGAGGCTACAAATCGCAGATATATAGATGTGAAGCGTGACTGGCGGTTGATATGCGGCATAGCAACTGTAATTACCGAGTCGTCCGCGTCACATCTGGCGATCCGGGGAGCTCCTTCGTTCCCTTCCTTTCAACAGCTCCAATTATATTCCGCAGGGAGTATACCGAACGACGAAAAGGACAAGCTAGCTCCTGATTTGCTATCAGTGTCTTCAAGCGCAAAAGATCACATGCTAGCGCCGTATACACTCCGTATTACAAAGGACGTCGGGCGGAATACACAGACAGACTTAGCAGTTGTATTAAAGTACATGGAAGTCGGAAGGAACTTGACTCACTTAGGCATATATGTACGGGAGAAAAGCTCTGTATGGAATCCCAAGCCCTCCGTCCGCGAGACAGTAAGTACCACTACCCATACGTTCCCGATAATAGAAACACACGGCCTACCTAAAGAAGATATCGTACATGCTTACTTTTTCTTGATAAATAAGCTACCGCAGTACGCAGTAGTTTAGTGCGGAGAAGCCGCGCTCCTCAGCGACTTCGGCACGAGCTGATTGGGCTGCAATGCATAATTTCTCCCTATCTCCTGTCACTTCTCAAGGTCAGGGCAGGCCAGGGGAATCGCCCGCCCACATCCGTACCTGGTATGAGCAATTCTCGGCCGCATGACCAAGAACAAGGCTGCCAAGGGTGACTTTTTCTTGACAATCGCAATGTCTATCTTCTGAGGCTCACGCTCTCACGATGGTCTTTCTCGAGAGCGGAGTAAAACGGCTCATGTGCCCACCTAAGCGATCAGTAATCAGGCACTTTCCGTACCTTACTACTGGACGCCAATGTTTGGATGTGCGCCATAGGTGAGGGCAATCCCAGCCTTCCCCTCCTCGCGTGGCCATAGAATAGGTAGCCCTCGGGGGAAACAATATGAACAGACTGCCGCGGCAACCTCGAGGCTCTTGATCAATCAAACGGAGGACGGAGTAACCCTAGGCCCCTTTCCCCTCCTCCCCGAACGCGAAAGCGAGGATGTACCTGCGGAAGTCATATCCTGGACTGGCCGGAAGCTGTCTGTCCGCCATCGACCGATTCGGCAAATGGAGAGACGGAATCTGCCATTCACACGCCGGCGCACGGAGTACATGAATACATGTTGATGAGCATAGCTAGTTTGTCTGTGGCACGGCTGAATCGCGATTAATGCGTATGCCATGCGACCGTATTGGCAGCTTTGCAGGAGGCGATAGTGTCCCGAAAGAGCGGTATCCGAGAGCTATCATAGCAATCTTGCTCTTAAATGTTGGTTCACTGTAGCTGAGCTTGCAGCCAACATCTGATACGTCGCCTGTCATTGAGCCGATCGTGAGCACGGGAGGGAGCTTGGGCGGAAGGATAGTCGAGCTTGGCCGCAGGCAGAAGCAAAGAGACCATCAGAGGAACCTTGCGACATGTATGTACAGCGCTACTGCGTATGTACTTCACCCCCGTCCTTGCTTCGCCTTTCCTTTACTTTTTCCTTCCCCTTTTGCGCTCGGCGTACATGCATTAGTGCCTGCGGTTGCTGGTCGCCTTGCTGCTCCACTGTCCGGCAAGCGGAATATCCGCCGACTGACCCTGCAAACCCGGTCTGCGCGAGCGAATCCTGGCTCGAAAGCGCGAGGAGGGTGAAGAAAAGTCAAAAGCGGGCGTTTTTCACGATAAGAAAGGCACGGAACAGCGCGGGCAGGCCAGCATAGTTACTTCGCTGAGCTATAGATCGCTTCACACTTGAGGAGGGGATTATGAATCGAAAAGGTGCTATTGCGCCTCGGAATGATATTTTGATAATCGACTGCTTACTTAACTAGGGCCTTCATACGAGGGGCCACTGCTAGCGTTGGCCATCTCTTTGTTTGATTCTAACGCAGGAAAAGCTATGGCTAGCTAGTCGCACGGCTGCAGCAGAGCTGTCGACGCACGCCCACTGTATGTACTCCGTATGCAGCAGCGCGACATTGTATGCGTATCTCGTCGATATTTACGATACGTAATTATCATCCTCTTCTGCAGGCCATTTATTACCGACGGAAAATTTGATACCAGGCGCCCCGGCCGGACGCTGATAGGTCGGGGCAGCATAAGTCTCAAGGATGGCATGCCGATTACATTGCACAATGTACTTATCCGCTCATTTTACCTGCGAAAACGAGAGAGGGGGTACTTCTGTGCTAGGTACTACGACATTGAAGACTCTTTTCTTGGGAGACCCTATCTTGCGCGAGAAGCTTGCATTCTCGCCTTCGACAACGAAAAATTCCCCTGATGCCTAACATGTCGAGCTGGACCTTCTTCTGCCTCCCTCTACTTTCTTTTTCCTTTCTTCTAAGTTCTTCATCTCTCTCTTTCTTTGTCGGGGATCGGCTGCTAGCTTGGAGGGAAGTCAAGCTAAAGGGATCGACGCGGAGATGAGATGTGCACCATCTCCATTGGAGCCGAATCTCGGTTCTTCAACTTTCTTCGCAATGCACTGTTTTTTTTTTCTTCTTTTCCTCTTGGATTTGGCGAGAGGGCATGTGAGGGCTGGCTTGTTCACCGCTCCCGGCTTCCTACCAAACGCCCTCCGAGAGTGAGTAAGTATCGGTAGGAAGTGGGAGCAGAAATCCAGACCGTATACTGAAACTTGGCCTTTGCACGGGGTAGTTACGGACTATGATGTATGGAGTACTCCGTTAATGCCGTCCATGTTCTTGTACTAGAAAGAGCGACAATTTCGAGAGTCAAGGCGTCATGAAGGTAAAGCTTGAATTTTTGTTTGTCTGATAATCTTCGTCTCGCCTCGAAGAGCGTACAAGGAAGATCGAGAAGATGATGCTTCAGGGAACAAAAATGCGTTTAACGCCTTTTGGTGCTTTCTTTTTGCTCTGCCCAACTATGTTCGCTACCAGTGTCCTTGGTCGGGTGTGGACGGACATTCAACTAACATGATCTATAACTTGTCTCTGAAAGATTCTCTCGCTATGCGGTGTATACCCCGTTTGCCTTTGCCGTGGCCATCCCCAAAGCACCAAGCTCAGGAGGATTGGTTGCACAAAGACCCTCAGAATGATGGGCTGCAGATCCACGGTCCTCCCCTACGGTTCGTTCCTTGACGGAATTTCTGTTCAGGCGGTTCGTTTCCTTGGTCTCGTCCCTCTTCGTAAATGCTGTAAGACAAACATGCTTCCTAACTTGATTGTTTAGCATTTGATTTTATTTCATTTTCAAGCTGGTGGATGGCTGTCTGGCTGACAGGTCACACATGTTGCACTTGAAGATGGCTTATTGCTCTCATTGTTAAGCCGATTAGACCCCGAGCTAAGTCGCAGGGAATGCTGGCTGGAGTGCACCATCTACTTTTTAGCGGCTGCAATATCAATCTTTATTTTGTTCCTCGGGCTCCTTCGGGGGTTTAAATAGCCTAATTGGGATGGTTAGACACAGGGGCGACTTGCTTGCGGACTTCTAAATATTTGACCAGGCGTGAGACCGATGATCTCAGTAGTGAACTGCCTGATATGATCGTCAGACGTCAAAGTTCAGTTTATTCTTACTGTCTTTGATCTTGGTAGATGCCATCCCGAGGGCGCCATGCTATCACTATATATTAAGATCGATGCTATTATGCTCACACCTCTATTCAAACAGCATTCTATCCAGCCCGCGGAAAATACTGTTTTGCCTCCATTTGAAACCTACCCTCCTGTTTAGCCACTTAGTTTGCGCTTGTATAGCATAGGAGGCGTTGATTCTTGGTTTCTAGATGGGCGCGGACTGTCTATCGTCTTATCCACGTCACTACAATATGATACCAGTGTCTCTCGACGACCGAATTGACTGGCACGCAGGTTTCGAATCGATGTTTCAAGGAATTCTAAACACTAACACCCTCTGCGGTGTATGTGCAACGGTAGCATTTATTAACATCCCAACCGAGACGATGGAACCATTCATGATTGGGAAGTGCCTTTTTTCTCCTTTATACCGTTGATTGGGCAGCACACGAGGGTTCGATATTTCTCTGACTCGCCTCTTCATCAGCCATCTTCTTGCCTGATGCCCTTTTTCGGCCAAAAGAAGGGAAGGCCAACCGGTACCGCAGGGATAGATGGAGATAAGAAGAATGATTTATAGAAATGCTTTTTGGACGAAAAGTTCCCGTGAAATGGATACCCGATTGCAGCCTCGGGCTCGAAATCAGAGACTTGTCTTTCGCCTTACCCGAGTGTCTCCGTAAAGAGATATCTTATCTCGACGTGAGTGGCAGGACCACCGGGATGAACTCTCAGAACATCGGTCAGGAAGAATGCAAGGTTCCGGGTCGCGCGGTTGCAGAGAGAGAATGTCAATTTTACATGGGGGAATAGGGGGTGTGGGAGTCCAGAAGGGCTGTAAGTACCAGCTAGCGGTGACCAAGGAGAGAAGGTAATCTGGTCCTTGTATGTGTCGTGTCTTGCATTGCCCATGCGAGATGCGAGGCATGCATGCATACATAGCCCTGACATATAGTCTTCGGTGAAAATAATTGGGTCTTGCAGACCATTTTACTTTCATCCGGGGGTGGCTTATCAGCCTGAGCACGGATGGGGATTGAAGGGATGAACGGAACCGTTTCCTTAAGATAGCATATGCAGCAAAAGTGAGGCCCTATCTTGAGGAAGTCGCTGGAAAGCAGTAAGCCGGACAGGGCAGGGTGGAATTAGGGTTTTGTGTGATGCTTGTCGATTTCAGGATTAATAGATCAATATTATTTACTTGTGTGTGCTATTTTTCCCGAAGACGTTCTTTTGGCAGTAATTTGGGCTGCACAACCACAACCTCGCCTCCCACCCCTATTCCCTTGCTGCATAGCTAAATGGCCATGATTGGTGGAAGAATTCTCACTCTCCATTCTCGGCTTGCATTGCAGAAAGATGCTGCAGTTTGCCCCCGTCCTTTACCTCTCCTCTATCATCAGCCCCCGTCTTAAGATGGCCACCGCACGGGCGTACATATCCGCCTTCTCCTGAACACGTCATCCCGTATGCCATATCGGCCATCAGGATCCCATTTCCAGTGGAGCTATAGTCTGGGATGACCGAATAGCCGGTGCATCATCCCAGCCCCATGGGCATGGATGACCCAGGAAAGAGCTGGTAAGACCCCGGGTTTTTTGCTACTTGCAGTCTACCGCTTGACGATTGTTACTGGTAATGATAGAGTTGTATTAGTTAAAACGGACGTAAACGGAGACGGAATTCGGAACGGAAACGAGGAGGTGGCTATTTACTTATGTCTTCGTCGGCGAGTTCGTGGCTTAATCCAACTCGCTGAGGCTGATGTTTGACAGATCGGCCATAAACTATAGCATGTTTAAATGTCTCGACGATGGATTTGTGGATAGAATTGCACTATATCGTTGTCAGTAAGTGAAACAGATGGGCTAGGGGCGCATGGGAAGAAAGCTGAGAGGTCATAGCATACGAAATCTTCAACAGTGCACGCGGTGCTTCTCAGAACGACCGGTTCATTATAATCCGGATTCTTGCCCTTGGGCTTCGTATAGACTCTTCTCAGATTGAGCTTCTCCCACATAAGTTCTAAAAGCTCGTCTATGTTCCATCCCCGTTCTGAGCTGATGGGGCAAGCGTTAGGGATACGATATAAGAGATCCAACTCCTCAATCGAGATGGCATCGATTTTATTAAGAGCATAGATCACGGGTATATACGAGCGACTCCTGGCTTCGAGGACGTCGATCAAATCATCGACGGTAGCATCGCAGCGAATTGCTATATCCGCAGAGGATATTTTGTATTCGTTCATGACAGCTTTGATTTCCTGTGCATGACTATCAGCTTCTGTTGTCGTTCCAAACTCTATTTCGAAGCCAGCTGAACGAGGGAGAGAACTTACCCCATGGTCAATATGTGTCAGGGGTACCGTGTTGGTTATCGCAAGACCGCCCTTATCTTTCTTTTTGAAGATGATATTCGGAGGTTCTTTATTGATTCGAATGCCGAACCCTTCGAGTTCGCTTTCGATAATTTTCTTGTCGGTCAGGGGTTTGTTGACGTCTAGAACGATGAAGATGAGATGGCACGTCTTCGCGACTGCGATGACCTGTCTTCCTCGACCCTTGCCGTCCTTAGCGCCTTGAATGATTCCGGGGAGATCCAGCATCTGGATCTTTGCGCCGTTGTATTGAACCTGACCGGGGACAGTAGTGAGGGTTGTGAATTCATATGCGGCAGCTATGCGTAGGAAACTGTAAGTAGTGAAATCTCAAGATAATTTCTGAGAGAATATATACCTTCGGAATGCTGGCCTGTCAACTTGCTCATTAGGGTACTTTTGCCGACAGAAGGGAACCCGATAAAGCCACTATGGGATCTGTCAGTCAAGTCTTGCAGTTGTTAATTGAAGAAAGATGAAGACATACACACTAGCAACACCGGTACGCGCAACATCGAAACCAGCTGCGTCGATAAGATCAGCCACCGTCAATGATCTATCTTATTTTCCTATCGTAGAGGAGGACACATACATCCACCACCACCGCCCCCACCAGATGGTGTAAGCAGTTCCCGTTTCAGTTTCGCAAGCTTCGCTTTCAATTGTCCTATTTTCCGCCAACAAAAGAGCGTCAGAAATGCCGTCCCATGGTGAGTAAAGCTGCCAGTCGTACCTAAATGAAACGAGGTGGCTTTGTTCTTTTGTGTTTTGGCCATCTATTATGTATGGTTAGATATGCGCCGGGACATCGGACGGTTTGGAATACTGACTTCGGCCTCAATCTCTCTAATCTAGAGTCGCAAAAGAGATATGTCAGCTGCAATTGCTCCTGGCCGACAATTGACAAGTAGGATGGGGAGCTATCAGACCTTGTCTACTGTAGTCGACATGATTGCGGTGGTCTACCCAGAGGGGGAAATGATATAATAGAATAGAAAGGACCGCTGGAAGCAAGAGACGCTACAACGATCTATACTGAGGAATAGCAACAGCCGTCGGCGCCTCTCAACGGGGTGGGGGATGTTATCCCACACATTCCAGCGTGAAAATCGTCTTTATCTCTTGCTCTTATCGCGGCGTTACGTTTTCCCGAGACCGTAATCACGTGCTACAATGCCAAGAGATGATACTGTCAGGTGACCGGCGGTTTCGGCGCCGGGAATATCCGGTGGGGCGCGCGCAGCGTCGGGATTGGCCGGAGTGGTCCGAAGCGGGAAAGGGTGGCGTGGAGCGAAAGGGCGAAACTACGCAGAGACGGCAGAGGGCCAAGTCCGCTCCTCCAAGGTTGGGAGGCAGCAGAAGGGACGAGGATGGAAAACTCGGCTAACCGACAGACATCAACCCCCTCCTGTATCTGTTTCAGAGCGACATCGTCCGTATCTTTATCACATATATCTATTATTCCTCGCTACCTAGTATCCCTAGAGAAGAGCCACGGTTCTGTTTGCTCGCCGACGGAGACATAGAAATCCCCTCACACCGACACTTGAAGTCGCCGTCTTTCAGCATGCCCTTCATCGAGAGCCAGACCACGACGGTCGAACCCATCGTTCCCGTCGACGTCAAGGGCAAGGACGCTTTCCATAAACTAGTAGACGACCTCAGCTCCGTGCTCGGCCCGTCGTCCGGGCTGGACTCCAGCGATGTCGACCCAATGGACATCCAGAAGTTGATGGAGGCGTACGTCTCTAACCACAGGGAGTGGGAGCGTTACGCCCTGGCAGACACCACCCGGGCCTACACCAGAAACCTCGTGGACGAGGGCAACGGCAAGAGCAATTTGGTGAGTGATTCACATCTTTTAACCTCATTTTCGTCGTCGACGACCAGTCATGCTGACGTGCCGAATGCCAGCTCATCCTCGTCTGGAATCCGGGAAAGGCAAGCCCCATCCACGACCACGCTAACGCCCACTGCGTAATGAAGGTAGAGTACCTCTTCATCTTCAGCCTCGCAGAGAGTAGTTAAAAGTCCACGAGACTGACAGCCTTCGACCGTAGATCCTGCATGGCTCGCTCAAGGAAGAGCTGTTTGACTGGCCCGAGAAGGATCGAGTCGAGAAGGGCGAGGCGTGCCCTCTCACCCTGACCAGAGAGACCATCCTCCAGGAGAACCAAGTGGCCTACATGTCCGACCAGGTAAGCAAGACCATGCAGTCATTTTCATGGGTATGCCTTGGAATGGCGATGACTGATATTGGTACTCTCCCCTCAGCTCGGCCTGCACAGGATCTCCAATCCAAACACAGAGGACTTTGCCGTCTCTCTGCACTGTAAGTTAATCAGTTCGATGATGCTGCAGACCTACCTGCTGACAATGCCCAGTGTATACCCCGCCGAACGCAGCTCACTTTGGGTGTTCCATGTTCGATGAGCGGACAGGCAAGGCTCACCACGTCAAGCAGTGCACCTTCTTCTCCAACCGGGGCCAGAAGCTGTAGAGCCAGCCCCGGGCGGCCTAGATGAGCAGGCCTGTGTCAGCCAGGCCACCGTGACTCTTTCTTTTTCCACGACATAGCGTGATGATTGTGCTTTGACTGTTTTCTGCGAGCGAGCCCTGATGTCCAGGAGGAGGGGCACACCAGGAGAGAGACGAGAGGAGGAGGAGGATGGGAAGCGATGCTGGCCATGCGCTCGCCCTTATATCCAGCCGCGCGACCTGTTCTGCCCTGCAGCAGTGGCGGGCCCCGCGAGCACGCCATCACGCCCCCGTCTGATTGGCCGGCTTCAACACGCTAGGCCTCTTCAGGCAAACCTCCCGCCGCCCTTAGCGAGCGTCTTTGTTTTTCGTGCCGCTTTTGGTGTCTACCTGTACTTACATTTCTCTGTTCTCGACATTCCTGTGTATATTCTTACTCTCAATCTATCATCTATCTTACTGTGCTTTAACACCTCCAGTCATGGTCTCGTCTCTGGTTGACGCGAGGCTGCCATATCGCCCGAGAGACCGCACCAGGCCTGTCCCTCAGTCCCCTAAGCGACCTGCAGAATTTGTCAGCACTGTTGTCTTTCGAGTGCTACAGGTGCTGCCTTCGAGCAGGTAAAGACATCGGAGATGGGCCGAAGACCTTTGGCGAGCATCCAAGTAAGGGAGTCAATGCTCCATGCCCTCAAGGACGGGTTTCGTACCTTGGATAGGTATCTAGTTGTCTACGAGTATACTCTTCATGTCACCATCCCCTACTTGTTAACCTAGATATAGTGCCTGGAGCGTTTGCCTACTAAGATGGACCGCTGCGTTAAGGGTAGCGGCCTTATATAGTCCTTACTCGCGTGTATTTCTGTATGTCTGAATTCAAGGGCGCAACATCGAAGATGACTCTGGCCAAGCTGCAGAAGCTCCCCATCTGCTGTGTGACCTTGATCCCAGATCTTCCTGAATAATATGTGCAGGCACTATAGCTTCTTGATACATCGAAGATGTTTGCTCAATTCCTCTTCGACACAATTTGTAACATACTGACAGGACACCTGGTGGGTAGACCTCGTAAGCCACGAACGGATTGGGCCCAGGCTGCTCGTCTAGCGGAGACAAGATCCAGAGTAAAAATGTATAAATAGGCTGAGCTAGTGGGAAACGGCTAAATCCACGAGGAACGCGTAACGGCTGCAGTCATAAGTGTCCCAGAAGTCGACTCTGGGAGGAGAGAAGTACTCCATCCGTACCTTGTGCACGCTCGCCGAGTCTCTGAAGATTGACCTGCCTTCCCGTCCATCCCTACGTCCGCAGTCGACGGGACACCTCCTCAGAGATGGCTAATTAAGTACTCCATTTGCCGTATCCCTGGCGCTTTTTTTTTTTCTCTTGGCCTCCCGGCTCCCTAACTCAAATACTCACCTACCTCCATCCCCCTTCCCGTCGGATAACCAGTCCAACATTTCTCTCTGCCGATTGAAAGGGCCCGGCAATGAGCTCTTTTGACCGGCCACCGGCGTTTCGCAAGGCATGAAAGGACGACGCTTTTCCATTCTCGCGGGCCTGGCGTCCTTGGTTGTTTTATTATTTATATTATTCGCGCCAAACTCAGATGTACAGCTAAGAGAGCCCACTCGTCAACAAAGTAGCGGTCCTTCAAATCCCTCAGCGCCAGCACCGCCCTCCCAGCCTCTACAGCCCTCGCGGTCTAAGCGGCCTCAGGATCCTGAAGTTTTTGGCAACGAGGTACACCAGGAGGAAGTCCTTGCGGCTTCGACGGACGATGGCTCTACACACCCTATCGAGCAGTTGATAGACAATTCGAAAACGGAGTTCCAGACCCTGCATTCACGCCAGTCGAAAACGTTACAGCAAGCCATTGCCGAGTATCGTCGACGATATGGCCTCCATCCGCCTCCTCACTTCGATGTCTGGTTCAAATTCGCCCAGGATAGAGGCGTGCAGATGATTGACGAATATGACATGATACGCGACTTCATTCTCCCGTTTTGGGGCGTATCCCCCAAAACCATCCGCGAGCGAGCCAGAGAAGCTATAGGGTTCGATAACGCTCTGATCGGACTGCTGATACGGGATGGGAATGTGACACTGGTTGACGGGGGCGGCGAGGCTGAAGAATGGAAGCGGAATTCAATCAAAGGGATGATGTCAACGTTTGTCAAATATCTGCCGGATATGGACTTGGCCTTCAACATTCAAGACGAACCCAGGGTGGTGGTGCCGCACGCCGACCTGTCTCGGCTGATGACAGAAGGCAGGCGCCAGAACTTCCTGAACGCGTTGGTCAAAGAGCCGGTGCCGGAATGGTCTGCACGGCCAGAGGGGGTCGGGAAGGGAAACAGGATTGAGGAAGTGAGCAGGACGAGGTTTAACAAATTTGCTCACCAGCCTACCTGGTCCAATTCTAGGATGTCTTGCCCTCCGGACAGCCCGGCGAGGCAGCTAGAAGACCAAACGCTCGATAATACCTCCTCATATTCCGCATCTCCTCTCGGCTTCATCTCAAATACCACTGCCTTCTCTGAAGTCTGCCAGACTCCCTCTCTACGCCATACCTTCGGCTTTTTCGAGCGGCCCAACGCGCTAGATATCACTCATGACCTCTTCCCGATCTTCTCTCAGAGCAAAGTCTCCTCATTTCAAGACATACTTTACCCGAGCCCATGGTACTGGGCTGGCAAGGTAAAGTACGATGAAAAGCAGGACATGGATTGGTCCGTCAAGGAAGACCAGATGTACTGGCGCGGCTCGACCACCGGTGGCTTCTCTCGAGCTGGCGGATGGCGGCGACAGCATCGCCAAATCTTCGTGCGTGGTATAAATGGTCTAGACTCTACCAAGGTTCTAGAAAAGACGAAGGACGACAAATGGACACTGAAGACTATACAGAAGCGCACCCTACAGTACCTATTTAACGTGAAGTTCAGCCACGTCGGCCAATGCGACCCCGAAGACTGCGAGGCACAGCAGGAATTCTTCAAAATAGTCGACGCGGCCAAGCAACATGATGCGTGGAAGTACAAGTATCTAGTCGACATTGACGGAAACGCGTTCAGCGGACGATACTACGCCTTCCTATTGAGTAATAGCTTGATATACAAGCTCGCTCTATTCAGGGAGTGGCATGACGAATGGCTTCGGCCCTGGGTCCATTTCGTACCTCTCAGCCTCAAAGGGGCCGAGCACTACGAATCAGTCAGGTACTTTGCCGAAGAAGAGGCTGGCAAAGAACACGCACAATTAATGGCGAAGGAAAGCCAGGAGTGGGCTCGAAAAGTTCTCCGCAATGAAGATCTTGAGGTGTGGTTTTTCAGGCTTTTGTTAGAGTGAGTTTTCTCCAATTCGACTGCGTCAAACATAGCTAACTAACCTGATGAACAGATACGGTCGAGTTGTAGATGATAATCGTGGCCAACTGGGTTTCTTAATGGGTTAGACTTCCAATGTAAGATGGTGGGACCGGTGTTATATCGATAATTATTACTGTTGTTTATACTCCTTTTTCCATAGCTGTCTTGGACTTTTTTGTTCGCTTGTCAGTTTCTTCTTAGATGGCGACTTTTATATATAGTTATTTTATGGTTACTCCTCCCGCTGCCTATCAACCTTCCTGCAGTTAAGTATATCTACTCCGTACTCCTGACGTTTCTCACCCGTCTTGAGGATAACTGATTCGATGACGTCCGACCCTCCACTAAGTGACATGTTCAAATTGGGCGTCGTATCATGATAGCATCCGAGTAACATGGCCGCGTCCTTTGTTCTTTCAAAGAGTGAACCAGTTGATGCCCGTTGAACCCCTTCTCTTAGCCAAACTCACTTCCCATGACATCATTTCCCCAGCATTTCTTCCCTACGCGGATCGCTGGACGGCACCTCAAGCCCTGTGACAACGATCCCGCGGTGATCGTCATTGCGAGAATTCAAACACTCCACCGCGATGAAGAGAGACCGGGGTAAATAGCTAAATAGCAGCGAGAAACGTCTTCTGCCCATCAGATGCTCTGCTATTGGTCTCTGTCCTGACCCCCGCCACCACGTCTGACCCTGCTGAACGTCGAAAAACATGGGCCTCCTCTTGTGAATCGAAATACTCCGTATTCTCTGTTGTCTGTTCGGATTCTTTACTCCTTTCTTGCTTGCTAGAAAGCCCTTCTTCCGGGTCTATCACACTCCCATATGCGGTCGCTCTGACCGGACCCTTCAAACTTCTGCCTGCCTGAATTCAATCGAGATGGCGAGTTCAATGTTAAAGCAAGCTGTGGCATTCCTCTCCTTTGCATATGGCATCGCTACGCTATTGCTCTATGTTGTTACTGCAATTGTGAGCGGAGTTCCCTTCCGGAAGACCACGGAAAAGGAACTCCTCGAATTTCAGCTGGGTAGGGTTAAACGATGTTATGCTACCAACCCATCTACACGGTCCAATAGCTAACGAGCTCTCTCCGATATAGCTTCAAATAGGTTCTGGAATCTTTCTAAAGATTGGAAAAACTTCTCTCACCACTTCATAACCTTGAAGAATGGCTTCAAGGTTCACTATCTTTCCAACACTGATCCCGATGCAAACGCTGCCTCCGATCCCAATAACAAACCGCTTGTAATCTTCCTGCATGGGTTTCCAGATAGCTGGGCCGTCTGGCGTCATCTACTATCATCATCTTCCATCAGTGACGAGAGTATACTTATCGCGCCTGACCTCCCAGGCTACGGCGGGACAGACTCATTGGATGTTTATGGTCCAACGGAGATTCTAGAGACCCTGACGGAATTTATAGTAACCCTCAGAGAGAAATACGGAGTCGACGGGGGCAAGAGTAACGAGAAAAAGAGAGTCATTGTGGTGGCCCATGACTGGGGAGCGCTAGTCGCTTTCCGCCTAGCAGCCGAAGCTCCCCAGCTAGCTGATAGATTCATCATTACGAATGGCGTCATGGTATGTTTTAATCTTCTTACTTTCGACTTACCTCGACACTTCGTTGAATTTTGCTAACAAAGACATTATTTTGTTTCGGTCCAGGTCGATTTGGTAAGGGATAATATTCGCCTGTCGATCGAGTCGGCGAACAAGATGTTCAAGACCTTCTTGAAAGAACCATGGAGATCTCGACATGTACTGTGCAAGTCTATAAAGGCATTGACCCCAGTGCTCCACCAACTGAGTTGTTCCAGCTACATATTTGTCTTCCACCTACCCCTACCTTTGGTACGCTATGTCGGCCGTGGCGGCAAATATTCGTTTTTCAAGGCACTACATGCATTAGCCGCGGACAATGCTGGAGAATTCACTGTCCGGGATGCCCAGGAGTCCATGGCCTCCACGCTAGGGCCCAGCCTTGAAGAGTGCAAAACCACGACAGCGAAAGGGGAAACCTATTCGGAATCAGTCCGCATCCGTGCTGAACACGGCAACTTCAAAGACACCACATCATACTACCGCCAGGGAGCAGCGTCCGAGCCGTGGCACAAGTCACTGGAAACGATATCGGCCCTACACAGTATCTCACCGGACGAACATCGAAGAACAAGCTGCGGGACTGGCGTGTTTGATCCTGCCCCTGGATTTCTAAAGGCGAACGCCACGATCTTATGGGGCATGAAAGATCCGGCGATCAATAACTACTTGGCTTTGGAAGGAATAGCCGATCGCCTAGTCCAGGGAAGCCAGGTCATTGTACTTCCTCGATCAGGCCATTTCACGCCGATGGAGGTGGAGGGCAGAACCGCTCTCGAGGCGGCAGTACAATGGGCCGTGAAGGGTGAGACGGGCGATGTCGGCCAAGCGGTCCAGTCCGTGTACCCTGAAGCCAGAGTGTCCGTCCGCAGGTAGAACTGACGCTGTCGATTTGGAATCTCCCGCTGTATTCCTGCCAGCTGGCGGACATGCTCGCCAGTTATACAGTTTCGCTGTAGTGGATGGGATTAAATGAACAGTAAAAGTATGCCGAAAAGGCTTTTGGCTGGCGAAACGACCGTTGACTTTCTGCCTTGCGTACCATTTCTACTTCTGTCTTTCCTTTTTATAGGCGTTTGTATAGTCATACCTGTGTTCCTCCCGATGTCGTATAGTTCCCCTTCCGCCCTCCCACCGGATTTCGGGCCAAGCTCATAGATTGATAGCTCGCGAGTGGATGGACGACTTGAGCCGGACTAGCTACCTTAGTTAGCGCGCAATGATGAAACCTCCAGCCATCTCCACCAAAGTCCAACGGTCCAAGCAGCCTTGTCGAGTACGTACCGGGGCTGTGGCAAAAGGCCGTACCTTGCCAGCCAAAGTGCCCGTGTATCACCCAAGCTGGCTCCCGCGCAGGACAGTGCTACACCAGGTACAGCCGGAGTGAGCTCACGAGAGCGTACTACGGGGGTATCGGCAAGCAAGAACCCTCGCAAGCCAGCGTTTCTCCTCCCATAACCCCTCGCTGTATACGCAATATCGCGCAGGCTGGTACAAGGATACGGGACGATGGGGTATTGCTTATAGTTCGCGGCTTTGATGCAGAACAGGCACTATTCCCTGCTCAAGCTCGAGCTTCCTCGTCTTCTTTCACCAGCATCTCTCTCTCTCTCTTCTCCTCTCCTCTTCTTACCTCAAATTATATTTTCCCTCGCTCAGCACGGTCAGAGACACGATCTGCTGTGGATAATGTGAGACGACGGCGGACGCTGTTACGCTGCAAGTTCTGAAGCGGCCGGCGCAGATGCACGGTGGAATAAGTAAATAATAACAAGAGCCAGCCCGCCCTCGCATCCCCCCTCAGAACTTTGGAACGGCCCGGAGCTGGCGGAAAATAGAGAGATCAGCTGTCTCGGGAGCTCTCTATAACACTCTTGCCCGTCCGCAGGAGGCATTGGAGCTGTTTGATTCCTCCTAGTTCTCGCTTCGGGAAGCTCCGTGGGTCTTTATGGTTGCTCTCTACTTCTCCTCAGCCGAGTAAGAAGTGAGGAGGAGGAGGGCTTGCTTGCTGGGAAGCTCACTGCGGTTGCAATGGCGGCGTGCCAGGGGGCGGTGTACTGCACGGTATGACTTCCTGCTTCAAAATAGTCCTGCGTATATGCTGACTCGCCGGCCATTGCTATAGATCCTCTTAAGTGACAACTATCTTCCAGGTTGGTGCTTCCGTCGGTAGATTGACCAATTTATACTCGACACACTTACTGATGGTTTACCTTCAATCCAGGTGCTATGGTCCTGGCTCACTCGCTCAAAGATAATGGTACGAAAGGACGGCTAGCTGTGCTCATAACACCAGATACTCTCAAGCCTAGCACCATTGACGAGCTCAAGGTAGGTAGAAAAGAGAGCAAAAATTGATGACTTGGCTGCTAATTCTACTGGATGTAGACTGTGTATCATGAAGTGATACCGATTGCTCATCTTGAGAATCCTTTTTCCAAAAACCTCTATCTCATGGATCGCCCAGATTTAATATCGACTTTTTCAAAGATAGCTCTCTGGAAACAAACCCAATACGACCAGATTGTCTACATTGACGCAGATGCGATAGCTATCAGGGCCCCTGACGAGCTTCTCACACTCAATGTTACTTCGGTGGCTGCAGTACCCGATATTGGCTGGCCTGATTGCTTCAACTCAGGCGTCATGGTTCTTCGTCCCAATCTTAAAGATTACCACTCTCTTCTCGCATATGCTCAACGAGGAATAAGCTTTGATGGTGCAGACCAGGGCCTTTTAAACATGCATTTCAAGAATTGGGATAGATTAAGTTTTGCATACAACTGTACGCCCAGCGGACACTACCAATACATACCCGCGTTTCGATATTTCGAAAGCACGATATCTGTGGTACATTTCATAGGCCCCTTAAAGCCATGGAGGATAGGGAGAAGGACTTCGCCGCAGGACTCCCCATATAATCAACTTTTATCAAAGTGGTGGGCTGTTTACGATCGGCATTACGGTGCAAAACTCAGTCATACTCGATCTCACACGCTCAATGAACGGACTGTTCCATCCCCGATGAATCAAGAGTCTAGACAAGTTGAGAGTATACGGACTTCTGAAGTGCAAAGTGATAAAACAAAATATGCCCCTCAGGACGTTCAACTCTCTACGCCGGAACGCGTCACGAACCCGAAGTTTTTTGATACAGAGCCTACGATAGAACACATAGGCCAAATTCCTACGAAGATAGAAGCCCCAGATATACGGGTAATAAATCCTGATGAAATTGCCATTCATTATGATGCCATTGTACCACCTGTTTATACGGATGCTAGTACCAACAATGGGGAAGAAAACTTTCAAAAGCCCTCATCCCACCCGATACTCAGTTCCGTCCCACAATATGTTCGCGGGGAAGAGCACGCCTCTGTGCCAATCTACCGTGGCCCAACATTTGATATACCATCACAGCACATACCTCGTACCAACTTTGAACTTACAACTCCTCACGCGACTACTTCGTCAGAAGATTCAGAACATTTCGACTCTCACGGTATCCAAACGCCCGCATCTGAAAGCAGTAGGAAGGATGAACGACCATCCAGCCGACAAAACACTCAGGTCGAAACCACCGCGCCCAACATTCAAGGAGCACCACCCCCAGAACGTACTTTTTCTCCTCCGTTAGCAGTATGGGATGCTTCACGGTACGACTACCCCTTTGAAACATGTAGGCAATCACTAATTTCTCTAGCGCACCCCCACCAGTTGATTCCAAGCCGGAGGCCGTCAGCTTTCCTGTACAGATATACACGATGTCAAAGGATACCGAATTGTTTCAGCCTCCTCAATCATATCCCGAAGCTCCCAAAAATATGTACTATGAGGTTCCAACCGCACCCCCAGCCACCCAAGAACAAACGTCCGCTTTTCCTTGGGAAAGAGGTGCCCCAGCAGCAACACGGGTCTTTCTTGGAGGGGAACGCAAACCTAGGCCGGTTAGCCGGTCTTTTGCTGAGTCGATTAGCCAGTATGAAGAGGGGGGTTTTGACTCGTACTCCCGAAACAATGCCTGGGATGATATGCCTGAAATCGAAAGATACATGCGTTCTATCCAGAAACCCCGTCGTGCTGGTGTTTCTATAGTGTCAGGGACCAAACATTCTAGAAGCTCTTCCACAGGGTCAAAATCTTCAGTCGGAAAGTCGAATTTACGTTTGACTCATTTTCCGCCCGAGAACGAACATCCGAGCCCCGCAGTCACTCCGTCACTGGTTATGAGGGGCCAAAGCCTCTCCTACAGAGGAGGCGATGGTGGGAGGAATGAGAATCTCCCTGTTGCTGAAGGCGTCCCCAGCCAGAGAGAATGGGTGGGTCTTACGGTCACTGCGTTCACGTCGGTCCTTCAAGCTAGCTACTTATACTGGAAGTTTACAGAACCCCATACAACGTCTAAAGGAGCTTCAACGGCGCCAGTCCCAGTTCCTTGAAAATCCTCCTGATTTGCGATCGTTGAAGATCCCTAAAAGGCAAATGCCAGGCGAGTCGTCAAGTTCCTCCTGACGCGCATCTCTTCGGTCCGTTCACTCGTCGGCCCTCTGCGTTTTGTGGCTTTTACGATAACTGAAATTCATATATTGGAGTCCTTCCGGTAGCTAATAGTTAGTAGTGATACCCTGCATCTGTGGAAATTGCCTTAAAACAGACGCTGAAATTAGTATGGAGGGTTGAGATATTCTCACGTTGGAGGTTTCCTTCTTCCACTCTAGTCTCTGAACCATCGAGGGTTGCCATGTATAACCATTCAATGATCTACACTCCTCATCCAATATTGCCTCTTACTTGTTCTAACAGGCGCCTTATACCCGTCGGTTACTTGTTGCTTGTTTCCGTTTGACGTTGCGTTCCGCACGCGATTTTTATTTGATTATATACTCATAGGCCTTCAGTCGAATTTTCAATTTCAAAGTTTCTCTTGCTCGGTGGATGCCGACAAACTTCTTCATTTGGCATAACTTCCCTTTTTAATCTTTGTGTAATTCTTGGTAGGCCTAGGGTAGGTATAGGACCCTGTATATGTGACCACCATGTCTAGCTACCGTCGTGCAGGCATCCCAAGCTGCCTCTGTAGGTGATTTACACGGTAAACTAAACGGGGAAGACTAAGTGGGCTACAGAGGAAGAACATCAGACTTAAAACGTAAGCGGCTTATGATAGGTATCAGTGAAAAGAAACGAATGATGTCCCTTGCTATGATTTTGTATGTTTTAACGGTCAAAGAGTTTTCAATGGTAATTTGATGCTCTAATATGCCACAGGGTGTCATCAAGTCCATGCCTCAGCCCAAATCGGAGGCACGCCTCTTAACTCAAACGGTCAAGATCCTCTCTCAGGTAAACTCGGGTGGGAAATCAGGCAGAGGTGAAACGAAAGGACAAAGCAGCAAGGGAAACGTCAAACATATGGGTGAGCATTATTTTTGGTTTTCTCTACGTGGTGGTTTTAAGGAGACGTTTGCATTACTTCACCGTAACTACCAGCAGCAGTGGTAGCGAAATATCGAACGTCAACATCCTCATCCTGCTGTAGCTTCTCGAGATTCGGAAGGATTTGTTGCTGAATGAGAACTTGGCCACGAGGCGAGGGGGCAGAGGGCTGGTCTGATTTCTCCATATCACTGACTGTGCCTTCCTCTGGCAATTTTCGTAAGGTATCTATTATGACGGAGTATGATTTGGCGACATTGAAACGTATGTTGGGAATGTCGTCCGTCACAAGCCTGCCTAGGATCGGGAGAATAGAGTTTTCGATCATTTTCAGGTTGATGACAGGAGCAAGGGTCTAGATGATAGGTATTAGATTTGCAACAGATGTAATAGAGGTTGTGACTTGGTACTTACGCTGATAGCAAAACAAGTAGTCATTCTGTACAAGTAATTGGGGTGTTGGCCCATGGCAGTGACCTTAGGAATTATGGATCCATTTGCCCAGTCGACACCGAATACTTCAGTCAGCTTCTTGAGATTCTGGGTGGCGGCTTCTCGGATGGAGAAGACTGCGTCTCCAAGCCAACCAAGGCACAGGCTGTTGAGCTGTTCGTCGAAGAACGTAACGCCCAGCTGGCTAGCGAGAAGAGGAATATATTCGATGATGGCGAGACGGACACGCCATTGCTTGTCTTCTGCAAGCTGCACAATAGCAGGTAGAAGGGATTGAGATAGCAACTCGATTCCAATCACTAGTTGTTCTGTTAGAGGAACATCCGATGTAGAAAGGCAGTCCAGAAACTCACCCTTGTTGACCAACTCTAATTTGGATATTATATGTAATCGCACGTCAGGGAACTCATCTTTCAGCATCTGTAAGAACATGGGAAGGAGGTGTGAGATAGTCCTGGCAAGTACTGGTTAGACCTAGGAGTTGAAGGAAGAGCAGTCGAATAAGGTGTAGAGAAACTCACTCTTCTTTTCCTAGAATCGGGGCAAGGCCGCTGATCTGCATGCCTAGAGCAGCTCTGACGTGTTGGGATGAATCTGATACAAGATCTTCGATACTGGTCATAATCTCATTCAAGAGCGTTTCTCTGTCGAGAAGGCGGCAGAACCCTGAGAGGGCGTTAGATACTTGATTTCATTTATTTCTTGAAGATATGCGCTGTTCGTACCTGGAATTTGTCCGGCAATGGCTGTACGAACTTCGGCCTCAGTATCCTTCAGCAGCTTGACAAAGGCCGGGACTAGATCACGATTGACAACTTCGTCATCAACAGCTTTCGCAATCTAATCACATTCGGTCAGCCACGCCCTGTAAGAGGTGTCGATTGGATATTTATTTACCTTCTCGAACTTGTCTGCAACCATATACCTTACTCTCCAGCTCTTGTCTTCGAAAAGATTCCGTAGGGCAGTAAGGAGGACTCCGTGGCTCGACTGTTGCTCCTTGGGAATCTCTTCTGCGATGGAGATCAATATCTCGACGGTCAAGAGGCGGACGCTGTCCTGATCGTCGTTCGCCAGATTCTGGAATAAGGGAACCATCTCCGTTATGACAACCTGGTAGTCCATCTCCTTGACAAACTTGGCGAGGTTGTTGGCCGCCTGCCGTCTGACCATGGGCGTGTCATCGTGAACCAAGTGTCCAAACTGCTGCCTTAGCCCCTGCTGTAAAGCCGGAGACGCCGTTCTGTATGCCGTGCAGTACAGCCCGGCCGCGGATATTTTCGAGGTGAACCAGTCTGCTCTGGAAAGGCGGCTTGTCAAGGGTATGAAGTTGTCTTCGATCTGTTTTGGCGAAAGCTGCTCGCAAATTTTGTTGAGGGACTCCACGGCCTAGTAGGAAGAGCGAGAATACCGGTTTAGTTCCAAACTCGTGCATTGATGCGAAGGCTCCGGCAAAGAAGCGACTCTTACCTTTTCTCGCACCAGTGGTTCCTCTATGGCGGCCAGATGCTCGAGCGGAGAGAGAAGAACGTGTGCATGTTCCGACCCGCCAACGTACTCCACGAAGTTCCCCAGTTCCTCGCTGAGGGCGGTCAAAACCTCATCTTCATCTTCCACCGATTCTATCATAGTTTATTAGCCGTAGGCCCAGTCGCTTATTCACTGGTGTTTAATACGAACCATCGAGGAACGGAACCAGCTCGTTTCGCGTTCTCTCTGCACCTAGAGCAAGAGCAATTGTCGAGAGGCGATGGATGGCATTCAAACGAAGGATCACATCGTCGTGCTATAACTGTTAGTCTGCAGGCCCAGAAAACACCTGCACGGAACCCATATACCTTCAGTTCATCGATCAGGACCGCAATGGGATACAGCTCCTCACTTTCAGTCTGGCCTTCCATCGCGTAAGAAATATTCTAGGACAGGCGGAGACGGGCGACAAGGCTGCTTTCGAGCGGCGGGAGGGCGAGTCCGCGGTGTCGTGGTCCAGCAGGGGGATAGATGGGGGGATGGGGGGTAGAGCAGCTGTGCTTTCAGGACGACGAGGCAGCTGGGGGGACTGTCATAGATCCTCGCGGGTGAATCGACGTATCTGCAGCAGGCAAGACAGGCCGGTGAGCTGAGGCGAGAGAGCGAGGAGTGTGGGTGGTAGCAAGAGGAGGAGAAAGGGGAATTGGTGTTTTGTTCTCCCGTTCTCTCGTGGGGTTCAGGCCAGCGCAGCGAGAGGGAGAGCCACCGCGGGGAGGGAGGGAGACGCACTTGGGGACTGCAGCGACGGGGAGCGTCGAGCTGCGACTGGGGGTGGAGGAGGAGAATGGCGCGTTGCTCGGGAGCGGGCGATATATGACATCTGGTCGAGCGAGCGAGCGTCCGTTAAGTCGCTTTTGGCGGGCGAGTTCGACGTTGTGGCTGGCTCGTCTGTGGCGGTGCCCACGACTAGGATTCTTCAGGTTGACAGTAGAAGACACAACGCCAGCAGCGGATCTAGACAGGCTATAGAAGGACGAGGGCGAGAGGACTCCCTCAGTTAAATAAGATATAAGAGTCTGTGGTCGACCTGTCCTCGCATTGGTGCTCGCGGTCAAGATGCCCACGATCGCGGTCGACAAGGCGGCTCTGTTCAAGGCCCTGGGCCAGGAGTAAGAGGCCTCTTTCTTCGTCCCTATTCTCTCTCTCGCCTCTGTAGAGCTGCAGGGATAGCTACTGACCGTTTTCCCTTAGATACACCACCGAGGAGTTCGACGAGCTGTGCTTCGAGTTCGGTGAGTCAGAGCCAGCTCCCCCGCCATGTAGGAATATCTACATTTATATACTGACTCTTACCAGGCCTCGAGCTCGATGAAGACGTGAGATACAGCTGCTATGTATCTGCCAGTATCCTGTTACGCTGACTGTCCGACTGTAGACGACCGACTCAGACCGGCCGTACGTCAATGGGGTGCAAGAGCCTCCGCAGCTCAAGATTGAAATCCCCGCCAACCGGTCTGTTTGGACGTCTCCCCAGTCTAGGATGACAGCTGCTAAGATGGAGATAGCTATGATCTGCTTTGCTTCGAGGGTATATCCCTGATGTTGAATATCTTCCGCGGGAAGGCCACTTCTCCGAACTACAGAGTCATCACCCCGCCTGACGGACAGCTGCAGACCCTTGTGGTCAAGCCGGAGGTGAGCGAGAGACGCTTCTACCTATCTACAGGAGATACCAGCATGCTAACGCTCAATCAATCTAGACCGAGGGCGTGCGACCCTATGTGGCCGGCGCAGTTTTCCGCAACATTCGTTTCCACCAGGCCCGATACAACTCCTTCATCGGACTGCAGGACAAACTCCACCAGAACATTGCCAGGCAGAGGACCTTAGTCTCCATCGGAACACACGACCTCGACACCATCCAGGGACCCTTCACGTATGAAGCTCTGCCTCCAAAGGATATCAAATTCACGCCCCTGAACCAGACCCAGTGCATGGACGGGGAGCAGTTGATGGAGTTCTACGAGAAGGATAGGAACTTGGGCAAATTCCTGCACATCATTCGTGAATCGCCTGTGTACCCAGTCATCTACGACGCTAACAGGACTGTCTGCTCTCTGCCGCCGATCATCAACGGTGACCACTCCAAGATAACGCTAGATACCCGAAACGTCTTCATGGAGATTACCGCTACGGATAAGACGAAGCTAGAAATCGTGACTAACATTATGGTCACCATGTTCTCGCAGTGCACGGACGAGCCCTTCACGTATGCTATCCCACCTCTTTACCCCTTGCATGCACGCTGACATCCGTTAGAATTGAACCTATTGCAATTGTGTCCGACCACAACAATGAATCACGGCAGGTTCCCACCCTCGAGCCTAGAGTTACTCAAGCTAGCATATCTTACATCAACGAGTGTACCGGCCTCGCCCTCTCCGCGGCTGAGATGTGCGGCTTGCTGAAGAAGATGGCTCTATCCGCTAAGGCCTCAGAGAAATCTGAAGATATCCTCGACGTCACTATCCCAGTGACCCGAGCAGACATCCTCCATCAGGCCGATATAATGGAGGACGTCGCCATTGCATATGGCTTCAACAATCTCCCCCGATCCTTCCCTAGCAAATCCGGAACGATCGCACAACCCCTGGCCATCAACAAGCTGAGCGACATCATCAGGGGAGAGGCGGCCATGGCAGGGTGGACCGAAGTATTGACTTTCGCCCTGTGCTCTCACGACGAGAACTTCGCCTTGATCAACCGCAAGGATGACGGAAACACCGCCATCAAACTCGCCAACCCCAAAACCGTTGAGTTCCAGGTCGTTCGAACAAGTCTTCTGCCCGGCCTTCTCAAGACCATACGTGAAAACAAGAATCATAGCGTGCCTATAAAGATTTTCGAGGTTAATGATGTGGGGTTAAAGGATCTTTCACTCGAAAGAAAGAGCCGCAATGAACGTCGTTTCGCAGCAGCGTGGTACGGCAAGACCAGTGGGTTCGAGATCGTTCATGGTCTACTGGACAAGGTTATGATGATGATGAGAAGTGCTTTCATCGTTCGTGAGGAAGGACTTGAAAATCCTGATATCAAGGGATCGCAATATTGGATTGAAGAGCTCGACGGTAAGAAATCCCTCTTATTTGTTCGTTAATGCTTTATAACTTACTCAGGTCAACGTCAAATAGATCCCACATACTTCCCCGGCCACGCTGCGTCGATACACTTCCGCATCGGAGGAAAGGACTTAGTGATCGGTTCCTTCGGCATCTTACACCCGACTGTTCTTGAAAAGTTTGATTTGAAATATCCAGTGAGCGCTCTTGAGATCAATATCGAGGCGTTCATGTAATAGATATAACCAGATATACTTCAATGCAAGAGTTTATACCTGTTTCAAGCCATAAAGAATTATACGGGATGTATGTACTTCGTAGAGTGCATGAAGTATAGGTTGGACATCAGCTACATCATTTCCATTTCAATTCTATTTCACTGACTAGAAGTATTGAAATTTTGGGAAAAAGACGAGGGCTCAGAATATTAGAAGAGAGATATCCCCGTTACAGCAAAATCATAAAACCGAGTCGCTCATATTTTCATTTGGATATTTTTACTCTTGAGCCTCTCCACCCTCAGCCTCGGCACCCTGGCCCTCCTGCTCCTGCTCTGCTAGTCTCTGCTGCTCAGCAGCGGCCTGGGCAGCAGCAGCTTTGGCGCCGTAGTCCTGGCTCATGGGCTGGATGACGGGCTGCTCCTCCTTGGGCTCGATGATGGTGACGGAGTCGGGGAGAGTCTTCTGAGGCCCAGACTTGCCCTCTGGGTCGCTTCCGCGCATGATCTTGACCTTGATACCGAGGACACCCTGGCGGAGGAGAACGTGACGGGTAGCGTGGTCGATGAAGTCGCGGGCTGGCTGACCGGAGTGAATCATGAAACCATCCTATTGAAATTGCGCATTAGTTCATCTTCGCTTTTCTCCCCTTTTCGACATCCTCTGAGATCGGAAATATGTTCGGTGGTATGTTCGGTGGTAGGGAAACGTACAGTGAACTTCATGCTCTTGGCACGAGCAGCTCGTAGCTTTCCAGAAACGACAACCTCGCAACCCTTAGCACCGCTCTCCATGATGAACCGGAGAACACCATAGCAAGCTCTTCGCACGGCCAAACCATTGAGCAGCTTGTATCTCAAGCTCTCGCACTGTGCAACGGCGGAGAGACCACGGTTCTGAACCTTGGCGGCGTAGAGGGAGACGGAGTTCTCGGGGAACTTGAATCGCTTCTGGATGAGGGAAGTGAGTTCACGGATGCGGCGACCCTGCTCACCCAGCACTTCCTGGGTGTGGGTAGCGCGGATGACTGTTGAAAAGAAGAATATCGTTAGGACTTCCGCGTTCAATTATTGTATGAGGATATCGCCAGATGCCTGGCGCATATGAGTCTGTTCGATCACTCCCGATCCGGGCTCGGGGGAAAAGCAAAGATTTCTGCAAAGACGTCACGTACTGATATCCGTAACGGTAGGGGTGACGCGGACTTCGACGCCGGAGTAGCCCTCCTCGGCCAATTCGCGCTGGAAGAACTCGTTCAGCTCGGCGTAGAACACACCGTCGGCGACGAACTTGCGGCGCTTGGAGATCGCTCCCTGGATAGCGGCGGCCATGATTGCGGTAGGTCGAAACGTGGAGTTCGTCTGGTGAAGCTGAGAGATGTCCGCCGGGAGTCGAGTCGAGTTGCAGCAACTTTCGCGAGTTGTTCGACGTTTCTCGTCGCGGCGGAAGTTTTGCGGTTAGCTTTCCTAATCCGTATTTAGTGGGGATCTAGTTAGGGCTTAGGGCTATTTCTGATTAGGTAAGATTATGTCACGTGCACTATGATATGGAAAGGAAAGGACGACATACAACGCAAGGAAGCAACGAAGGATGCGATATCGAAGGCCACTGGGACCGTAAAGATCTTTCATAACAGCATCATCATAAATATCACAACCCAATGCTGAAGACCAAAGACGCCATACACTCTCACTAAAGCAACACAAAATGACTGTAATTCATCGTTCTTCATTGCATCTCCAGCTCCATCTCTTTGGCCTTGATCGGCTGGCCGCGTGTCCCGGGGCCGCCCTCTTTCCCAACAGGTAGGCCCAGGCTTGAGAGGCTAGCCGCAAGAGCAGTGATGTTGGATGTAGGACCGCCCATGGAGGACTGGGAGGTGGCCGACTGTAGATGAAAACCTCCGGCGGAGCTTTCAGCCGCTTCAACTCCGACCATCGGGGTCATCGATCCGCTTGGGCAGTCCCTTTCCACCAGAACACCAGTACTTGAGATGCGTTGGTGGTTCATTTCTGAGTCGTTGCGTCCAAATGACTCGGCCCACCATCTCACCTCGTATGTCCTAGGGAACAGCAGGCGTTCACTACCCCGTTTATTGTCGTCGACAAGCGGGTCGTATTCCAGATTGACGAACTGAGACCTCCTTGCCAGAAAATAGTCCCATACGCTGCGGGTTTTTTCCTTGGCTCCCCGGTCGACACGCTCCTTTTCGCTATTGTAGAGAAATGTGCCATACTGGCTGGAGTAAAGATGGTATAGCAGCCGGCGAAGAAAACGCTCATTGAACTCGAAGCGCGTGGGATGCTGGTATAGCAACTGATAGGTGGCGTCCAAGAACTGATGGAAGACCGGGCTGGTTTCCTTGGGCTTCGTCATGTCAAGATCGAGGACTGGTGATTTTGGGGCGGAAGCCGGCTTCTTTGAACTAGACATATCCCGATCGGTTTCATCTCCATCCTGGTCTACCAACGAGTCCCGGCTTGTATTGTCTCGATTAAAGAATCCTTTTGCGCTAAGAAGGGCATTCTCAAGCGCCTTGCCTGCTGCCCTACTCTCAAAGCCGCTTCTGGTAGAATCTCCGCCTCGCTCGTTTTCGACTTGAAACCACTTATCGCTGTTCAGATGACCAGATCTATGACGAAACATGTGACCGAATGCGAGCCAGTCCTTCTCAATGAGAACCATAAACCCTTCCAGGGTCCTGTAATACGGGTCCAGGCATAGCTGGCTCAGCGCACTTAGCTGACTCGTCCTGTCCCAACCATCAGAGCAATGGATGAGAACATGGGAGTGCTGCAACCCGACCTGGCGTGCAATCAACGCGGCTCCGTCAAGAATAACCGTGATATATTTCAACCACCCGCTTTTTGCAAGTTGTTCGCGGTTAGGCGGTAGAGGGCTGATATCGGAGTCCTTGAGCGCTTCGTTGACCTTATTCAGCGAATCCCTCATCACATGGATGTTATCGATGCCCAGGTAAGCCTTGGCAGCAAACTTGTAGTTGTCCATGTTTTCAGAGCCCAACCCAACGGCCTGCATTGCAAGTGCGTTCACTGTTGGACGTGCATCGACGATCAGATTGTTTTGCTGCGCCCCATATATTTGCGTTTTATATTCTGTGCTCTCACTCCGTGCGGTGGCTACCATCTCGTCCTCCAACTCCTCCGCATTCGAGAATTCAAAATCAGAATGAACGCCAAATTGATCTTCGGCACTCGAATTTGACGATTCTGTGTCCAAGGAAGGCGGTGAAACGTTCGATAATGGCCGGTCCTGACGGGACGTAGAGAATATAGCAGCAAGAAGCTTTTCATCCTGTATGCTGCGGTTGTTTCGCACACCAACAAGGGGTTGAGATGAGCGTGTGATAGAACAGTTGTTGACGGGGTGGAGATAGGTTAATGTAGGGATTCGCGCCCTCGATCGGTATCTGCCGGCGTAATTGATTGTATTGTCGGAAATACTAGCCGGCACTGGAAGAAGAGCGGGATAGGTCGGCGAAAACTAGAGATCATAGTTAAGATGTTAATGTAAGATAATCCCAAACTAGAGGGTAAATCCGTACCTTATACTCCATATTGATGGATGATATTCTCCAGTTGGAATCTCCGTTTGGTCTCCCGACTCCGAGGCGAGCCCATTCCTTACGAGGCTCATATAGCTCCCACCCGTTCAAGGCGCGCTCTGCCGCGGGAGGCTGAAAGCTGAACGCGTAAAGCTTCTCGATACTCCCAACCTTGCACGTCCATGACTTTATTGTCTCGTATACGTCTCTACTTTTGGCCTCGTTGGGAAAAGTAAAGCACATAAAATTGAAATCGCGGCAGCGAAGCCGTATTGATGCCGCCTGCCGGGATGCCGGAGATGCTGGTCTAAATGTGCACTGGCATATTATGGGATATGTGATCCATATCTCTTTATGGGCTATAGCCGCTTTGTCTTGGGGAGTTTCTTTGGTAGGCTGGGTCTGAGGCGGAATATAGGAGAAGACAATATGGTGGGGAGTGAGATGCAGGGTGCCTACTGCTTTCTCCCCGCGCCGAAATAGTGCGACATCATCCACCTAGAATCCGTGAGAAATCCTAAGTTAGCGAGGTTGAAGATTAAAGAAGATAATAAGAACTAGTAACCTTAGCTACCCTTGTATTGTCCATGTTCTCGCGACGAGTTAGGTATCAGGCTAAGGTGGGATAGAAGTGATTATCAGGAAATCTTGTGAACAAACAGCCATCAAAGGCCAGTAGGTCAAGGGAGGCAAGATAAGACTTTGAGTAAAGATTTTTAGCGGTCTAGTGTTAGACAAAAAGATCTGTAAGGGAAATGAATAAATGTAGTGTACAATACGTGAGGCCTCAGCTGTTGGATGATTTTAGTCTGCCGTTGAGCTCTTCGACTACGCTAGGAAACTTATTTGAAAGGGCCAATAACTACGTCACGACTATTCCCAAAGCCACCAACCCGAGTCCTAAAGAGTACTTCGTTTAAAGAATGTAGAAAGAGAAAGCTCTTTGTATTTGAATCACATTTTATCATTTTTGTCTGCTTGAACAGCCTCTAAGTATCTCAGCCTTTTCACCCAGGATCTCGACACGTGATGGCAAAGTAACAGGGGGTTATGTGCATTCTTTCAGATATAAAAGTCGTTAGTTATTAAAAATGGTATAAATACATTATATAAATACAGAGTTATCCAAGTCCAAAGGCATCTCTACCTGTGAATAGCTGGGTTGAGCGATATCAGATATCTGCACTGTCCATAAGGTTGTCGTTAATCGAATCCTGAGGCAACACGATTCCGAATGCCAAATGACAAGCACCTAAATAAAATGGCAGTAGGGAAGTTCGAAGCGAATCAGCCATCGGTAACGATGAACTGGGCTTCTGCTCAAGTAGCGCACCCTTTGGACTCCGTTCGCCGCTATGCAGGTTAAAGGTCAAGCTGATATCAGTCGATTTCGTAGGAAGATAAGGGCCCATACTCCAGTTCCTGAAACTGAGATCGAAGTCCTTGTAGACATAGCTGGAGCTACTAGCCTCAGCAAGGCATTGTACGGGAGGATAAATGTAGTATTCCTTAGAAATATATCCCAGGCCTTCAACTGGCTCGGTGCGGAATGTTTCTTGAAGCGTCGATCGCGATCCAAACACGTCAAGTAACCTTTGGGGTATCTTAAGGTTGAAAAATATAGGCATGTGAGGCTGATGGTTGGTAAGAGGAAACTTCAGTCGAAATGACTTAACACATTCATGGAGAGAGGAATAGAACTCGACATCCCCAGTAGTATGTGGAAAGGTCCCCTCAGTATCATCGCTATTGAGGAGATCAAGATAAACTGATCTATTGAATCGGATATCCAATGGGCCCTCTGGAAGGAGCATGTCCGCGTTCCGACTACTGACGAGGGCGCTCACTCTCTTGATTTTCGGGATGACTAACGTGCTTTTGGCTTCTGTGTCCTCTGGCAAAGCAGCTTCCAACTCAAGTTCTAATTCCGGTAACCCCGAGCTTTCCGCCCCCATATTAGATGGTAAAAGCCGGATGCTAAAGGTAATCACATTATCTTTATTTTCTGCAACTTCTAAAGAGTCCAGAAAGGGAAGGGTATTCGGAAGCTCATTGACAAAAGTCCTCGAGCTTGATAAGTCTCTAACATCGTTAAAGGACACTTCGTCACTCCCGAAAGGACTATCGCCTGCAAACAGGCACTGCCCGACCGTTGCCGTCACAACTTCCCGCACATTATTCGGGTCACCCAAGCCTCGTGTGTCGTAGCTTGTTGCATCAGACAAGTATTCCAACAGCTTATGAAAAGGCTTTTCACCTCCTTTCCCATATATAGAAGCTGGAGGCCTTCCGAGTGTCCTGCCATCGTCACAGCCCGTTCTTATCCATCTATGCCACTCTCTCTGTCTGTCTGGAAGCTTCATGAAATCAGGACAGCTCACAGGATACAAATGAGCACCCCGAGCATTGCCAAAATTCGTAAGCAACCCTGTATCTCGATCAGAAGGAATTGCTGCATAATAAAGCGTTTGTCGCGCACGATTCGCGTTGAGCTCAGCACTATGTAAGTAGCACATAATCACTTTCTTATCGTTCCAATCTACATGGAAAAAGACGCTGAATTCGCTTTCGATCCATGGAAGAAGAGTTTTCTCCCAAAAACCCTTAATGGCTGTAGATTCGAAAATTGCAACTGGAAGGCTGATCTCCATTGAGCGCACATCTGATACCCATTCTATAAGTTGTTCCTTGGCTTCAATACAGGAATTCTTGTTCCCCGTTATCCTGATTAAACTAAGGGGTCGAGATATGTCAATCTTGACATTGAGTGACTCCGCAAGCATGTTCATCAATGATATTGTTGGGAGCATCAGGATGGATAATGCTTTTTCATCCACATGAACATCAAGTTGGCCCTCGTCACAAACTTTGGATAAACCCCAGCATTCTCTCATTATCCTTTGAATCGCACGTTTCTTCGGTGTCATGCGTTTCAGCTCAGGAAGCCGTGATGAAGTATCTTGCTGTAAGACCGGTTGTTGATCTATGTATGGGGAAGTCCCAGCCCTCCATCCATCTAGGTTACCAACTCCAGAGCTTCGATCAAATTTCGAAAAATATTTTGTAAGTTGCGCCGTAGAAAATCCATCGTATAACGCCTTTTGAAGGTCTTCCCAGTCGCTCGAAGGAAGTGAATGCCCAGGCTGATATAGCGAGCGGAGGCGGTTTAGATTTTCGTTTACTTCGTCTAGCCTAAAGTCGGTCTTTTCTTTCTGCAAATCCTCCAGCAGCTCGCTTGCGCTCTTCCATTTCTCTGAATGCCCGGGTTTCTCTTGTACGCCGTCGCTTTCGTCTACGGAAGCCGTACGATCGTTCAGTATTATCACATGCGCCGTTTTCCCCAGGGTCTCGACGCCCTTCAAGAATTGGACACGGTGTACAAATTTGTCACCCCGATCCTGAGGGGAGAGTGAGGGTTGGCTGGGGTCTTCATCTACTCGACGAATGTAAGATGTTGGCCGGGGTCCATGGGTTATCGGCGACTCGCGTGGACCTTCTCTTGAAAGATTAGAAACATATTGACGCCTCACATATCCCGGGAAGCGTATGCTTCTTCTGAAAAACATATGTAAAGTGAGGAGGGCAAGACCGTTGTTGCTTGAAGCTGAGGGCTCACTTCGAGCTTGCAAAGAAATAAAATAGAGCTTTCGGGATTCAATCTTAGTGCGGACTATTGTTATTCCGGACAGGTACTAACGACGGGACTTAGGCTCAAATATGGCTACAGTCGAGTAAAAGATCCTTCAGCTGTCGAAGATTCTCGATAATTGGAAGCAATTAACGGATCTCAGAAGAAACGATACAGTCTTCCTGGTAAGATACTCTACTCAGGAGAAAAATCTAACCCCCATTATCGGTGAATGTCCGTGTGTGGAAGCAAAAGCGATGCTCAGATGAACTCAAATCAAGTCATTGTTGCGTTTGGCCTTCCTTAGCCCATGTAATTTCCCAACTACGGAGGTCTTCCCTCAGATCAACTTCGGTGAGAGGCTTCTTCTTCCGCTTTGTTTCACCGTGTCTTTCATAATTTTGCGTGTCGACTCTCTCCTTTTCGCTAGAAAAGAATGAAAAGTCAGACTGTCTGCTGGCCCTTCGGGAATGAGTAGTAAAAGGATCTTTGTTTTTTGGGCTGTGGCTGGGCGAGTTCTTGTTATCACGAGGGGTTCGGCGGGAATCTGCATCACTATCGGATTCGTCATCTTCATCTTCATAGTCGTCAGCCTTGGGCTGCGAGTGGTTCGGCGGAAAGCCGTCACCACCAGCAAAGATGTTCTCTACTAGCTGATCCGGAGGAAGTTCATCAGGAAGAGTTGACCAGGCGGCTGCCAGAGTCGAGCGGTACATGTCTTGAAGGTCACTGTACTCGCGGCTTCTATTGTTGACCGAAGGGGTGTGGCCTTCCTCACTTATTTCTCCATGCTCGGTGGACATAACACCGGCAATACCCGAGAAAACCGTAGCAGGCTTTAACGGTGGCCTGTGCCCACATTAGCCATGACTGAACATTTGATGTACAGACAGGTGAAGTCTCACGCAGTGAAGTTGTTGTCCCCTTCAATCTGGGATATAGCAATGCCAATCTTGACTGTGGCGTTGATCTTACTATTTTGCATCAAATATCTCCTCATGATCCCTTCCTCACTTTCAATCTTGTCGACGTACTCTGCGAGATTGAGTTTAATATTTCCCAGAGAGTCTCTATCGGCACGGTTGCCGGCTGTAAATTCCTGAAAGATTTCAAGCTGAAGTTCACAATCTTGGAGCATTTGATTTCGATCAACTGTCAACCGAACGGCCAGCTGTTTCTCGTAATCCCACGAGGCCCTGTGATCCTGGAGGATGGCTTTGTCTGTGTGGCCATTGTGATCTGCCGAAACAGACGAAGGTAACTGCCATCTAACATAGGCCGTACCAACAACCAGGGGGACATTGATCATGTCAATGATCTAGATAATGGGTTGGTAAGAAGAAAACACTCCATAAAACAGGGTCTGAGCTCATTACGCATAGAGTCAGGTTGAACCTAGGCTATTGAATTTTGAGATAAGTATCTGTAAAATAGGTATCTACCAGGTCTGGGGCAGCTTCATACCCGTCTGCTCTTGGGAACTGTAAGACAGGTGGTTAGTGTACACGCCCCATAAGTAGCATGGCTCCAGGTTAAAATTTCAGGAAGTATCAGAAGCTTCGGGAGAATTTGATAGTTGTAGAAGATTCTTACCAAAGGCCTGCATTTTGAATGCACTCTCCCTTCACTTAGGGCCTCTCGGCGGGTGCCGAGATGTCTTTGTTGCAGACAAAATCCAGTCGCCTTATGAGAGCAAGACACCTACAACTCCTCTACATGAAAGTGTGAACAGCATCTTCATATTGACCTGCCCTGAACAGAACTCCCACCTGGAAGTGCAGAAGAACTCCAAGCTGCGCACGGACCACTCACCCTCTCTCAGCCTCAATGAAGGTGACTAAGCGCGTTCACTGGTGGGATGGTTTTGCCGTAGGTCACCGCCCTTTCTTCTCCTTCGCCTCTCGTGGTGGACGTTGGCCTGTGGAACAGCGCTGAGATGTCGGCCGTTGAATTTTCTAGGTAGAGCCCGATCGAAGCACCACGATGGGGACAGGCGATCTGCCGCTCTCGCCGCCTCCGGAGCCAAGTCCATCGAGCGCCACCCCAAACGAACTCGTCGATCTAGCTTCTCCATTGCGGACTACCCCCATTCACCCTCTGCTTCCTGAGATACGGGTGCCTTCTGATCCGTTACCAAGTCACCGCTACCACCCCGCGACATGTGCGCCACTGGACGTCATTGAGCTTCAGGCTGATCTGCAGCAGCTTCGAAAGGAATACACGACTTCCGTGGCGGCGCGCAAGGCGCAAGAAGAAGCCGCCAAAGAAGTAAAGAGACGAATTGAAGAAGCGAGGGAGAAGACTGAACATATTCAAAAACTCATACAAAGAAAGACCGAGGAACGGGAAATGGAAAGGAAGGTCTTTTTGAAAATCAAAAAGGAGAAGGAGGGGAGAATGTAGGGACCCGACATGCAGATGACTTAGTGATGGGTGGACTGCGTTAGTCTACGGGTTTGCAATCCTACCGCATCAGTGAGAAATACAACACCGAACATGGGTTGCTTCAATCCGCTTTTTCACAGATTTTTCTATTGCCCTGTGTTCTAAGCTTGAGGGACTTGGAAGGAAATGAATTTGATCACATACGAAGAAAATATCCCAAAACTAAGGGCACTCTTCCTCAAACTACACGCATTGTTATCCTATGCAGTACTCGCCCAATTGCTTTCGTCGTCTGATTGTGTTGGCTCCATTGGATGCCCCGTCCACTAAGCAAAACTTGCTTTATACACAGTGTGGGACAGAGACACTGGTGATACGCATTCTAGAATCTGAGCGGTACACGTCTCTGGAGAGGATATTGGCATGCCAGTGCCATGCCGTTGATGATAGATGGTTGGACTTGAGAAGTCACACCCTTCCGGGCTCCTTTATAATAGAGGGGCAAAGACTTATACCCTTATGCAGAAATAGAGTATATTTTCCATATTCAGTATGACGAGGCTCGAGCATCAAATTCACTGCAGTCAAGAAAGTCTCGTATCAAGGGTATAACGGTAAATCTTCACCGGCCGTGTAGATAGAGGTGAGGATGAGTTTGAAGCGCGTTTCACGGTTACGACGGCTCTCCTTGGATGGACGTGCATCGTTTCAGATAAGAAGCGAAGCTCAGGCCATGGATGAAACCGTGCAGTCGCTAATCCAACGTCATGAGAGTAGAACAGTACTTCAACGTCAACAAACAAGCGGATCAAAACAAAAACTTCACCCTATCACGCGCGTGTCGCGCGCCTACTTCGCGCTTTCCAGGGCAGACTTGAGCTTGTCGTGCATAAGCATATGTTTCAGGAGTGTTTCCTCCCCCTATTGAGTCACACAGTAATCTATATAGACTCGGAAGAAAATACCCGGAGAATTCCCTGCCAAAGCGGATCGGAGGATCAGAAACCGCTTCCCCGCCCGGATGTGCAATCGACATTGTGTTTCGGGTTGATGTCCTGAAACCCAAGGACATCTCCAGGATAGTCGAAAATTTAGCGAATCAGATATCAGAGGAGGATTTTTGGAGGGGATGGCAACACAAGTCAAGCATAAGCATGAAACGATTCCGCGGGCCCGGGACTCGATGAATTTCAGAGTTCCACGACAAGGAGGTCTTTGCGGTGAAGACGAGCCTTTACTTCAGTGTGACGTTCATCATAGATAATCCCATCGTCACTGGTGTTGCAAAATAGGGGTACCTTCGGTGCCCAACTGTCAATTCGTCAGTAGTTATACGGAGCACTCCGTACTCCGTTGGGCGACTGAATTTGCAATGCGAGCTGCGACGTGAATAACCGGATATCCCACATGACTATCTCTAGTACCAGCCAATATGCCGCATCGTAATCAGCCGTCGACGAAACAGAAGCGAGCGATAAGGGCGCCATCCAGATCAGCGGCTCCTAACATGTCTACCCAAACAGCACTCCTGCAGTGATACCTCGTCAAGTGATCCGAAACGATCACGATCTATGACGTCTGCACCTCCGCGACCGGCACGCAACTTGTCGGTGAGGACGGCAAGACAGGCCATGAGGTCTGAAACTTCGAGACCCTCGCTCGCATCACGAAATTTTGTCGTGAAGAAGGTTGGCTCATACTCTTCCAGTCACGCAACGCAACACGCAATGGACGGTCGAAATATAAAACCGGAAAAATACATAATATACCAAATATACCATGGCGTGTCGACACAGCCACAGCTCCGCACTGGCGCATAAAAATTACACGACTGTGGGCTGTGGCGCGGTTCCAGGGTATCGTCAAGTGTCAAGATGCATTGCAACAGCGGACGGCACAGCCGGACCCTCGCACCGATCAGCAGGCAAAGGCTTCCAAGCAACTTCTCTACCGACGATTACTTATATCACATGTGCCCATGACGTCAAAGGGGAAAATCTGCAAGTATACGCCGCAGCTGAGTTGGGAGGCGCTTGAGTCGCTAATTCGCAGATCATGGCAAGGCGTATAAACTACTCCCCACTGACATTATGGCAGAGTCCATGGTATACGTTGACTTACAGCACGTGAGACACCTACATAACCTTGGGATGTACGGTGCGTTGGAAGAACGCACAGATCGATCTGTTTACGGTGAGTAACTAGCCAGACCACGGTCTGTTGGTGAAGCGCAGAGGCCTCGCATGAGAGACATGCTCGAAAATTAGATAGTTTGAAGCATCTGAGACCCATGGTCCGATGCTCATTGTCTCAAAGCGGAAGCCCAAGAGGAAGGGGTTAGGTAATTGGAATATATTGAAATGCTAATTGAATGCTCCCACAATTTGGCCAGAAGACTCGGTGGTCACAGGGCGTCGTTGTCTACAGCCAGTCACCTCCACGTACGAGATATAAAACTGTGTTTACGGATCGTCGTGCGACAGTTAATGCATAGCGTTTTCAAGCGTCTGGCCTAGCGCATATAAGCAGAGAGATGGTTGATACAACTTACACCAGAAAGTAAAAGTATGCGTTGGGTTGTGCGTGATATATTGGTATCTAACATCTAGAAGCAGCAAGGGAGGCGTAATCTGTAGATATAAAGCAAGAGGACGACCACCAACAGTTAAGTAGTAGTAACGGAAATGCATTCAGGACCGATGGCATTGACGTCCTTCCACACGTTTGCGGACGAAGGAGTCCTTTTGGTTTTCTAGAGAGTCTCGAATGACCGACCCATCAACGAACATACCCAATCAGCGATCGTAGCAGGGATGTCAGCCCAAACAGACGCCATGGTATTTCGTTCTTCCAGCGAATCCCATCTCTGAAGCGACCCAAGACAACAGCCCTCCATCAGCTACACTGGGGAAGAGACTCCCTTTTCGGGTTCGAGAGTTAGGGAAGTCTCCATATCGGTTCGTAGCAAAGTAGGAGAGAGGTAGAGTACACGGCCGACCCACTGGCCGTCTTCTCCTCTCCATATAGCTAGTAGTAAGTACTTACCAAGCAGCCTGGAGGGAAGAGGCGAGGGTGGGTGGACAAAGCGCTCGACGCGATGTCTCTCGAAGCTTCCCCCTTTCTGGCGCTCTGCGACGTTCTTTGGATGATCCACGGGGATGATTGCTCCAGAAACCGTCGCGTCCCCGAGCTCTGGCCCGTGAACGCCGATGGTATTGGCTCTATCTCCCGTCAGGAGAAGCCGATGGGCCTGTTTCAAAGTCTTGAGCGCATGAAAGAGTCACAGTGGGAGCGCCTATCACATCTTCCTTTTGGGGGATTGATCATGCTGTAATCCGTAATGCCAGCCAGCCAGCCAGCCAGTATCACGGCATTAATACGGGTATCATCAGGACTTTTCATATGCAAAAGAGTCACTCGCAGAGGGTATGGCAAATGCGATGACGTGAGAGAGAGATGAGAGAGAAAGACACGGCGTGACCAGACTGTGCCGCCCGCTCTCACGGGCCGGAGGACGGCGTAGCAGACGGAGCTTGTAAGGCAAAGTGAAAGCTGGGAGGATGATGCGTCGGGTCAATTTGCCACCCCGTCGATAGTTCCTCCGTTCAATGAATGAGCTGTGCCTCTTTTTTATGATCTCGTTGCCCAGCAAGCCCCCCGTTGCACTGTCACCAGCAAGCACGCACTGTCCATCGCATGTTATCACCACGACGACAAGGCAAGCTCTATCTGTGGCTTATCTTGGGCGACACTGCAGAGTTTTTTCGCGATGATTGACGCCAGCGCGCGCAGGCAGACAAGCGACCCCAGGCACTTTCACGCATGGCGATGGAGACCGCGATGTGCCAAAGTAGCGTTGGTGTTGTAAAGGTTTTCAGTATGTACAGTTACGTATGTATGTAATGCAAGTAAGGACAGGGTAACGGAGAATACCGAGACGGGCCAGCCGGTACCGAACCGAACCGAACCGTATGCCAACCGCAAGACCTCGCAGCGCGCTGGGGTCCTGTGTACGGCGGGGCGGGGAATATAGAGAGTACCATACGTCCGTGTGACGGGACGGTAAGTCCGCGAGAGTGATGACGTTGTATTTCGGATACGGCGCCACTTAACCCGCTCCCAAATACAAAAAAAAAAAAGCGAGACTAAACTCGAGTCCATGCGGCCGTCTGCGACCAGGGATGACAGACACCGAGGCAGAGACGGCCAGAAGGCAAAGGAGGACAGTGGGCAGAGGGCCAGAGTCAGCGAGTGACGGACGGACGGCCAGAGCAGACACAGAGAGTGGGAAACGGGGAACCTAAACGTACATATGCAGGAGGAAGCTTTTGCAACTCAGCTCGTATCGGTTCATACCGCATGGCCTGGCCGCTGGCTCGCTCTGCTATACATAACTGCGACTCCCGCCGCGCAGCCTTCTCGCTCTATACCACACAACTCCTCTCCCTCCCTCTCTCCCACGCCCGCAAGAGGTTTACCTCTCCCTCCTCCCCTCCCTCTTCTTTCTTCTACTATAATTTAAACTTGCCTACTACTTTATTACATATATTCCTTTTTCTTCTCTTCCATACATAGTTATATTGCCAATTGACCATCACGAATACAAAAACCTAGACCCAAAGCCAGAAGATCTATATATCATATCTTACATGAGAACAACGATTTAATGCGATCCAGATAAACATCCCATCCAACCATGCCGCCAACAAGTCTACTGCCTGCCTCTGCGGCCGCCTTTGCTCCCCGATCCTCGCCCACGGTGGTATTGTCCCGTGTCGAGCAGTGGCTGACGCTGACCCTCAAGCGTGTGAACAAGGTCAAGAGGCCGCTAAACAATGTCGGCCAGCACACTCGATGCTTGACGGAGGTGCTCTCGCACTCGAATGCCCTCTGGAACTTGTGCTCGATCATGCTACCCAAGGCCCCTGAGTCTAAGCTGCCCAAGGACGATAATCCCCTCGTCGACGCTCTCTTCAACTACCAACTCGTCCACATGGAGGCTTACGTGGTGCACGTCGACATGGTCTCGCAGAACGAGGTCGCTTTCAAGCTCACCCCAGAGACCATCGAGAAGCTCGTCGACTACCACAAGGATATCTACTCCGTTGATACCGCCAGCCGAACATGGGACTGGCCGGAGAAGGAGATCCAGCTCAAGAAACTCCAAGAGGAATTTGTCCAGGCCGCCAACCGCTTCGTTCACCGCGCCACTGCCTCTGCCCTCGAAGGTATGGAGGATGAGGGTGCCGGCGAGCTGCTCTGCGGCCTGGCTGACGAGGCCAAAGCCGCCATCATGGGCCTTTTCGTTCCCTTACTCCCACCCCCACCACGGATCGTCGATGTTATGCGTGCCACGCCGCTTGTCCCTTCTTCCACCGGACCTGAGGAGTGGTGGCAGCATAGCCCAATTCAGCAATCTCCCTCGCCCGTGGAAACTTGGGATGTTCTGCCCTCGAGCCCGAGCACGGCCACCACCATGAGTGACCCGCATCCCAACATGTGGACCAACATCAGCTACTCAGATATGCCTTTGCCCTCGCCCACCCTCTCGCACTGCCAGCCCTTCTCAACAGCAACCTACAGCAGTCCTGAGTTCTATGAATGTCCGATTACCACTTTGGCCCCCACCATTCCTTTTTTTCTGCCAGACCTGCTGGTGCAACAACAGTGCGGTGCCGCGGCCAGCATGGACGGCTTCACCTGGGGAGACCGATATACCGACTTCACCCTGCAGTACGGAACGGCCATGTGAACAAACCCTCGGCGATGTCTAATCCTCCATTCCAAGGACGATAGACTGCTATTATCGACCCTGACGGCAGCTCTAACATCAAACAGCATTAGCATTGACTACATGGCCGACGGCGTTCTCCATTCTCCCACCTAAGCGGCAAACGGCACTCATCTGGCGTCTTTTCTCCCTCCCATCCATGGTTTTTCATTCCGTGATGCGTCCTTTAGCAAGCGTTTGACTTTTCTGGTTTTATTCCTTCCATCTGCATGTTTTTTCCCCTGTTTTACTTTGCATGAAGAACCGGCGGGTCGGCTACCTCATTTTTGGATAACGTCCCAGGGTGGATTGTTTTTTTCATTTGTTCATGTCTCGCATACGATATCATAAGACTGATATGCCTCGCGGCTGGAAATGTTCTTTTATTATTGGTTTTTTTTGTCGCGGCACGCAGGCCAGGGACGGTCTTTGGATTCCGAGTACGCCGAACGCTTTTCAGGCAAATATTGGCGGCTAGACCGACCATAACGCCCGCGCGAACGCCATCACGCTTCATCGACCTCTCCCCTTTCTTCTGCGTCGTTGTCCGGACCTCAATTCGATACTGGCTATTGAACTGGCGATCCATTCACTTGGATTGTTGAGCACAAAGACACGCGAACACCATAGGCAATGGACGACCTCTTCATCTGGAATGGAAGTCACCAAGTCCTCGCCCTTTTCGGCCTCATACCTGAGCAAGTCGGGGTTTCTGGTGCTGTGCAAGAGATTATTAGCGTGGCCCATGATTCCTGGGTCAGCAAATGCTGAGCTTCCGGTGCGAGTGATCCGTGATTACTCCCACTGTCAACCCTTGCATCTGCTCTCACCAGCCATCGCATGTTTCTTCGCCAATCCTCTCTCCCTTCATCATCAACTCCCTTTTTACTCAGGTCGAACGCCTTATCCCTAGGCTCATCCCCTTTGCTCCAGGCCGGTTTCACTTCTCCCTTCGTTTCGGCCTCATATTTATCTCCTGGAGCGGCCTGTTTTTGTCCTTTGTCCTATTGATTAGGCAATTGTGCAAGTGCGGGAATCGGATGCTGGTTGTTGTCTCTCCCTGTCATTTTTGTACTCTCCTTTCCCTACAATCGAAGCTGTGCTTCGCATTTTACGTTACTTGCATCTGGTTTGTCATTCGCTTGTCTTCAGCTCGTTAATTTAGTTCAAAAAATACAAAAAAAAGAATCGAATTTAATATTTGGGTCCGCCCAAGCCAGATCTTGTGTTCTATCTAGGCTAATAGTATATAATTCCTATCAAATGTAGCTTAACTCTTCAAAGAATCCGTCAAGACGTCGCAAGAAAGGGATTGTCTTTATCTATAGCCCTAGAATACCGCAATTTCCCGATCACTTGCAGCTTTCACACAGATAGTAAGTCCTTGTTCTCTCTTTCATTTGGTACATACCCAAGAGCGACCCTGGGTTAGGTCATAATTCTAGGCCTGTTTGAACGGACCAGTAAGCCCTCATGCGGCATATGTGCATCTACCCGTCAGCTTGTATGGGACGAGATCAACAGACAAATGCTTGAAATGTTCTGCTTCCTCATATTGAAGTGAAACGCCGTTTGCTCGTAGTATCGTCGACATAATCCTCAGACCACTAAGCATGCCGCGCGAATCACTGAAGAGTATTTGGTTGAGACGTTTATGATTATTCGGTCGTCTAAACCGGTTGGTTGTATACGTTAACTCTCTGGTCCTGCCTTTCATTATAGCTCAGCAATGTCCGACTTACATCTGGCGGATTTCCTGCTCCGCGAACCATTTTTTCCACCATCATGGCTCTAACTTTCTCTTTAGGCTCGCCCATTCCGATAGACATGTACTGAAGTAATGGTGGATGGCCGATGTAAGACGCATAGCTGTCGCGGACAATGTTAGACGTCCATTCGTATTTGGTTGTGTCTGCGTGCCCCGTGCCGATGTAACGCGCCTGCAGAGCCTCGAGGTTTTGAAGGGTACGTAGTTTATCAGCCATTGTCACGAAATGCAATAAATACTTGTTGAATTTCTGAACGGCGCGAGGGTTCAGGTATGCGGTAGTTTAGAAGTGAAGAAATGGGCACAAAAAGAAGAGGTCACGTGTAGTAAACTAGGCGCCTCCAAGGTTTCCTAGATAGGCAGGAAGGGATCAATTCCACGTTCACGATTGCAAATTCATATCAAAAATTCCAGTTCTAGTTACTTATATCTAGTAAATATGTGGTCTCATAATCTATTCGTCTAGGCGCATTGGATACTTCCATCTTCCACTCCATTGACATTTCAACACTGTTCCAGCGAACGTCCAGTTTGGAATATAGTCGATCGTTCGCCGGTCGCTGACGTTCCGACGCCTTAGAACAACTCGTTTCCCGTCCTCTCCAGTAGAAATCTTGAATAGTGGGGCCAGTAGCTGCGGTTCGTTTGCAGACTCCAAGGTGGGAGCATATCTCCATGCTTCGAAGGCCGTTGGTGCGACCTTATCTTTCCAGGCTCGGTATATCTCATCGGCGGACGCTTGTTGAGCTTTGATGAATATTTCACGATGTCGCTTACTTACGTCATCGAAGAGTAGAGAGTCTCCATACGCAGTCCAGGTGTCCCCGTTCAGGTTCTTGACCTTCAGCCCAATGGCGCCATCTTCGTCATGCATGTACTAGGTCCCAGTCAGCTGGGTCGGATCTGAAGGGAATTGCAATAAGGGTAGAGAACTTACCTTGGAGCAAGCGTCTCCCAAGTTCAATCCACCATGGAGATCACGACGGGGAACACGCAGGTGGCCTGAGGCAAAGTGGTCATGCAGGAAATGGTCAGAAAACGCATTCATGGCATATGCTAGTGCCAAATCGCTATCAGAGCGCACGGCATACTGGAGAGCGGCACCGTGACCAGTATTGTATGCTATCTCCGAATCTCTCCCGAAGTGATCAAAGTTGATCAGAGCAAGCCCCAGGAAGGAGGGTATCCCGCTTGGTCGAAGCAAGGTTGCCATCCCCAAGCTCCTGCCTAGAGCAACTTTGAGTCGGTCGTGGACTTCTGACGGCTGCTTGCCTTCCTGTATAGCCTTGTTGACTTCGTCCATCTCCTCATGGAAAAGCGCAAGGAGCTTAGGTGCCTCTTCCGGGGCATACTTTGTGTCATTTGCTAACGTATCGAAGGCCTTGAGGAAGCGGTGATGACGTTCGTTTTGCGTGACACCATCACTTATGGGTTCACTGGTTCCGTAGAGATCACCAGCTAGCCCAACGATCTCACCGTATGTCAAACTCAGGCCATTAGGGAGTTTGAGTGGAAGGTCCTTTGCGGGAACTTCAGTTTTTTCCCCAACCTTGAGGGTGATAGCGTTGCCTTGCAAACAATGCTCCACGAAGATGAATTCTATGCATAATATTCAGCTCAATGACCAAGACGTCGTCGTGAGTTTCAGAGCGTGACCATACGAGGAGATATCTTCTGCCTTTCTTTCTCAATCAGTCGGCTGTCATTGCGAAAGGCCGACTTCCTCCTTCGAACAGTCAACAAATTAAGACACGAGGGCATGATATGTTTGAAACCCGTTCCTGCGCCTAGGTCTTGAGATGATGTCACGACGCGTCACTGAATCAGGGCGAAACGAAGGTCAACGAAGAGCAATATGGCTTCTCTCAAGTTGCCATCAGGTATCCCGTAGCATCAAGTAGTATAAAAAGAATGGAGCGATCAACCATTAACAGTTTGACCTTGACAACTACGTGGTAGAAATACGCGCCGTAGTTGCTGAGCTTACCGCTTTAGGCGTCTGTCATCCATGCTTTGCCCGGGCCCGGCTTGACAGATGGCCAGCTGATCGGTCGCGCTGACTAGTGCACTCAGCTCAATGACAAGGGCGTTTTTCCACTTAGATTCCTCGGAATCCACACGCGCCTGGTTCCCCAGAGGACGCTGGCACTTTTAACCCCACGATCCCAACTGGGTCGCTCGCTTTTGGGATTTGCATCTCAGCCGGGCCATATTTAAGTCATTCGTCAAACCGCGTACTCTGTGTTTCGCTTTTTATAACGACGTGGCTTGCATTCAAATGGCGGATCCTTCTCGCTCCAGGGTCCGGAGTATCCCGTACCCTGAATCAATCTAACCGGCCTTCAGGGCCAACAGCTTCTTTGTCTTGAAGATATAACTAGGTCACATGATGCGGAGTTGGCGCGCGCGCGCGAGCCCCTCGCTCATTGAAGTCCTCAAGACGCATTTTCAGATATATCAGGGAGAGTGACTGCTATAACACAGGATAGCCGCTCTCAGCTGCTCGAATAGGGTCATAAGAGTGGTGGAAATATTAATTCTCTCGGCAACTTTTTTACATGCAGCAATTCTTCCTGAAAAGAAGGATAGAAATTGATGACTGGCAATCCGTCGCTCGAATGCCGCATTGCGTCACTTGTGCATGCACATTTTGAAGCACTTCCTCAGCGCAGTAAGCCGACGATCCATGAAAATGGTCTGAAAGAATGGATCCCGCTTTGTGGAATTGTTTTAGTTTCTGGTAAGAGGTTTATTTTCGGAAGAGATAATATTCTATCAGCACGGTCATGAATTGGGAAAATCACTTCTCTCGTTGGCTTGATTATTCATAAGCTAACATGAGGCTCTCTTTTGCTTAGATGAGGACTCGCCTAATGAAGAGTTGACTTGCGTTGCTGTTGCGTAAGATCTCCCATTTATTCTATCCCCTTTCTCCGAATCTGGTTGGAACTAATGGGCAACGGATGATAGAACCGGTGCGAAGTGCTTGTCTTCCTCACAGATCCCTCAATGTAATGGGCTTGTACTCCATGACAGCCATGCTGAGATACTGGCGCTTCGTGCCTTTAATCATTGGCTGCTTGAAGAATGCAAATTCGCATTGACTCATTGCAAAGACATGCATGCTGAGGGAACTTGCATTAACCCTTCTTGTAGGAGGCCCTCTGACCATGGTGCCCTCCCTACTTGCTCCGGATCGAGATTTCTACAGTGGAACAGACAAAACCCTAGAAGCACTGAAGACAACTCTACTCAGGACGGAAAGAACTTCTTCTCCCCTCCATTTCAAATAAGTGAAGGGCTTAGGATATGGATGTATTGCACGTGTGCGCCTTGTGGCGATGCTAGCATGGAACTTTGCATGGCCGCGCAAGAGGACGCTACTCCTTGGGAAATTCCTAGTCCTGACCAAAAAGATCTGGAGGGTTCAGTCATTCCTCCGCAAAAGTTGCTCGACGGAAGAGCTCACTTCTCCATCCTTGGTGCGGTTCGCCGGAAGCCTTCTCGAGCGGATGCGGAATCCACTCTTAGCAAGTCATGCTCAGATAAGCTGGCCTTAAAACAGGTGACTTCTATTCTATCTTTTTCAACCAGCTTGCTCGTCGCACCGACTGCAGGCGCGTATATCTCCAATATCATTCTCCCTGAAGACGAATTGAACCGCGTGGGATGTAACCGTGCATTCGGTGATGGAGAAACCGGACGTATGCGTGCGTTAAACGGACGAGTATGGGCGACTACATCAAATTGTGAAGGCTTCCAATTTCGCCCCTTTGCAGTCAATTCGTTGCCTATTGATGCCTTCAAAGCAATGTGGAGGTACAGAAAGCCGGACAATAAATCCTCGGGTGGCAGGGTGAAAACTGGAAATGTGTCGGCGGTTTGGACCGCATCTCAGTCATATTCCTCACAACCGCCTTACTCCATAAAGGGCCATAGACAGCTCTCTAATTCGCTTGAGACAAAGTGGCACCAGCCCTCTTTCAAGACTGCACCTACCAATGTCAGCGAAACGCTGATCAATGGGGTTAAGCAAGGGTATCGTTTGAATTCTCCTGGCTTCAAGAAGGCAAGCGCGCTGTCCCGTGCTAGTATGTGGGCGCTTCTGTGCGATAATTTCGAACTCCTATCAGGGAAACATATAGCCATCTCATGGCCGCCGCCGGACAACACTACTGCCCCGCTAATAACTCGACATGTTTTCTCGTCCCCAACGTATGATTCACTCAAATCTCCCAGTGTCATGACTGGAACTCAGCTGGCGCGATATCAGGCTCTAAATGATGCAAGGCTTGTTCTTCAGAGTTGGATACGAAATGAAGGCGACGGTAACTGGGGTTTAAATGTATTTGACGTCCTTACAAAGGAGTCCGTTAAAGGGTCTCCCGCTTCGAGAAAGAATTAGAGGCCTCCATATAGATTCTTCTCAACCACTTCTAGTTGACTCTTAGTAGAATAGGAAAGGGATAGTGAAGATAGATGAGAACAAGATTTGGCATAATTTAGAGCAACCAGCAAGATCAATCTGATCAATGCCCTACTTACTCCTTTCCGTTCAATGCTGCAAATATTCTACCTCCAAGCAGCAAACCTCCAACGGCATGTGCAAAGTGATTACATAAGCAAACGTTAACCTTCCAATCTGGGCCGGGATAAGCCTAGGCAGTCTAATTAACGGGCAACCAGCGATCGCGACGATGGCGACAAGATGGCTACATACACTCCCTAAGGCTCGACTCTATCGCAACTCGCTTCAATCTAGCCGCTCACGCCCTCTGACGTTGTGATACGGCCGCCGGACCACCACAGCTTCCACCAGCGTACGGCCTTTGAAAGAACACGTCGCTGCAGCGCTCAGCTCAGAATCGAAGACGGCCCTTCCTATACGCTTAGGAACAGCAGATAGTATCACTGCAATCTGTCATGCATATCAATCGACTCGGGATCCTCTCTTCCCTCCTTCAAATACTACTACTGTCCCCTGTCGCCCAAGGCGCAGCGGAGGAAAAGCCGAAGGCCCCAGAGAAGCCATGCACAATTCACTCGCCCAACACTGGCCTATATTTTGATCTCAACGCGATATCAGTACGCCCGAATAAGAAGGATGGGAAGAAGGCTAGTGCTGATGAGAGGGACGAGAGCTGGCATGTAAAGGGGCATGACTATGGCGCAAATTTTACGATAAACATTTGCGCGCCGGTAGTCGAGAACTTGACCGATGTCGTCGGGGTTGACGAACAGAGATGGCGGAATGTCAGCGCATATTACGAGATGGGAGGGAAGACATACTCGATTGGGTAGGTTTTTTCTCGGGGCTACTGGGGTTTCCGAGCTTGAGCCGGGTAAAAAGAATGGCGGAACGGTGCTAACCTGACAACAGACAACAATCATCCGCTTTATTGTTTCGTGGACGAAAGCTCGTATTGAACTACACCGACGGATCGCCTTGTCCCTCCCCGCCAAAGTTGCTGAAACGTGACATCACCCTGGATGGTGACGAGGTTATTGACGACGATTCGGACAAGGAAAAGGATGAAGACAAAGACGACGACGACAAGAAGGATGAAGATGACGAGAAAACAAAGCACCCGGAAGAAGGGGCTGAGAGGAGAAGGTCGACGATTATGTCTTTCCTCTGCGACAGGGACCTAGTCACACCTGCTGCTACTTTCTCATTCGTGGGGAGCCCCGATTCTTGTTCTTACTTTTTCGAAGTAAGAACTGCAGCGGCTTGCGGAGGCGTTGCCGCCAGTACGGACGGTGGCGTTGGCCCTGCTGGAGTCTTTGGCATTATGTATGTCCTTCTGCCCTGTCCTGCCCCGGAAACCAGTCCGAATTCGCGCTGACTATATGTTATCTTTAGTGCCGGGATAGCGATAGCTGCCTACCTTGTTGGTGGTTGCGCGTATCAACGAACCGTCATGCACCAGAGAGGATGGCGGCAATGCCCAAACTACACAATGTGGAGCGGTGCCGCTAGTTTCGTCTGGGTATGTGTACTGTCCATGTTCTCTTGTTTACCCTCGCTGTGGACTCGCTCCGGGCAGACCTCCAGGTTTCAAAACCTTAGCGGCGGCCGAGGACCGAGTATCTCACTTCCTACATCCCGCTTTGATTGATTATCCTTCATCCCCTACTCTTTTGCATTATAGACTACTCTTTTAATGTTGGATATACCCTGGGCCAAAACCCGCACATACATACAGTTATATACATCTCTATATATATTCATATATACGCTTCTTGGCCCCCAATGTCTGGTGTGTCGGCGATCGTGTCCGTCTGCTTTTCTATGCATGTTTCTTCTTTTGACTATCACGGGCCGATCCTTCGTCACCCTTCACACCCACCCTTGATATTCTGGTGATGGTCTATCGGTTATCCTACATGTCTCCACTCTTGGTGCATTCGCCCCTTCATGCGAGCGACGTTTCTGCCCGATTTCCCGCCCTCTAACACAACCCTGCCTTACCCGTGGCTTTCCTCCTTCCCCTCTTCCCCTCCCTTGGGCTTTGTTTTCGCGATATGGCCGTTTTTTCTTTTTTCTTCGCTCTTTTCTGGCCCGAGGAAATAAGCCTTTTTGGCCTTTCCACTACTGAACCTTAGAACCCGAAACCGGAAAAGACTCCACAAAACCTTATCAAGACTTGCTTGTTTATTTCTGATCCAATGAGTTCGAAGCAGCGGCATGGGCTGACAGTTCGTCGTTACAATTATAGGACATGATCATAATCCTTTCCTCGTCGCTATCGAGCTGCTTCAAGTCAAGACCTGCTTATTCCCGACTCTCGAATGGCGGTCTCAACGGCCCTGAAGGTGGGGGTAGGCGTGGGCTGGTAGGAGCCTTTGGTGGCCGCGGAAATGCCACGAGTGGAAACCGCAGACAAGGCCAGCGAGACGTCGATGAAGAGAATCGGCTGATCGATCAGCTTGACGAAGAATGGGAGGACTGAACAGGACGTAGGATTTGTTTTATATTTTCTTTTTTCTCCATTTTTTTGTATAGATAAACGAGACAAATTGAGAACACACACATGTCTCTTAGTATCTCACCACGATTGTTTACTGTATATCAATATGACGGCCAATCCATTACATGCACGAAGAACGGATAAAGAAGCAGATAAAGCGTACAACCCAGTGAAGGGAGGTAAGGAGTAAAATCGGGTATAATGAAGATACCAAGAGATAATTATGACCAAACTCCCCAAGCCGTTTGAACACAAAAAACCTCGTGCCGGTTATCCCGTCCTAGAGCACATTCCAAAACTCTCGATCATCCAAAAAAAAAAAAACAAGAAAAACCCAAACATAATAACAAACAAGCCGTCTCCGGAGATATGTGTGGTTTTGTCTTAATCAGTCGAGGGCCTCATGGGTGCAAGAACGTGTGCAACGTTTCCAAATTTTGACCTTAACGTGATTCCCCAAAGTCAACGGTAGGGAGTATTATATACAAAGAAGCTATAAACACTTGAACAGCATGGGTATGAGGAAAAAATCAATACGTAACAGTGAAAGGAGATTCAGAAAATATACAAGGAAATGGCTGCACTTAATCCACCCGGTCTCGAACGGGCTCTGAAATGTTTTGTGGAAGGTTTTCGTTCATCCCCATGGTCAGACCCACGGTATGCATCATTGTCGGAGCACCGTAATAGCCGCCATCACCCATTGACATGCCAGAAGGATGTGAGGGTGAGTGCGATGGTGGCCCTGTCATGGCCGGACCCACAGCCGCGTTTGGCTGTGAAACGTTCCCATCTAAGCCACTAGTGGTCGGGTCCAGATTGAAAGGTAAGAACCATGCACTGGATTGAATGAGTTCGCCGTTCCAATTCATGGGAGGTTGCATATCGTAGGCTTGGTAACTGCCATTGTTCCAGTACGAATTGTTCATACTAGGGTCGGGTCCGTGGGCCGGTTGAGGATGTGGTTGAGGTTGCTGTGGTGGATGATGCGGATGAATTGGTGGGCCGCTGGAAGATATATTGGGAATCGGATGTGAAGGAATAGCTTCAACGCCTGCATAGGCATCGTAAACAAGTTGCCTGTCGAGCTGTGGGAGTGGGTCGGGAGTAGGGTGAAATTTGTATTCAGGTGCACTGAAAGGGGGATTTTCAGGATGTTGCGAATACATGGTCGGGTTGGCATAGTTGGGATACGTGGTGGGTGGATGATTCTGCATGGGCTCTGGATGAGGGTGAATTCGGGAATTTAGTGTGTTTGGAATAGGTTGCTGTAATGATGGTTGCTGCAATGATTGCTGGTGCGGAGGTTGTTCGGAAGGTAGATTATTAGGGATAATTCGAGGTTGCGGGATGTTGGAAGGCTGAGGTTTGGAATTGCTTCTAGGGGGTGTTCGTCGCGTTTTGTCTGAGGAGGCCGTCGTGTCTATCGCACGCTTCGGCTCCTTTCTAGGAACCATGGCACCAGACGGTGATACGGGAGATAAGCTGGTGAAGAACTCCTCCACGCTCTGCAGATCAGACTGATGGGCCATCACAGCATCGCTTCCACTCTCCTCCTTGACGTCAACATCCGGGTCACCCCAACGTAATTTCGACACTCCGTGAGGATACTTATCGAACCAGTCACCATACTGAAAGATAGGTACATCCTGATCTTGGCTATCCTTGCTGATATCTGCGGTAGTGTGGCCTCGAACAGAAGCCTCGGCGAAATGCCGGTACCTCTCCTTTGCACTTTCAACCATGTAGTGGAACATACCCCAGTACCGTTTCATTTTGTTCAAATACTTATAAGTCAGACGAAAGTTTTCCTTAGAGGCTGCTTCAAGCTGCGAATTTTTGGAGAAGATACCCCAAATATGAACTGTGCTCGCTGCATAGGCACAATAACCAGCAAAAGGGACGGTAAGCATGTAACCTGAAGCTTGATCAATCAGCATGGAGATATGACTTGCAGCTTCTACCGCGGCTTTTCCAGCTTCACTTAGAAACGCTTTAGGGATATCTCGAGGCGGACGCCCTCTCGGAGAGAGCGGGATTGCAAATCGGTTCAAGAATAGGGTGTTTTGGTGAATGACAATGTGCAGAAATATGAACTGGTTGGCAATTTTTTCGACTGCATAGTTTTGCAGGTTTTCCCAGCTGAATGCTAGATTCTCCGGTAAAGATGAAGAAAAGTCTTTCAGTTGCTTCTTCAGTTGGGTGTAGCCCGACTCCGGTTCCCAAAGTCTGCAAGGATCCTTCGCTTTCCCCCCCAGGTTAAGATAATCGACGATCTTTCCCCACAGCATGATACCTCGAATGATATATGCGGATATCCCCATATTGTTCTTTGGATTGGAAAGCTGTCCAATACCTTCCGGCACCGGGTTAGGAACAGAACCGTCTAAATCCTCGGTTGGTCCTGGGATCTCTCGCCAGAAGTGTGATTCCTTGATGGGTAGCTGAATCTGTAAGAACTTCTCATTACCGATGGGAGGCCGTTGACTCCCGGAGGAGTTGTACCTGTCCATCAGGATGCAAGCCCACATAGTCCTCCGTCTGATCTCCCTATCGGTACAACTAAGTTCTGAAGCGCTGCCACCTTGCCCAAGTGGATCACGATCGAGTTCTCGATGGAGTTGCAAAGCATATGCCATTCGCAAAGCCATCCCACCGAACGACCAACTACGGCCGCCGTGGCAGGCACCAAACTCATGCAGGCCAAGGATAAGGAAGACGGTAAGTATTGTAATGTTAGGTTGGTCGTGTCTGGCGAGAGCGATGTCCGCGGCAGCGTCTGCCCAAGACTCGCCCCTCAAAAAGGCGGGTTCGGTGTTGATCTGAGGGTGGGTAGAGAAGCGTGCAGAGACGGCACATATGGCGAGAATGAGGACAGGAGGGACGGCGTCGGCTCTGAGCTTGCGCATAAAGCTTGGCTTATGCAAGAGGAGGTATGACTGGCCATAGACACAGTCGAAGAACACTTCAGCAAGATGTTCCTGCAGCTCCATTGACGGTAGGAATTCTGCGCCCTGGGAAAGCAATTTGTGTTCGGTATTGATATGCGGTTGCAAAGAAGGAGGGGGTAGGTCAGACCGCAAGTCTGGATTCTTCCCGCTGGTTGTAGCGCCGGTAGCTACATTGGAATCAGCCGTTGCGTTGGCCAGCCGCCGGGAAGTCCAGTCATTGAGTTCGGCACTGAAGGCCTCGGTGGCGGTTCTTTTCTTCAGCGCGGCCTTAGCAAGGCGAGAGGCATGGCCCGGCGGATGCGGCTTGACGGTCGCACGGCCGATACCAGCCAGGTCGCGTGGCTCGTCCTTGGGGATGGCCTTCATCACCCTCTCCTCCATCCGCTTGAGCCGCTTGTCGAGCATCGCCATGTAATCGGTGCGTGGGGCGGCCTTGCGGGTGGTCACTTTATACACACACGGTATCCTGGAACGGTAGCAATGTTTGCAAGCTGGCTTTTCGCCGGAGCAGCGGATCTTCTTTCGTCTGCAGACAATGCATGCGAGTGGCAACCGTTTCCTCTCTTTCCCGGCCTTGGTTTTCAATTCGGTCCATGGCCGCATGTTTTCTTGATCGACGGCGTCGCTAGCCTGTTGGTGCGCCATGTCGCCGATTGCGCCGCCATCGGAGCCGTCGACGAGGTAGTTCTGTGAGGCACCGGTATCGTAGAGAGAGTGATAGACATCCTGATGTTGTTGCTGCTGTTGCTGCTGGTGCTGGTGCTGGTGCTGCTCTTCCTCAGCGCCTATGCCCGTGCTGCTGTCCCCGGCGAATTCGCCGCGGCTGTTGCTGTAGCTGGTGTCGTTTGTGGTGTCGCTGGTGTTTGCTCTAAAGCCGACGGAGCCCATGGAGGAGGCCGCGGCGGCGGTCTCGTCCGCTCCGCCGTCGTCTCGCTGCTGCAAGAAGGTGAGATCTAGCCCCGAGGCCATGTCTGCGGAGGTCAGAGGCACATATCATAGACACATCGCCAGGCGAGGAGGTCGAGACGAGGGCGAGAGCGAGCAAAATGGAGGTGGTGAGGGCAAGGGTGAGGGCGAGGGTTTCGTCAGGGTGGTTTTTTTGGCGGCCGCAAACTAGACTTTAGCGCACCCAGACATCCAGGAAACGCCATCCTCCGCTCGTTAGGTTAGGGTAGGGTCGACTTTCGTGAAGATTGCGAGTTAAGAGGGAAAACCTTTTGACTAATGCGCGCTATCACCCTTGGCTTCGTTTCCCCAGCTCGTTTTCCGCTTCTTTGCTGCTGCTGCCTCGCTTCGTTTCTTTACTTTCTTCCGTTTTCCTCTCAGTCTGGGGAGTTTCTTTTGCGGGACACGCGGAAAACGTGGCTGACTGCAACGGGATGTTCGGCTTCTCGAGAGCCATCGCCCGTCGGCCGTCCTGACCTGCGATGGGCCTGGCGGGCATGGCGGCCACCCACGATCGGCACAGAGAGCCACATAACCACGTCCGGGGCCCGTCTTGGCTGCATGTGATGCAGAAAGCGTGCTGCAGGGATGGGGGAGTCGACGCAGCGGAGTCTGACGCTGTGGAGTGAAGGGCGCTGGCGTGGAGGTAAAGGCTGTTACGGGGGCAGAGGACGCGATGCCAGAACTCTGCCCTGTGGTGGAGTATGAGGTGCTCAGCGCAAGCTGGCGCCACAAGGAGTAATTATAGAGATCGGATGAAGCTACCCCTTCAAGACGAACAAGCTTCTTCGGTCCAGCATCGACGGAGTTAGTCTCGTTAGCTCGCTGTCTACTTGAGTCGCCGGCAAGCTAACCACGCGTTGGACGGTACGAGGCGCGATGTCACTGGGAGCGAGTCAGCCAGGTTCGAATCATGCACACTTACATAGTACTTCGTAACTGTCTTCTCGTAGCAATGCCAGACATTCGTTGCGTCCACTGCCGTAGCTTGTGCTGTGAAGAAGAGGTCTGGAGTCGCGATGTCCGCGCGAAGGGGAAGAGAAGATCGCCGCGGGCAAAAAGAAGCATCGTCACTCCAACCTCGTTCCGTACAGTCGACAACCCGCGCGCAACCACCTGCAGACACGGTAAAGGACAAGGATGATACGACGCAGGACGGCGGTGCTTGTTCTCGCGCTCTTCGCGGCCGTCCTGCTGGTGAGGAACTTCCAGGCCTTCCACTCCGGCGCCGGCGCCGGCAGCCAGGAACCAGACGGCCGCCCGTTCTCCTGGGCTCAGGCCCCCCAGCGCCATGCAGTCCCGGCTTCATCCATGATCGTGATGCCCCGAGGCGACCCCGGCAGCCTGCCGCTGGTCCAGCACCGCTTCTCCGGCCGCGAGAGCGACGGTGACCGACGGCTGCGGCTCATGCGGCTCGCGGCCGTCAGGGGGAACTTCTCGCACGCCTGGGAGGGCTACAGAGCGCATGCTTGGATGGCCGACGAGCTCGCGCCGCTGTCCGGGCTGGCTGTCAATCCCTTTGGCGGATGGGCGGCGACCATGGTGGATGGACTGGGTGAGTTGAACCGTCGCCGACCAGACGTGAACACGCGCTGATGCCATTGCCTACAGATACCCTGTGGATTATGGGCCTGAAGGCTGAGTTTGAAGAGGCTGTCAAGGCCATAGATGAGATCGACTTCAATAGCTGCTCGGTGGATGAGGTCAACGTCTTTGAGACCACCATCCGCTATCTCGGCGGTCTTCTGGGGGCCTACGATGTCAGCGAACATAGGTATCCCTCCTTGCTGCGGAAGGCAGAGGAAATCGGCGAGATGCTCTACGTCGCCTTCGACACCCCAAATCGCATGCCAGTCGCCCATTGGGACTTTAAAAAGGCTGCTCGGGGCGCCAGGCCAAGGGCAAGCGAGCAGATGATTGCCGCAGAGATTGGCTCTCTAACGCTCGAGTTCACCCGTCTTTCCCAGCTGACGGGCAAGCCGCAATACTTTGACGCCGTCCAGCGCATCATGAACGCTTTCGACAAGCAGCAAGGCAGGACTAAGATTCCAGGGCTGTGGCCGCTCATTGTCAACGCTCAATCTATGAATTTCCGCGAATTTTCCCGCTTCACCATCGGAGGCATGGCCGACTCTTTATACGAGTATCTTCCAAAAGTTGTGACCCTCCAATCTGTCTTCATTATACATTGCTAACTGTAGCATAGCAATATATCCTACTGGGCGGCGCGTCCAAACAGTACAAGAAGCTATATAAAGATGCATTCACCGCCATGAACCGCAGCATCTTCTTTCGCCCTATGACCAAGCACGGGGAAGATATCCTGTTTCCCGGTGATGTGACGGCAAGTAAACGTGTGGCTGACCTGCATCCCGAGCCCACGGCACAGCACTTAGGTTGTTTTGCTGGTGGTATGGTCGCTCTCGCCGCAAAGATTTTCCAAAACGCCGAGGAGATGGAAACGGCCGAAAAGCTGGTAGAGGGCTGTCTCTGGGCTTACGAGCAGAGTAGTATGGGTATCATGCCGGAGATCATGCAAACAGTCAGGTGCCCTGACCGAAACAATTGCACCTGGGATGAGGAAATATGGCGGCAAGCAGTCGAGGATGCCTACCTAGACACAGACTTGACCGTTGACGACCATATTGCACAGCATCATCTTACTCCTGGCTTCGTCAAGGTCCCGGATAAGCGATATATTCTCAGGTATTCCACTCCTACCATCCTCGGCTCTACCCAAACCTTACTGACAGCCCAGGCCTGAGGCAATTGAATCCGTCTTCATACTCTATCGTCTGACGGGCGATCCTACGCTCATGGACCGAGCATGGAATATGTTCGATACCATAATTAAGTTTACGATCACTGACATGGCACACGCTGCTCTCGATGACTGCACAGCACCTCAGCCCACCAAATCGGACCGCATGGAATCCTTTTGGTTCGCGGAAACACTCAAATACTTCTACCTGATCTTCTCAGAACCAGATGTCGTCAGCCTCGATAAATTTGTCCTAAACACAGAGGCCCACCCTTTCCTTTACCGTCAATAAATGAAACCACAATACTTTGACTGCTGCAACCGGCCCCCCTAAGGACCTCAATCTGATAGCAGTACCTGTATCGCTTGGCACCCCGGGCCGTACCCCAAACCTCACGTTGAGCCATATGAGCTTGGGCCTAACTACCAACGTCTAGAATAGGAAACCCGGGTCATCTCAGTCTAACCTATTAGTCTGCGCTAAAGATCGATCGAGCATGCCTCATCGGAGGCTAACCATGGTTCCTGAAAGTTTCCAGGGGTTAGACTTTCTGGGAAGCCTCGATGGTAACCTGTGAGCCGTGTTGTAACTACGGGCTATTGTGGGGAGTGCCGAAGACAATCTACCTAAAGCGTGAGCCGGTCTGTAAGAGCTTAGGACCACTTCGGAATTACCGGCTCTGATGCATGTGGAGTGTTGTCCTTGATTGTACTATACAGATACGTATGTAGGACAGATGCCCTTGCGAAGGACCTGTTAATAGATGAAAAATGGTTTAGTCTCATACTAACATCGAGAAAAAGCGGGCCTCCCCATTGCTTAACGTCCGGCACGGAGGAGTCCGATATACATAGATCGATGGTTGACTAGCTTGTCCAGATCCACTCGCTGGTTACATCCGTCCCAAAGAACAAGCAACGAGGAGCGGTTTTACTTCCGCGGAGTTCCTTCGCCATATTCTAGTTCAAGCTGAACAGGAATTGTCCGATGCGCAGACCGCCGTGTATTATGAGGTGAGGAACGTAGAAATCCAGGGGATTACAACGTTAGTTCTTGAATGTAATGTCCTAGCCCTAATACTGAAGAGCTCCACTATGTAGCACTTCCACTTGCCCCTTTCCTGGCGTTTTTCTTCTATACGCTAGTTCATTCGTGGGCTCCGCTAGCAAGGCAGGATATTGCTACATAGGAGTTTTCTAGATGGATCACTTATCCATGTACTAAGATTAAATAAAAGATTGTGGGCAGTGGGGAGTCCAGGGACATGGGAATTTAGCCTGCGTCGAAGCTGACGGGTCAAGTTCTCTTTTAGTCTATATATGCGGAACTCCAACCCGCACCAAGCTACCTTGTCGTGTAACTTCGTAAAGGGAAGCATAATCATGCATGACTTGGCCCCCGCGCGAGTCAGACTTGTATTCTCGAGTGGATCTACGCAAGAGGCCCGGAACAAAACATGTTCTCCGTTGACGCCAGTAAGTGACATGCGTGATTAGTAGACTACCTATATGGAAGTCGAACATGCAAATACCCTTGCCCAAAAGCTCTCGTTCCAAATTTAGTCGCAAGCAATAATAAATAAAAAGGAACTTGAAGTAAAGCCAGAATAATATGGCCGTGGCAGGGAAGGAAAGTAAAGACCTGAAAAAATTATCTCAGAATGCCAAATTCGGGGCTGGCAACGGTGCATGGAGTGGCAATTTCCGCGATGAGCTTCCTACATGGACGGTCTTCGGGTGATCGGTGATGACCCAGTCTTGACGCGATGGATCCCAGTTGGAGACATCACGTCGGGTAAGGGTAGTTCTCCACCTGAACTGTTGCCCCGGGGCGAGGCTGATACGATCGAACCCACGAAGAACAATTTTAGCATCTCGGTCCCCACCGAGGGATACATACTGTAGGTTTCCGTAAGCATGGGCACAGGCTCTAGAATGATGAGAAGAGATTATACGTACCAGTTGAGGAACTTCTTCACCAGGCCTGTCTCCGTTGTTAGTGATGACAGCTGAGACCTCGTACAGGTTGTCAAAGAGGCCAGGATTTCCTCCAGGAGCACCACTAGCGGGGAGCAGTGGCTGGGAACTACCGTTATTTGCGTTTGGAGGTACGTAGCTCTCGATCGACATTCCATAATGTGAGTCTCCTGAGGCTTTCTTGGGATCAGTTGAGGTCAGCCAGGAGTAGATATATCTTGTGACTCCGTTGAAACCACCGGGGTAGAGATAGTCTGCATAATTTCCAGATGAATGGCCCAAGCGCGGTGCTGGCTTTGAAGAGCCAACTGTAGATTTATATCGGTTGGCGCGTAATGCCCTTACTCTCAAGTCTGAGTAAGAGAAAGTTGTGTAACTCAGGCCAAACCCGAATTCGTAGACGGGAGTGATATCCTGTTTATCGAAATGCCTGTACTCAATAAAGATACCCTCTGAGAAATCGACCTGGGGCGCGTCCTTTCCATTGTTTGCTTCTTTCAAAATATGGGTTCCGTAGTCTTCGGCTGTCTTCCCCCAAGTGAAAGGAGACTTACCACCTGGATTCTCCTTGCCGTAGAGGATGTCTGTAAGCGCATTTCCGCTCTCCTGGCCAGGTAGACCGGCCCATATAATAGCAGTGATGTTTGGATTATCGTGCCATTCACCGGCTAAGATAGGGCCGGCGCTATGGATGACGAGAACGGTATTGTTGCAGACGGAGGTGACCTGTTTGACCATTTCATCGCCCCCTTTCCATGCAGTCAGGTTCTTTCTATCACCCTCATTGCCATCGACTGAAATATATCCTTCACCAGCAGCGGAGTTGACGAACACCAAAGCGACGTCTGCTTGACCAGCGACTGACTTGATGTTTTTGAAGTCGCCGTTCTGAAGAACAGACATGACATTTCCAACGCCCTTGGACACAATTTCACGCTGAATAGCATCATCCGGCGTCACTAGGTAGGGGAAATTCGTCGTCCCGCTACCCCAGCCCATAGCCAAGGTTCCGTTGTCACAGCCACGATCAGGACAGCTATTTGGTCCACCCAAGTTAGGGCCGGCATCTTCTCCAATGACAGCCGTGAATTGTTCTGTTCCTTTCAGAGGGAGGACCCCCTCATTTTTCAACAGGACAATGCTGTCCCTAGCAACTCGACGGGCAACCTGAGCGTGATGGCCACGTACATTCAATCTCGCGTTGACCTTGCCGTATCCTTCGTTGACGAGTGCATGCTGATAGCCATCCACGTCGGTAGTCCACGAGTTGAAATTGATTGGCACTCCATGACGATCACGGCCGACTTTATAATAAGCAGACATGATACGGACCGCCATATCGTCGACTCTCCACTCTGGAATGGTTCCATTGGCAACAGCAATGGTGAGGTTAGCTCCCCAGTAAGAGACTCCGGTGCCGAATAAGGTATCGCCAGGCATTGACATATCCAACCCTGCAAAAGCAGCTCCAACGCCACTGTGCTGCGCTTGCCAGTCGGACATAATAAACCCGCGGAAACCAAGTTCACCTTTGAGAAGCTTATTTTGTGTGTAGCTGTTGGCACAGCCATAGCTGTTGTTTATTTGGTTATATGAACACATGATAGCGCCAACACCAGCTCTAACAGCGTCTGCAAACGGCCTATAATGATGTCAGGGGAGGTAGCAGTATTTTCGTTCCAGGCCACGATCTTACCATAAGTAAAGCTCATGCATCGTCACATCGTCGATATTAGAGCTGGAGCTCTCGGCAATATCGAAACCATATCCTCGAGCCTCCGCAGCAATGCGAAACCGTTCCTGTTCATTCCCAATGAAGTGCTTTGCGCAAGCAATGACGCCCGATTTTTGGATACCCTTGATAGTCGCCGAGACAAGCTCACCAGCTAGAACAGGGTCAGGCCCAAGGCCCTCCCAGTTACGTCCTCCGTCTGGTGATCTTCCTAGAGGCCCGATTGCCGGACCTAGTATCACGTCTGCGCCTTTATCCCGGAACTCCTCTCCCATTGCCTTTCCGCGAAGGTACGCCAGCTCTTTACTCCAAGTAGCAGCGACATTTACCCCAGCCGGGAACGCAGTCACGTAATCGCCTGGCAAACGCGTGGATGGTCAGTGACATGGCGGGATACTGATGACTCGTAACAAGAAGATGCCTACCGAAACGAATACCGAGCGGGCCATCCTGCATACACAGGGAGCGGAAGCCGAGACGAGGGATTGAGCCTACTTGGCCAACGCAAGACTCTTGCATCCATCTACCGAAATTTAGTGCTGCTCTTTGTAAATAAACGATCCCCCATTCGATGGACGGCGTACCCAACTCCCGTAGTTAGATTGACCTTCTCCGCCAACGTGAGCTGCGAGACAAAGGCAACGGCCTTCTTATAGGCCTCTTCCCACTCCCCTTCACCCTGTGTCCATGGCGATGGATAGTATGGTGGTGAAGACCAGTTTTCCTAGAGTCTCAGAAGCTCAAAATCAGAACTGCACTGTCTTTTCCTTTCCATGACACGGTCGATACGCACCTTTGCAACAGCTATGCCTGAGACGGCTAGAGCCACCGCTGTGTACGACCACAGATGCATGATGGGCCGTGCCTTTTGGGCTTCTCACAACGACGACAACGACAACAGCTCAGACGACGGCTCGATGGCAGACGAGAGACATCCAGGAGAAGTCACCGGGAATGAATCACTTTATTACCCCGGACCTGCAATCAACAAATAAACCGGCAATGGTGACGCCACGAGTGGGGAAGAGCGACACCGAGATGTCACATCTCCAGCAGCTCAAGGATGGCCCTGCTCGTCCCAGGTACCTCGCGCCCATACGAACCAGCCAGCGACGTTGCAAGTCACCTTAAGATAGGGATCTGCAGGGTTCTAACCACCCGAATCCCAACTAACGAGATCGCGACCCGAGCTAGGTAGCTCTCGCGCCCTAAGTAAATACGCCCAGGCCACCGTTCGCACCAGCACAGCATCGCAGGATCGCATCGCAGAGGTGTATCTGAGCGTCGGTCCGTGACTATATAAGAGGAGTCAGCTGCCCGTTCCCCGAGGCTCTCGGCTTCCAGCAGATGAGAGCATCTCCTCCAGCCGTCAAAGTGCATTCCAACGTTCCATCCGCACTATCCTAGACCCTGGCTGAATATTTCGGTCCGATTGGAAACAAGGGTCATGGGATTACCCTCTGCATCCATTTCGCACCGTCGAAGAGACAGCTCTTCTTCGGCTTGAGCAGAAATCAAATGGGGAGAAGCCGGCAATTACGTTATGGCCAGACACAGTCTGGCTTGCAAAGTGAATCTCCACATCCAAGCTCGAAGTACGAACCGGATAGTAACAATCCACGATAGCAACGAAATTAGAGAGTTAAAGATGAACGGGATTTTCCTGCCTGTGATCAACATGGATAACTCGACGACCATCGCACCAAGAGAGCTCAAAGCTAGGTAAAGTTGAAAGATGTCTCAGGGCGCATTCTTAAGGTACGTCCTGACGGGTAGAGAACTGGAAGCCCCGACTTAAAACAAAGCTTAAGCCAAACTCTTCTCACGGCTGACTAAATGAAGTATAGATATTGATCGAGCCAGAGACCAAGAACATATGCTATGAACTATAGAAACAACGCGGGTGAAGGCAAGCCCCGACGTCCAATTCGCCAATCTAGCTGGAGCATCCTACAGACCGATAAGCGGTCCTCGAAGGGCAATCCATGGAGGAGTCAAGAAATGGATATCGACGACTGGCCCTTCTTATCGGAAGTTCCTTTCTATGCTGGTGATCAGTCTTAACTTTTGCAACGACGCTTCAATATCTTTGGCCAATATAGCCACAACAAGCAACATGGTTCATTTCAGTATCTTTGAATTGGCAAGTTATATTAGTGATAACATATTTTACTGGTAAACCATAGGTCAACGATCCCTCCTTTCGTACGAAGTAACTTTGTCTTCTACTCTAGAAATAAAGACCATACTCTCTCACAACGTATTAACCCACCTCATGTAACTCTTCTATCGACAAACCCTTCATGATTCCACCTTCATGTGGATAAGATAGAGTACTCCGTAGAGATAGTGCGATCCCCAAGTTCACCAGTGATGATGTAACCGCACGTGATGCGACGCGGGCCCGTCCAGAACCACGCGACCTTCCCCGATATTTGGGCCATCAATATTGACGTTTTGTATCTCACGGCCTACACTCCTCGTTGATACTTGTGATTGCCCGACTGCCTTGATCCTACGCTCACAACTACTTCGTACACAAGGTACTATAACCATGGTGGGCACACGAAAACATCCTGAGGATTTTCCTCCTCCAGCCATGTCAACATCAACTTCAACTTCTACCACGTCTAAGGCCTTGAAACCGCAGTCTCAGCCAGCAGCGCGGAAACAAGCAACCCAGTGGTCTCACTATCCATCGCGGCTTGTATTGATCTGGCTGTTAGTATCCGTTCCAGCAGTCATATGGGATACAGGGTATGTGTTACTACGACCGCATAGTATGCCAGGCGGGGCATACCACTATTTTTGGACTCCTTACGCGCTCTATGCCACAATTGACTACATATATGGCTGGCCTGCGTTCAACTCTCGCAACGGGTTCACTGCTGCTCAATCCATAGTCAACATCGTTGAGACGGCTCTATATTGTTACTATCTCTATATTGTGTGGAGCCAAGCCAAGCCTCTCGATGCTCGGAAAACTAGCAAAACCTCCAAGGGGACAAGCGGATGGCCTTTCATGCAGGAAATGTCTGTAGGAGGTAGCTCAGGCGCCCGTGCCTTACTGGCTATATATAGCGCCAGTCTAATGACTTTGAGCAAAACGATGCTTTATGGTGAGTGCTACAAACCGACCCTTGATTTCTGAAGGATTGCTGTTGATCTGAAACAATTAAGGCCTTAATGAGGTTTGCTCAGGGTACGATAATGTGGGACACAATGATATCTTTACTCTGGTATTCCTGTATATCCTCCCAAAGTGAGTCTTCTCCTAAGTTCAAGGAGAACGCCTTGGTTAATCGAGCTGCGTAACTTACAATACCTTACTTTAGTGGTTTGTGGATTTTATTTCCTTCGATAGCAACTTGTTACCATGGGAAGGAGATATACCAGTCGCTTGGGGGCCCAAAGTAAATCATATTTCAAGAATGTTTCCAGAGTGATAAAAGTCTAGGTAACTCTGGAGTTTAATATGAATATCATGAGGCTTACTACGTATGAGCCTTGGCTCTCACGCCTTTCTCTACCTGGATAAACTACCAACCGAAAGGGAGCTACGCGATTTACTATTTTTTCGAGTGTCCGGAATAACAAGTCCATGCTAAGGTTAAAGAGCCTCCAGTTAGCGAGATGCCTTCTGTGGGGAAAGATGATCGTGGAAGAGCGGTTTCCCGTACCCACAACTACACGCTGTGTAGTGATATCCCTAAGTCAAGACGCAGAGCCTCTCAAGGTTTGGAGTTCAATCATACCATCGTATAGTTGCGGAGAGTCGCTACTTTTTGTCAAAGAACTGCGCTGATGAAGAAGATCACAGGAGTATCTATTGACAATGCCTTATTTCTTAAATTCATACGCTTATCGCTCTCGTAACGACCACTATCACCAGAAACAAGCAACAGAATATTTATGGCCAACAATCATACTATGACATCAGAGGTCGTTTGAATGAAGATTTTACCCAAACTGTCACGAGGATATTGCAAATATTTCTCAGCAGGGCTTAAATTTATCTGGAATCGGCTAACCCGCGTTTATCCAGAGTGCTTTGTGCTTTTCTGTCATTATTTACGAAAACATACTTCTGTTTCCCCTTCGGACCACACCTTGAGCCAACTACTACGTGGCCGAAGTCAATCACAAAAATTGCTCCAGATCAGGCGCGGTAGAAGTGCTGACAGATCACCTAGTTCTTTCACGGGTTGGTTCTTCTATATTACAAAATATTGAGTCTAACTCCATACGGTGACAGGAAATGGCTTTCTTCAAACGCCGAAGGGCCCAAAGGTCCTCCGTGTCTGTTGCATGATCTGCCCCATACATGCGCTTCAAAAACCACGTTTCGAACGCCGCGAGTTGGCAACAAACGCATTTCACGCAGGCTATTGGCTGCTTTTATGACGGCTTTGTTGGCTGATCTACCGTCATAGCGTCACACAGAATCCGAGACAACCGTGGCTGTTTTCTTGCTCTCCAACGCGTTAGCGAGGCTGTACTCCGTATGCCACAGTTGTATCAAATCCGTGGCTGAAGGAGGTTAAGTGGGAGGGCTGAGCTTTCCAGACACACAAAGGTAACAAAAGTATTGTTGCTACTGTGGTGGGACTCGCACTCCCGGTCCGAAAAACCCGCTTGTTAGGTCATGGGGCGGAACAAGACCGCATATCATCTCTTCGATACAATCGCTTCTATTCCACACGCAATCTTCTAACCCCGCGGACCTCGGGTGTCAATACCAGTAACCGAGTTTAAACTTTAATTCATTGAATCAGAGCAATGTCATCGAAAGAAGTTTGAAAGGAGGCCGGACGACGAGGATTTGTACATGGGCCGACGTGGACAAGTCACAGCACTAGACGTTATCCCACGTCTTAGGGATTATGTGAAAGTATAGGAGAACCTTTTATACATTGACATATTCATTTTCAATGAAAAGGCCCTTCCAACGGACCAAATCATTGTTTCCGTTTTTGTGTTTGAACAATGACTGATATTCAGATGGTTTCGATGGAGGATGGGCCGCCAGAGGTTTTTTCCGAGTGAAAAGCCACCCTACCACGGTTTACCATGCACATGAAAAGGAGGCCGGGTATTCTCCAAAGCGTTACGGCCGTGCTCTATGCTTTCCTACCTTACTCAAAGTTTTGTTGGAGTCACTAGGTTTCACATCCTTGGAAGACGCTGTACTGGGTTTCAGAAAACTGCGGAAACCCAATGAATAGAGGCGCCACTTGGGGTAGTCAGTTTTGATACGAGGAAGACGATTGTTATGGAAATACTATACAGCCGGGTTGATATCGACAACTGAGGCAACTTTTCTCGCTGCGTGGATGAGTCTAACTAGAAAAATGCCTGGCAAGCTTGACGCATTTGCACTACACCTCCTCCTTTTCACCCTAGCGAGTGTTAGGGCATTTGGCCTTCCTGCTTTAGTGTCCGAGACGACTTTGGGATGAAGCACTTGGAGTTACTGAGAAAGGTCGTCGCTTGTGTTCAGGCCCGGCCGCTGGTCTCTGACAAGCTGGTCGGAAATAAGTTTGGGATTGTCCATTTCAGATAACTATCTACGGAATATACCGAGTGACTGCGCTGCCAGCACATAGTCGAAAGCAAGTGGCACAGCTCCGAAAGCCGGCCGAGGAAAGAGGAGATTGGCTATGATGACAGTCGTTCATTTCTCGAAAGAACGATTGTGAAATTCGACACGTAGTATACGGCTTGAAAAAGACTACAAAATACCCCATTTTCACACTGACAAAACACGATGTGTTCTTTCGAAAGTTGTTCACACTCGACACGTATTTGACACTGCCAGCCGTCTTTACGCCTACTATTAACACCTTGGCTCTAGAAATAGAAAAATTTGAGCCCGGGCTGGAGTGTGAACCACATTAATAAGGGCAGTGACAGTTTTTTGGCCCTGAAAATTTTGAATGATTTGCGGCGAGGCACACTACTCCGGAAATTTTGCCTCTGGACAAGATGCTCTTTCGCGATGCGTGGGTTATAGTCATCTAACTGCCATCGTCTCTTGAGTAGAGTAACTGATCTCGTTCAATAAAGCGGCCAAATTTTGCAGCCAAGAGGATTGAGCTTATAGAGGGCTTCAGCAAGCAAGTTCAATGTATCTCTCGTGATGATATTCTCGCATAGGAGACCCTTCCTAGAACCACTCTCCCCTTGGCTCTTTCGCCATTTCGTCAAATAAAGGTGATCCGAAAACATCCGACTGGCATCTTATTTTCCCTCGAATCATGGCACTAAATGCCATAAATCGGAGCATGAGCACCCTTACTTTTGATGCCCAAAATCCCACATTTTCAACCATCGCTATAGAGGCTACCACTCCTAGTACCGTATATACTGGGCTCGCGCATATATCTTACTCGGAAGCCATCCATGATCAGTTTCCGATTCAGCGATATCAGGATATCGGCTTATTAGTTCAAAAGAATCGAGCGTTGTTTTCGAGTCTGTCGGTCACTCATGCCCATGAAATTATCATTCCATACCTTCATCGGATATTTACAAGTTTCTCTGTTGTGGTAGACAATTCACCTATGAACACAGTTGGCTAGGCCAGAAGTCACCAGGAGTGAAAGAAGGTCCTGCCATTGATGGACTATGTATGAGGAAAGAGTTAATTTGAGACTAAATATTCGAAAAACATTACAGGGGGCTCGATACGGCATCTGCAATTTTTTAACATATGATCGTTTGCCGATCTCAAGTGTCCGGTAAATGCTAGGATGACAACGAAAGTATCATAGCAAACTTGAGCTTGGTAGTATCGGTGAATGGCTCACAAAGGACTCTCTCTTACTGTGTCTGTGGCGTTTCGTCATTATCTATCAAAGCTTTGATGACTTTGGGAATAGAAGGACTGGCGCTCTGGCAAGCTACACTGAATAAGGAAATATTTTGGTCAAGTGTCACGGAGGTGCAGTGCTTAATCGATGAGAACGGCCCTCAGTTAGACTATTCCTCCCATGTTGACAAGAAAAATTCGTTGGCTGGGACAAGGGTCAGATCCAAACTCCTCCAGGACCCCCACTCGTATAGCTCAAAATTGAGAGCCCAATTGGTCCCAGGCTGTCGGTACGGAAAAAGCAAAGTGGGCTCAAAGCCAAGGAGAAAGCGTCGATTCCCCAGGGATCCTCGTCGCAGTCTTGTCCCCTGTTTTTGCACGTCCTTGGGTAACTTGGGTCACCAGGCAATATCATGTCTGACCATTTCTTTGTTTGAAATAGAATACACCCTGCCTATCAGATCCCTGGAATGCCGCCCATGCTCTTTTCCTCCTGCCATCTGGTAACTCGAGCCACATGATCCAATAGGGCGATGCTCCCTTTCCCTGCATATTTATATCCCGTCTGTTGGTGGTGTGCTTCCTACCCAACCGGAGTGTTCTTTAGGCTTCTCACGAAATTTTCTTGTACGATGTACCGAGTACACAGTACCGATTACCATAAAGCAATTGTGCGGGTTCATCCGTCATTCCAAGCTAGCGCAGAAGCAGCAGTTTGAAGCCGTGGATGAACGCTTAAGCTTATGTAACGTCTCCTGCATATTTTTTTGAATCGAGTGCATTGTGAGGGAGAACCCGCAGGCAGAAGAGGCGGCGTACAGGTACCCAGCCGTCCCCAGGACCCCGAGGCTGAGGGGTGGACTCCGCCATTTCCACCAAAATTTATATGGTTGTTGCGCTCGTAGTATGGGCTGTCGGGCGGTGAGCACCAACCAACCTGCAATATTAACCAGCACATATCCAGCACTGAAAACACACAAGAGCGATCGATGCGCTTTGTTATTTCTCATGTTATGGGACACAGAATTACCAAAGCAACTGCTTCCACCATTTCTTGTTCAGCGTTTGCCAGTTCGACTTAGCGATATACCCCGTTTTCAAAACGAGGCCAGGCGAACGTCTCGATAGTACTCCGTAATCTTTATGTTTCTCCTTATCGGACATGTATTTATTTCATCACCCTGAATTGTATATACAGGATGCTCTATTGGATAAAGCCGGGGCGGCAATCACAAAGGGAGTGAATAACATAAACCATACCCTCCATCTAAAAGAAGCCTACGAGACTGATGGGAAAGACAGCCTGTGCCGTACAGGAGACTCTGTACCGAGGAAGCAATCGGTCAACCCCTCAACTTGGCCCTACTATGCCGGTAAATTAACGTAAAAAAGGAACAGTGGAAGAAGCAGAAAAAGTAAAAAAGAGTGACTCCCTGTTGGTTGAGCACATCACCCACGGGAAGGGAAGCAATCATCATTCAGTTAGCATTAGGCCGAGATCTTTCCCACTACTGGGGTTCAGATCTGTCTTGGGATGCATTTGGTCATGTAATTGGTAGCGTGTTGGCGAGGCACTAAAATTTCTGCTACGAATTCCCTCTCCTTTCCCATTCAGAGTCCCTTGATTAGGGTTTCGAGCCGGAGTCCCGTGGAGTATCCGCCGCTTTGTCGAGACGTGGGCATTGCGCTAGAGCGTCAATCACCGCTGTACGGGGCATACTCGCCCCCCCTTTTGTGAATTGCCACATCGATATCCGACAGCGATACGGCCAATAGATATCGAACCCTCGCTGGGTTAGGCAAACGGAAAGATATCGTGTCCCTGGTTGGAGGCGATCTTCCAGCTCCGCCATTCCTTTGTAAGTGTTGTGTAGTGGATTAAACATAGGGAGTGCAAAGTAGATCTCGGATGCCTCTTTGAACTAGTCATGAAATAGGACCTTCACGTCCATTAAGGTTGTCCCTCACTCGGTGTCGGAGCGTATGATAATTCACGGAACGTATCCCAGCCGAATGGTATCAACGTGATTGCGGGAAATCCTTTAAGGGAGCCCTGGAAGCCCGTAGTTCCGAATCCCGCTGCGTGGCGCTGGCGTTGTTACGAGTTCAATAAGGACTGCAAGTCATCTTAGTAACCCAGCCACAGCCTAGGCGTTTAATGGTAAAATACCAAGCTCCACGTCTCGCCTCTGAATGAATGAAGGACAGATACTGTAGTGTAGAAGTGGCTACACGCCGTGTAGTATCTCAACTCATCTTGGGCATTGATCAAGTTAGCGACATAGTCAAGTACGGAACAGTATAACCTAATACGTAAATAGGAGAGGTAAGTTTAACCACATTCAAGGCACAAGCAATCGCCGAGCCAGAGGGGATAGAAAGGCTTTCTTATCTTATAAAAATGGAAATAAAAAAACAGGAACAGGATACCTTCTCTGCTCAGACGCCCGGGAAATTAGCTCAACTCAAAGAAATGTTTATTCATGACTCCCCCTGCCACCCACCAACCCACCCAACCCCCATGCAAGGCCGTATCGAGACGTAAGGAAATAGCAAAAGGTGTGTAGGTTATTAGTTCACCCAGAAGCAGGGCTCGCTATAGCGGCCGTCCTCCGGCATGGATTTGAAGCCCCTACCATCTAGTGAATAGCCGTCCTCGGATCCATCACCGCCTATAGAAGTAGATGGTGAGTACACGTCACCATCTGTTAAGTCCACTGGGGAGCTTGTCATTGCGTCAGGTGGGAAATAAGGAGGAGGGTAACTGTGCATTGTCGCCGGTACTAAGCGTGGCCCAAGCACTTCGTGAATGCGGTCAGTGATTTTGGTTGCGAGAAATGCCCTCGCCTCTGAATGCTGCTCGGTTCGGGCTAAATCGGATATCATTTGGCTCATGCCTGATAACTTCTGGCAAAACTGCTTTAACCCAAACTCGGGACATAGCCAGATCTGCCGAGCGCTTTCGAATGTGGTAGTCGGCATGTCCATGTCGAACGAATAGCTTGGGTCAACAAGGAGAATCTCGTCTGTTTGGAGGGCGCTTCTAAACACATTCCAGTAGGAGCCATAGCGGACGTAGTTTCCACACATGTTGATAAGTTCATCAAAGCTAAACATGGCAGTAACCCGGGGGAAATCCCTCCGTAATCGTGTGGCCATAAAGTCTAATGAGGCGTCTAAAGGGGATGTGGAGAGGGCGACTGAGGGATCCTGCATATATCTCTGGCTCTGGGAGAATGCCTCCAAGTAAATTAGACGCTGGCCAAGCGGTGTTGCTGTGAGATCAGGGACTGGGCATGTGGGCGACCGAAAGAAGGCAGCGAAAGGATTAGACATTAAAGGTGCGGGCGAACACGTCAGGTTCAACCAATCAATATGTCTGAGGTATTCAAATAACCCTGCCCAGGGGGACTGGTAGTTTGGCTGTTGATTCACTGATTTGATGGCAGGAACCAGAGGACGCATTGCGAGTGTCCGAGTGAGTTCTGGATGGCACCCGATAAGCCTATTTTGGGGATATGCTTCCACGATGCGGTTGACAGACTGCGACATTTCTATATCCTTTTGAGAAGGTCTCCGGGCCATTAAATTCTCAGAGCATTCGTATCCGTAATTCTCGCAGCGATCACACTTCGCTCCAGGCCATGGCCTGTTTTCAGGGGAACACTAGATCAAGTTAGAAGCTATCCATATCAAACATGAAATGGGGATTTTCAAGCTGTACTCTCTAACCTTCTTGTGGTCTCTTCGGCAGCGCTGGCACTTAGGAACGCCTTCTGAAGGCATTTGTTGAAGGAAGAGACTTGACTCCAATTGCAAGGTATGCGACACAAAGCACAGTACAATGCGGTAGATATATGACGAAGGATGGCGTAATACTTTTAGGCCCCCGTACTGCACTAGATATGAATAGCTAAGCAAAAACTGCTTGTACTATATAACCTAGGAGAAGGTTGAGAGTAGACAAAAATGGGTGACTTCATGATCAAGAATGTACTTCTTAGGGGGTACTTATATCGGTTATCGGTATTTTTGCTGCCCCAGACTTTTGCTTTTTCTTTTTGATACAGAAAGAAAAAAATGATCCGTGCGCAGTACGGCGGTGATACTCTTTTGATTCGAATATTCGAATTTTCATTCCATTTCAGTGGGGAGTCGGAGGAAGTGTATGCAGTAGAGAAGAATATAGAGACTAAAAGTATAAAAAGAAACAAAACCCGGGACTTTGAGCAAAGCAGGGCTAAGCCGAAAAGTTTGTCACCACGTCAAGGCGTTACAAAGCCAGGGTGGTGTGGATACCTCAGCGATGTAAGGCAAACACTAGGCGGTCAATGTATCCTCGACGCCTAGGAGTGTACATTTCAAATTCACCCGCTCACCAACTTATTGCCTTGCCAACATGCCCGGTAGCCAATCATCATGTCCTGGCAATTGGCACGTTTGCGGAACCGAATATACACCGTGAAGAGCTCGGCCGCTCACATACCGAAACCTTTGATGGCGCGGAGTACTTTAACGCTATCTGCTTTTGTCCAGGAGTCCACTATCCAGTGGGACTTCAAAAAGATTTCGCGACATGACTGACTCTGCCTCGAGTGTACTGAAGTGCCCTTATGTTTTGGGGGCCCAGGGCCTTCCCATGAAGGACGACAAGTTTAGTCAGGTAAGCATAAAGCCATGACATGCTGTAGCACCTTATTCGTAGCTGATGGCCAAACTTTCAAATGAAAAAGCCACGATTTCGGAGGTATGAAGTTTGCAAACGGTGTGCTCCGTGGCTGCAAGAATCAACCCTTGATCCCCTCTCGAAGGGTCTTCAAACACCTATGGCGAATGCTATCCTGTCAATTTTGCCAAGCACATCAAGATCTGCCCTTGTAGCACCATGAGAGGGGGCTTGTGAAGTTGCCGTCCGGGTCAAGCGTTGAGCTCCATACTCTAGCTGCGAAACATCACGCAGCTCCTAGAATCCTCCCATTCTGAAACTCAGATCTACTAACGGTCCCCGAGTGATATAGGTGGACAGTAGTAAGTGACTACCTGAGGAGAAAAAACTATCAAAGGGTACTGAGGTCTGAATAATGGCCAAGGGCTGAAGGTCTGGGTGAGAAGAATATGCCGCACCGGACAGCGCGGAAACTGGCGTACTGGGCGTTTCATTATGGGCTGTAGCCCTCAATTGGAAGCGCAACGAGCCCCAAAATGACATAGACTTAGCGTTCAACGTCCCACAAGCCATATTCGAGAATGCTTGAAGGTGAAAACGGCGTTTCAAAGATACGCCAGCTGCAAGGGGCGGAGGCGCCCTGTACCAGCGCAGTTGACGCTAAACAGCAAGGCATGAATAAGTCTTTCTGATCCGTGTAGCATTTGCCCACGCAACCGAAGTCCTCGCGAGTCATTAAAGGACGTGTGTACTGAGTAAGATGGAACTCTAGAACTTGTTTGGTTGGGGTTAAAATGTCGCTGCTAACCCCAACGGACGAAACCCTAGAGTCGGAAGATTTCTGTAGTACAGAAGTTCTCCTTGCAAAGCCTAAAGCTAAGGGTGTGTGTGAGTAGGGAATTGAGGGTGCATGAAGATCGAAATTGCTTGAATAACTCCTCGTGTATAGGCAAGGTACATGGGGTTAACACGTAGGCATCCTCAATGCCGGCCACCGGCCTAGGGAGCTCGGTCTCTGGGATGATCGCGCGTAGCCGCCACGAGAAGCCAACCTCCCAGCCGAACCTGCGACTCGCCGGATGCTGGTGGCTGGTCGAAATGAAGCTCGGAGTTGCGACTTTTCGAGATCGACGAATTCGACCTCGGGAGCTTAGCTAAGCGCGTCACGTGCATAAGCCAACCGCGACGTCATCAAGATCCAACTTGATCGCCAGCAGGGAAGAAAACTATTTACGGAGCGACGAGGCAACAACCGCTGCGCAGGACATTTGAAAAGGAAGAAGGCGACCTGTGTCACGGTGGGAGGCTGTCCTACCGACCTCAGCTATGCAGCAATGCCTTCTCCGCAAAGTCATCAACGAATACCCACACCCTTGAAAGCAACCCAGAACGGACAACGCCAGCACCCTTCATCCAGCATGGCTGAAAGAAAAGCGGTTCCATCGGAGGTTGCCAGGTCGAAACCGCCAGCCACCCACCTGCATTCTCAGCCGCCAGCCGTCTTGCTTATCGTTTATCCTATAACTCTAGTTCTGGGGTCGCTGTACGCGCGAATATCACCAACTGCATATCCTCCACCCTCATCATCTATATCCTCGCAGGTGACCCCAGGACCAGTCAACTACTTCGCCCGAAAGAGCAATATTTTCAACATATACTTCGTTAAGATAGGGTGGTTCTGGACGAGCCTGGCGTTCGCTTCCCTCATTTTGACGCAGCTCGTATTCACCGGGAAGAGGATGCCTTCGGAATGTCGCTTGAGACGTGTCGGACAAGCTCTTTGTCGTTATCTCATGGTTACTTTTTCCTGGATTTTGGTAACTCAATGGTGCTTTGGCCCTCCTATCATTGATCGCGGATTCCTTGCTACAGGCGGCCGATGCGAGGTTATTCAACAAGAGAAGCTACTTGACGATCTTACGGGGACAGAGCCGAATATGGGCTTGATCCTAAGCTCAGCGTTGTGCAAAGCTTCAGGTGGTACTTGGAAAGGTGGGCACGACGTAAGTGGGCATGCATTCATGCTTGTTCTAGCAAGCGCGTTTCTAGTATTTGAAATACTGGGCTTCGGTACTGGGAGTACCGTTAGCCCTCTGGATGATAGGAATGGGAAAGAGAAATCCCATAAAAGTACAGACATTCAAGGGGCTCAGAATCAGTCAGACGATGCTCAGCTTTACTTTACGAGTCTCTCGCAGAATATTGTTTGGACGGTAGTGGGGTTATCTTGGTGGATGTTACTTATGACGGGGATATGGTTTCATACATGGCTTGAAAAGGTCAGTCACTCGGCTGCTTTCATATACCGCTGTGTCTTCCCGCCTCCCTGGTTTCTCCCCCTCGTTACTAACACTCAAGCTATCACAGATGTCAGGTTTGGTGCTCGCGCTTGCGACAATTTATCTTGTATATATCCTTCCCCGTTCCTTGTCGGCGTGGCGTGGCATTATTGGAATTCCAGGAATATAGATTTAGACGAATCAAGATTGGTATTGCCCCTCCAACGGCTCGTCACCAGATACGTTTCTCGTCTCTACTTGCGTTCTGCAGTTCAAGCTTTGGAGTAAGTTGCAACTATCTGCCTCTGAAAGATTTTTTTTCCCCACGTAATGTGAATGTGCTAATCCGTCACAAAGAACAAAGGACGGAAAAAATTGCGATCGGTACTCCGACACAACTTTGAACTTTTTAGGGGGGCTAAGATTTATATCTGGTAGACTCGGGGCGAAGGTAATGTGTTTTAAGAGCTAATCAAAAAACAAAATATCAGTATCTCAACTGTGCTGGAAATCCCACTTTCACACCAACCACTGTGCCTTACCTCCTGGAATTAATGCGGTCGCATACATGACTCGCGTGATTGGCTTCAGGTCGTATGGCTGTGGAGAATCGCCTTTTTCATATTGCTGAATGATCTGGTCAGAGAATTTTGTATAGCTGGAAAATTTTTCTCCGTTAGGGCCCGTTTTGTCTGCAAAACAAGCAATACCAATAGCTGCCCCTAGGTCTCGAAATGGAAGGCTACTTGGAACCTTGCTAAGATAATCTAATCCAACGAACAATTTTTCTTGAAATAAAGAATGTAAGTAGGAGGCCCATTACTAGAACTATTGGCCATAAAACTTACGAAGTTTTTCAAAGCATCGAGCTACAACACCAGCTGCCCATTCTTCACCGTCGAGCCACTGGGCAGTGACAAGAGACATCCCCAAGTCAAGTGTGTCCAGCGAAGGCGTATAATAATCCCTCGAGGCCAGGACTTTTTCGTAGTCCGCGATCTCTTGTTCGAATATGTCGTCGTCTCCAAACAATATTGCAGTTTCTTTAACGAGGGAAAATGTAACGTATCCGTCGAAGGCATCTGAGCGCCCCTCGCTAGAAACGAGCGGCTTTGAAAGATCCGTTGAGACCTTCCATACCATACGAGGCGCACTGGTATCCAGATTCCGGAAGAAATGAGGGTGAATAGCTCTACCAAGAGCGTATGCTTGTCTGTTATAGGTCGAGTCCCCCGTTGCCATCGCTAAACGATTGAGTGCGAGCATCCATTTGGTAAGATAATGATGGTATTGACCGTCACCATTTGCGCCGTGTTCATCTTCTTTTCCAATCCTCAGCCCCCCAGCCAATGGCTCCTGGTCTGTAGCGCGCGGGAGGCGAAACAACCCGTTTCGAGTTCCTCCAAGGATATTATGAACGGCCTTAACAAGCTGCTTTGCAAATAGTAGATATCTTCCCGGATCTACACCCTTACTCCCGATTTTAGCGTGCTCTTTGTACAAAGTCAAAAAGTTGATAACCCCAAAGGCATCAGTCCATAGATATCGTCCTCGATGACCGCCGGGTGCTGGAGGAGGGTTCCACGTTGACGGATCTGAGACGTCGGTGAGCTTGCCATACACGTCCTCCATAGCTCCCTCGAATCGCTCGAGAAGAGACATCCTCCCTTTTTATTTTTGGTTGTAATTAACGCTGAGACGTTAGGCCTTTTCCTAGTGTACACACCCGTTCTCTCAAGGGCTAACTAACAGTTCGTGAAAGCATAACCTTTTTACATTCTGACCTGACATATCCGTAACGGAGGATGATCTATGAACATTTCTTGGCACATGAAGTCATTGAGTGGCGACTCAGCACGACGAAGACATATAACTCACCCTACTATTTTTGATTGAACAAAAATTTTAACAAGAAAGATATATTCATACGTCCTGGAATAATTTACTCTTCTTTTCTAAAGTATCCAGAAACATGGCGACGAAACTCGTCGATCTAATTAAGTCGAACGCTAAGGGGCTTCCTGCTCTCACCAATGAGGCCTTTGGAGCTCAATTTGACCATTTGGGGAGATACAGAGTCGTGTTACTCGGCGACGGGAGCCATGGGACTTCAGAATTTTACCGAGCTCGCGCAGAGATAACGAAATATCTCATCCAAAACCACGGGTTTGATACCGTAGCTGTCGAGGCCGACTGGCCCGATTCCGAAGCTGTAGACAGATATGTGAGACACAGGCCAGGCGCCAAAGCCAAGATTGAACGCCCAAAGGAGCCCGCTTTCCAAAGATTTCCGACGTGGATGTGGCAGAATATAGAAATGCAGGATATGGTACACTGGATGAGAGACCACAATCGCAACCTTCCCCGTTCCCAGCAGGCTGGGTTTTATGGACTGGACCTGTACAGCATGGGGCGGTCTATAGAGGCCGTGGTCAAGTACCTGGACACCATTGACCCAAAAATGGCAATTCTTGCCCGCAAACGGTATGGATGCTTGCAACCGTGGGTCGACGATCCGAGTGAATACGGATTGGCCCAATATCTTGACAGCGGAATGAGTACATGCGAGGCACAGGTTCTCGAGATGCTTCGTGACCTTCTTCAGAAACGCCTGGAATACACGGCAGCCCACGGTGATGGCGACGAGTTTCATAGCGCTGAACAGAATGCGCACCTGGTAGCAGATGCAGAAGCTTACTACCGCGCTATGTACTCCAGCTCAGTTGATTCCTGGTCGCTTAGGGATTCTCATATGTTTCAGACCCTACAACGCCTGCTGGATTCCAAAGGGCCAAAGGCAAAGACGGTGGTCTGGGCGCATAACAGCCACATCGGCGATGCAAGATACACTAGTATGGGCAGGCGAAGAGGGGAACTCAATATTGGCCAGTTGTGTCGCGAAAATTTTGGTCGAGGGAATGTTGCATTGATAGGGTGCGGTACACACACCGGGACAGTGGCAGCCGCGCACGAATGGGGCGACGATGTGGAAATTATGAATGTTGTGCCGTCGAGGAGCGACTCCTGGGAACATCTAGCGCATCAATGCGGGCTCAAGACTTTCTACCTCGAGCTCAGAAAGAACTTTGCTAATCCCGAACTTCTGCGCGCCATAGCCAATGCATCTCCCAAGCTGGAACGGTTCATTGGTGTAATCTATCGCCCCCAAACGGAACGAATGTCACATTACTCGTCTGCTGACCTTGCAGATCAGTTCGATGGCTATATTTGGTTTGAGGAGTCGGAGGCCGTCAAACCGTTGGTGACGCATCAGCCGCACGATCATATTGGAGCGGACGAGACTTACCCGTTTGGGTTGTAACTAATATTCCAACGCATGAAAGTCCGGAGGATCCTCGTTTCCCTATTTGAAGAGTGAACACGGCCGTCTGCATGCATCTAAGCGCCGTGGGCCATAACATTGTGCATACCAACCTGTACAAAAAAGAGACAGAACTTAATGCCAGATGGTATGATACCAGGATGATAATATCAAGATGATGTATCTTTTGCCACGAGGCGTCTGACCAGGTAGGTAGAGTGGAGTCGATATCTAACACGAGGAGTGTTTGAGAATCCAATAGTATAGCATATCCTTTTGAAATGTACACTCCGACCCGTTGGGTCATTATTCCAGAGATACTTGACATTGTGCTCGTCAAACAAGGGAAGCGTGGTGTCTGAAAAATGCCTTGCAGAAGCCGTACTCGTACAAGGATCGCTATTATTAGACTGAGAGGTAGTACGAAGTACTGTCCAGCCCCAAGTCATTTCACCGAATGTCACGCAGCCGGGGATCAGCAACAAAGGCTGCAGACAGATCGCTTTCGCCAGCGACGCAGCTACCCGCAAATACAACGGGTTGCCGGATAAGTTGTGTGTAATTGTCACTCGGTATCCCGAGATAGCGGTATCCATTCATATGCAAGGCAAATATGGCATTGTTGTTGGTGGCTGTAGGCAGAGATGACTACTTGGTATCACAGAAGGGATATCAAGCCAGCCAGAGCTAGGTAGCTCGTTTCAAGACAGAAACGATGAAGGACAGTCGCAGGAGGACTGCCCTCAAGGTGGTACTTGGATTGGCCACCGGCTACCGGCTTTACTGGACGCTTTGTTAGTCTATGGCGCCCGTAGACGACGGAGTGGTACGGTCTTCAGTCGGTGAGACGTGACGAAGACGCACTCGCCCTTTTCCCTTTTGGGCCTTCCCTTTTCGAGATCTGAGCTGACTAATGATGGCTTATGTAAGGCATTCTCTGTTTGCACTGTTTGCACAGTCGCATGAATGATGTGGGTCCGGATATTTGGACACCCCCTCTACCGTTAAACAGACACCCTTTGCCAAGGCGCTAAGCCTAATATAGATAGATTCTGGTTAAATATATACCCCTAATTGGTGCTAGGCTATTTTAAGTATATTTATAGTTAAATATATACCCCCTCTATATTATATATAGCTATATTATATATATTATATATATTATTAATATTTCTAAAGATATATTATATAGAATATTTAATAGTATATATATTATTATAATATCTTTTTATATATATTAAAATATACTCTAATAGTAATAATAAGTTCTATAGTATAGTTAGTAATATTAAAGATAATTAAATTAGCCTTATAGAAATATAATTATAAAATATTTAAAATATTTAATCTATAGAGTAGTTGGCTAATAGAATATATATTAAATACTCTACTTTAATTAATATATTTCTTTCTATAGTATTTCTATAACTCCCCTTTTCTATAATTAAATAGACTATAATTAAATAGATTATAATTAAATAAGTTATAGTTAAATAGACTATAATTAAATAGGTTAACTAAAGCTCTAATACTAATATATCTTTTAAATCTACCTTAGATAAAGAAATAGTACTTCCTTCGCCTCTACTTTAAATATTTAATACTTTTAAATTCTTATAGACTTATATTAATATCTAGACTTATAACTATAGATATACTCTATATATTTAGTATAATAAGCTTAGCAAATTAGAATAAAAGATAATATATATTCTATATACTAGAGGAGAGTTATATTATACTTATATATATAAAGAAACTTATATTTAATAATATTTAAATACTTATACTAGTAAGGCTAAATATCCTTTTAAAATAATTATTAAGAAGAATAATAGCTATTAGTATATAGATAACTACTATAGTCTTTATAACTACTCTACTAGTTAAGTAAATACCTTACCTATCTACTATTATATAAATATTTAAAAAATAAGAGAGATAATTTAATTATATCTCTATATAGGCCTCTATATAAGATTAATAATAGTAGTTCTCTAGAAGTAATATAAGGATATTACCTTTATAACTTAGAATCTTTATAATACTAGATATATAATTATATAGAAAGAACTATATAGAAGATTATATATTTAGATTCTACTTATTAACTTCCTAATTGACTTTATACTCTTTAATAAATATAATAATAAGAATTAATTTACTTACTTTATCTTCTTCTATAAGGATTTGTTTAAGTTTCTTTAGTAGTATTATAAGGTTATCTTCTTTAATATAATATATTAAATTAATTACTTTAACCTCCTAATAGCTAACTTAGTTAGTATAACTTTATTAAATAAGATCTTCTATATAGAAGGAGTATTTATAAAAGAAATAGTAGATTATTTTATCTAACTACTTTAATAAATATAAAATATCTATATATCTATTACTAGATATAATAGATCTAGAATACTTATTATAGATACTAATAGTATAATAAGTTTGATCTACTCTAACGTCTAGCCTCTAACTAATTATATCTTTTACTACTAGTATATTAAAAAGGCTATTTAAGTTTAAATATACTTTAAATTAAGGGCTAAAGGTAGAAGTCTTAAGCTATTAGATACTACTCTTTTCTAACTTATTAAAAGTAATTAAGATAGACTTAAGTCTATCTACTTAAAAATATTAGATACTCCTTTAATTAATAATTATAACTCCGTCTAGGATAAGTTTAAGGTTAAATTCTAGAATAATTTTCTAGATATCTATATCTATCTTTAAGTCTAATAGCTATTATAAAAGAAAAAGGTTATAGCTACTTAGGTAGATAGCTACTTTAACTATAGAAATTATATTATCTTTAAAGTTAAAGACTAGTATAATATTATTAAAAAAATACTACTAAATATAATTAGTTACTTTATAGATATCCTTAAGGGTATAATACTCTATCTTTAAGATAGTATTATAAGAATAAGTAGTTCTATTTATCGGAGTACTATAGATAGATTATAGCTTATTAGCTACGGTCTATCTAATACGTAATCCCCCTTTTCTT
>JWPT01000073.1:0-147479 GCA_000812245.1 Onygena corvina | reverse complement strand
AAAAGGTGAATAAATTAAGGTTTAGACTCGACTCCACTCTATCGAGTCCGGGTCGAGTCTGAGTCCAATATATTAAGACTCGACTCGACCCCGAGTCCATCTGAATTTTTTAGACTCGACTCGACGAGTCCGAGTCGAGTCGGGTTTTGGACTCGGACTCGTCACTAGTCTAAATATAGATTTTATTTCCTCTTTTATATAGTATTTTATTATATACTTAAAGATCTAAAATAAACTAATAGATAGAGAGAAATCTATATTAGCGTTCTAATCTATTAAAACTAAAGAATTATACTACTAAAGTAAAATATTATTCTATATAAATAAAAATTTCTAGATAAATATACTACTAGTATTATATAGAGTTATTATAGAAATAGTTTGAATATTCTTTAGAAAGTTAAAACAATAATAGAGTTTACTAGTCTATTTATACTTCTAGAGGTAATATACTTTACTATATCTTATATACTAATTAAAGTAGTTTATAAACTCTATAATAGCCTCTTTAGTATTAAGTTATTAGTATTAGCTAGAGGTAAGTTAGAGAAACTATCTATAGAGTACTTTAATTTAAATCTATCTAGCTATTTAGTAGAATAGAGTATAAATACTATACCTCTACTACTTAGTAGAGGTTTAAATTCTTAATAGAAAGAAATATAGACTAATATATTACTATAAATTACTAAGATTTATATATAGATATATTAAAGTAAAGTATATTTTTATATTAAAAAAAACTATATATATAACTACTATCTTTTGATTACTACTTATATTACTATTAAATATTAGAAATATTAAACTTTTCTTTAAAAATAGTATTAAAAAATATATTAAATTATAGTTTAAAATATTTTACTATAATATAAGAATTCTTTTATAGATTTTTTAATATAATATAAGACCTCTTCTAATTAATAGTAGCTTTTTACTAGATTATATAATTTAATATATATTAATATAAATTCTTCTATTATATATTAACTATATTAAATATAATAAATAAGTAATTAATACTAAGCTAATATATAATTATCTCTAGCTTATACTATTCTAAGTTCTAGAATAGTCTAGTTCTTTTAAGTAGCTCCCCTTTTTTTATTATATTATAGAGAAGAGATAAATCTAGATTATTTATAGTAGTTTTAATATTATCTAAAGTAAGTTATACTATTTCTAAATTTTATTTAATATACTAAATAGCTATATAGAAGATTTACTCTTATAGAATTTAATTAAATATAATATAGTAAAATTCTAAATATTATATAAATCTTCTATTCTAATATTTAAAAAGATAGTTTAACTATTTTAAAAGTATTACTTTAAATAGATAGTATAATCTAAAATTAGTAGTATTCTTAAAAAAAAGTATAGAAAAGATAAAAGAGTAGAAATAACTATAATTACTAAAATTATAAATTAGTATTAAATATATAGATAGTATTTTAAAAATATCTCTATTAATAATAGATTTATTTATTATACTAATATATTTAATAAAGAGATTATTATATTCTATAATATTTACTATAAGATTTAGACTAACTTTAGAGACTAATAGTAGAAAAGAGTTATCTACTATATTATTATTAACTAAATCTCTTTTATCTTTATCTTTTTCTTTAATTATTTTAGCTATAAAAAGTATATTTATTATATTATTATTCTTTAGTATTATATTAATATTAGCTATATTTATATAAATATCTCTATAGCTTAGATAATTTATATATAAATAGTTAAACTATTATTTAATATTTCTCTATTAAATATAAAAATTATTATATAAAATACTATAAATTTTCTTAAATTTAATACTATAGAGGCAAATAATAATAATATTAAAATCTATAGAAAAATAGAATAAATAATCTATAATATTCTAAATATTTTATATAAAATAAATAATATAGCCTTTATATTAGTATTATTAACTATAAATATATTTAATTTAAATATAAATATTTATATATATAATTATTATTTCTTCTATCTATATAAGCTTAAGTAGATTAGTAGATATTAGAAAAAAATCTATTATATTTATAGTAATATATTTAAAAATAGTATTATTTATATATATTATCTAATAGAAGAAATAATAACTCTATTTATTAATATATAGTTTAAATTATTATTTATAATATATATTATAGAATTCTATTTTAATTAAATTAAAATTATTATAGAATTTTTTTAATTTAGTCTACTCGATATTACTTAATATAGTACTAGCTTCTATAATATTAAAATTAGAGTTTTTAATATTATTATTATTTTATCTAGATATAGATTCTATATTTTAGAGTTTTTATCTAAATATAGTTTTTATATTTTATAGTTTTTTTTAATAATAAAAGAGGGAAAAATATAGATTTAAAGAAAATTATAGTAATTATAAAATTATATTCTAGTATAGACTATTATTATTTAAAGAAATATAAATATTAGTTACTAAAGTATTAAAGAAAATAGATAGTATAGTTTCTAAATATAAAGATTAGCTATTAGATAGAGAATTTAGATAAAGGTCTAGAACTATTCTAGAGAAGGCTTTTATAAACTAATTATATTAGCTATAATTAAATAGTAAATTATAGTATACTAATATAGTATATTATAGAAAAAAAAGACTCTATTAGTATTAATATAAATTTAATAATAAATAAACTATATTTATATAATTATACTAATATATAATTATTTAAAGAAATATAGAATTAATAGAGTATTAAAATACTATATAGAATATAGATTTAACTATAGTAATATAATATATAATATTTAAATCTAGAATAGATTAATTAGAGTAAATAGTTAAATAAAGAAATCTAAAAATATATAGAATTATAGTAATAGGCTTAATTATAATAATAGAGTATATAATATTTAAATCTAGAATAGATAAATTAGAGATAGTAGCTAAATAAAGAAATTTAAAAATAAATATAATTATAGTAATAGAGTATATAATATTTAAATCTAGAATAGATAGTCTAATATTAATATTTAAATAAAGAAGTTAATAGACTAGAAATAGTTATTTAAAGAAGTATTTAGAAAATTTAATTATATAATTATTAATATATAATAATACTTTTTTAATATAAAATAATAATTAGAATATATTTTATAGAATAGTAATTAGATAATATAATATAAATATCAACTATAGATTAATATTATATTAATAATTTAAAGTAGTTTAATTTAAAAGCTAACTAGAAATATATAAAAAGGTATTTTAGTATATAGAAAGATATATAAAAAGGTATATAGAAAGGTATATAAAAAGATATATAGAAAAAGGGTAGAGATTTTAATATATCTAGTACTAAGATATACTCTTTAAAATTCTATAACTAAAAATAATATTAAGTCTATAATTAAGTCTATAAATAAATATATAAAATAATCTATATTTAATTATTATCTCTATATAATCTAAAGGGAAGAACCCCCCTATACCCCCCTCTCTTTAATAATAACTACTAATTAAATCTATAATTAAATATACTATATATATTATAGATAGAGTAAATAGAGATTTTTAATATTTCTAATACTAAGCTATATCTAAATACTAAATATATAGTAGATATATATTAGATTTAAAGCTATTTCTCTAGCTAATTAGAGATCTAGATTTCTAACTAATTAGATAAATTAATAGATATTTATAAATATAGAATTTTAGAGCTAATTATATACTCTTTTCTCTACTTAAAATTATATAATAGTCTTTACTTCGTTTCGATAATTAATTTTAATAAAAGTATCTCTACTACTTTTATTACTAAAACTATAAAATTTATTATTACTAATAAACTAAGCTAATATTTTAGCTATATATAGAGGTAATTAATATATTTAGATATAATATATAGACTTAGTAGTAGGCTTAAAGATATTAACTCTATAAAAAATATAGACGCGGCCGCGCTATATATATAAGGGGTATAAATATTCTATAATATACTTCCTAATATAGTATAGTGTATATTATATAAGCGAAAATAAGAGGTGCGAATAAAAAAACGAGGGGTGCGAGTATCCGGACCCTTTATAGAATACAAGGAGATATCCATTTTTTCCTAGGATATTATTCTCTCCCTGAATTTGGAGCTCTCACAGAATACTTCAATATGTTAGGCGGTTGGTCTAAAGTATTACTCTTCGACTGAGCGTCGACTGCGTACTACTCGTGAGCACTTGTCAAAGAACAGCGCTATAGCTACGCGAGAAACTAGCACAGAACTTCCCCATATTCTGATCCATGCGATTGCTGGTTCTGCGCCCTAAGAAGAATGACCTTGTTAGTTCGACAACCTCTTATGCGGGCTATCTCGTGGGCCATTTCGGAGTCGACCGGAAACTTATCACTGCACTCAAAACACGACAGCTTCCAAGAACCTAAACATAAACAATTGGTACACCGTGACACTAGGAAATTTACGGCTGACATCTAAGCGGCATTCCCAAGAGGCGCTGTACGCAAAGTCGCATCTCCAACGATGCACTACAGCTGCGGCCGGGAGGTTGGTTCGAACAGGCGGGGAATCACGTCGTGACGTGCAAGACTTATCGCCATCGCCATCGCCATCGTACAAAAGGTGGTGCCGCAGATCCAGCGGGCGGGGTTTTGTAGCCGTACAAAGTCATCGTCGAGAATGTCTTCGATTGGCGAAGTTGGGCTCGCGAAAGAACCGGAGATATTTAGTTGACAAGGAAATGGACGGCCTACCGATCATGGATGAAGGTTTTCCCCATAATCAACCATCAGCGAACCTCCCTCATCTTTCATCAGTACCGCGAAGGAGGTAGTTTTTGCTGGATGTGACAGAGGGCGGCGAGCGAGCTGTGCGACAGCGATACGCCAGGACTTGCGCAACCGGGAGACCCATGCGTACCAGCACATGCCAGTCGATATCTCTTTGAAGCACAGAGGCGAGAGAGGAAGAGGGAATGAGCGAAAAGAGAAGAGAAAAGGCTTCCCTGCAGTCTAGTTCCGCTTCCCTGCGGTCTAGTTTTCAAGTCGTAGCCCATGAGCACATCCTCGTACAAGATGATACATCGGCCGTAGAGTCGCATCTCGAGACGGAGACTCTATCTTCACGTACACACTCTCACTTTCTCCGTCTCTCGCCCACACAATCAAGGATGGAGGCGAGCAAGAAGTCTACCTGAAAGGCAAAATAGCGAAGAACTCGGTCTCGTCAGATCTCCAGCCTGGTCGATGGCAAGAATGGGATCCATTGTGGCCTTCGGTCGACACCGCCTGTGCTAGTCAGTCCCTGGAGGATGACGAGTGTCCTGCCGTCGCACCAGACCAACCAGCTGCACGAAAGCTGGACGAGGGACAGAGCGTGGGCAGCTCGGTTTTATTTAACTAGCTGGTCGGAGATGCTGCTGCTGGCCAGGGCTTCATTCGCTGGCGATGCATGTTATTCCATGCGCTTTTCATGCAGCGTTTCAGATCGCCGATCGACTTTGACCTTCAGTCGTTTCTGTCATCTCTCCCGTCTGTCTCTCGTCTTCGTCATTTCGATCGTCTGTCTGTCATTATTCTATAATAATTATCTGTCTTTATCGTTATTGTTCTGTCCTGATCGAGGGTGGTCGGCTGCGATATCCAGCTTCATTACGGTCCGCGATGTATCGGTAGATCGTCCCGCCTGCGGATTCTCGATCTCGGGCGCTCTGGACGCTCGATGCTCGCTTCTCCCGTTCGTCTGCGGACCTGCGCGCAATGGGCAACGCTCAGTCGGCGCCCGCTAGCTCGCAGCGCCTCCAGCACCGTTTGTCCAAGCCTCCGCCGCCGACCTTTTCTACGCCGGTACTTACGTCAATGCTTACGCCGGGTGATGCTGCACCGGTGGTAGAGGCACCGCAGCCTTGCCGTTGCCAGCGGTGCTTCGACCATGCAGTGCCTCAAACACCGCTCGAGGAGTTCCTCGAGTTCAGGCGCCAGGTCCTCAGTCGGGCAGACGGCGATGCTGCAGCTGCCGCAGCTGCTGCGACTAATAGGATGGACAACTATAGACGCCGTTTTTCTCGGTCCAAAGCGACTTTCGCGCGCCGACTGTCGTTCAGTTCGCCGCCCGCGGACGCGGATGCAGACGCAGACGCAGAGACACAGGCAGTAGCGGGCGATGTGGACACCGATGAACCTGTTATGATCCCGGACGCTTCCGCCGGCCTTGTTGGCCTGGGACTCATTGGTGACGGTGGGAATTCTCCGTCCTGCCACCACCAGCCTCGTTCCTTAGTCTCAGCCCGCCGACGGTCATTTAACATACCGGGCGTGCCCTCTGGATTTCCGCTGTTTGGCAAGCCGCGCTACCGTCGCCATTCTTATAACAAGGGGAGCCCGTCTGATCTACCGCGCAGAAGCTGGACCGATGCTGGCACCCATATAGTTGCAGCTACTCCTACCACCACTACTAGTACGCCTGCTAGACCCAGGACTGCCTCTCCCACAAGAGCTACTAGCCCCTGCGAGCAAGGCTATACCCATCTAGGCCGCTTCAAGTTTGGCTCGCTGCATGTTGTCAACGGCTGCGTCTCGCCGGCCCCAAGTAGCAAGAGACAGCTGTCCTGTCCGGACCTGAAATCCATGGCCCAGGCGTGCGAGACTGAGTCCATCTGCCGTCTTGAACCGGAGCCCAGCCCTCCCACCATGGCATCCATTACTACTAGTGCTCCTCCCCCTCATTCTGTTACTGCTGCTACTGCCTGCCCTCCTACTTCTCCTCCTCCGATACCGTTAAGGTCGTCGTCGAGGCTGAACGGGCGTGATGCTTTTATCAAGCCCGAGACTCCAAGGCAGAAGCCTAGCAGAAGTTCGATTGCAGATCCCCGGTCGAAGCTTACGCCTTTGGCAACCGTGCGAAGACCAAGCGTTTCCTGGTTTGACGACAGCCCTACCTCGCCGCCCTTTTTCAGTAGCCCGGAGTCTGTTCAAGCTAGGCCCTTAACTCCTTCCTCGGTCCAGCCAGCATCCGTCCTCAATATCACAAGCAAGTCCAACGAGTATGACGACAACCTGTTCGATGATGAGGGTATGGAAATCCCTGTCTACTGGGATGACACTGTCCTCTCCCACGAGAGCTTCCAGGATGTCAAGTTCCACAAGTCCCTAAACCAGGAACGTCAGCACGATTCCAAGCACCGGTCGGCAGGCAACCGCTCCAGCGCCCTGAACAAGACAGATAGCGGCTATAGCTCTGCTTCTGCAAAGTCAAAGGCTAAGCCATCTTCCAAGCATCGTCATAGTTCTTCCGCGAAGAAGAAGCACTCTTCCGGAGAACGTGCTATCTTCGACGAAGACACGTCGCAGGACTTGATCCAGTGCAACGGAAGCATCAACGACCCCGTGGAGGGAACCATCTCTATTATCTCGCACGGTAGCAAGGGAGGTATTAATGCGGTCTTCCCTTGGCCTCCAGCCAATTTACGCTACCCAGTTGAGCCGTATCATAGTGCTGGTGGAAAACAACCATCCGAGGATACAATGTCGGAGTATAACCTCGATCCAACTTACCCTGTCAGATCGAGATACGAACCTTCTCGCCCTCCCCCAATACCTCCTCAATTTAAGCAGGCCGGAAAGTCGTCGTCTCTTTACCTATCCAAGAGCCAGCACACCCAGTACAAAGACCACCCGAAGGGTCTCGCTATTAGCGGCCTTTCCATCAACAAGACGAGCACAAGCAAGACACACTCAGCCAAAAACCAATCACAAACCAAGAGCAACGCTACCAAAATACCGAGCAGGAAACATCGCGATTCGACTCCAGCACGAATGATGGGAGAAAAGCCTCGCTCCGCTTCCCAGATTCATACCAGAGCGGCATCAGATCTTACCTCCTCGAGGCTTCCAAGACGAGTAAACACTGACAAGCCTCTTCCGGCCTTACCCCCGACCAAAAGCTTCAAGTTCCCGAGCTCACATATGCCCACCCCACCAATTTCCCGTACCAGTTCGGTGGGTGACCTGAAGTTAAATACAAGTACCAGCCCAGACGACCTCATCGACTACATCACTAATCACACGCCTACGGAGATCGACAGCAAAATCTGGGGTTCCCTCTCTGCTGACCCGGACATCGATCTTGAGCTCCTCCCATTGAATCTCGATTTGAACAAGTCGGCGCTGCACGACTACATGCCAACTCCCTTGCAGGATTCCATCAACCAGTTCTCTGGCCATCACGATCTACAACGAAGTGCGTCACGTTTCAGCATTGGTTCCAGCATTGATCAGAAGCCCAGCCGCAATAGATACTCCATATTCCCACCGTCGCCTACACATGACGGGTCTGGTGACTATCGTCGCAGGTCGTCGCGAAGGGCGAGATACCAGTCCGGCCCACCGCCGATATCGTATTGCAACTCACAGTCAAAACCAACTAATACCGAGCGGCGCTTGAGCCAGCGAGTCAAACCGTTGTCGTCATCTTCGTGTGCTTTGCAGGCAAGTACTCTTCATCATGAGCCTGGAGCCTTGAATATGATTGAACGGTACATCTGATACCATCTCTCCTATATCTACGGGAAAATATCACTTTCAGTCCCGGGGAGGTGTATATATCTACATTTCTCGTACACCTCTAACTTTATTTCGACATTGCGCATACGGCTTTTATTTATATATACCCATCTGCTTCTTGCATCATATATCTACTCAAGCACTCTTTTATGAATCGTACCCTCCGATACCGTCATTTCTATGATCTATAACGACCGCATTCGCAACAACCCTCTTTTCTGTCATTGTTTACACCTTTTTCTAGGATATCGACGTTCATAGTTAGGTTATCTATGAATGGCTGGTAGATTTCTGGCGCCACGCTGATTATCTTCTACATTCTTAGTACATTTCGGGCATTTATGTGTATATTAAATTTAAAACATATCCAGGGGGCAATAGTCCACATATATAGTATAATGTAAGGAAACATTGTGGTATACGTCTAAATATTGTTTAGTTTACTGAATTTATTGCTACGAGAAAGATATCTGGATGTTCTCATTTTGGTAAATATAATTGATTAATTCAAGTACTGAGGATACTATGTAACAATCTGTATTATAACATTAAAAGTCAAGCAAAGGCAGTAAGGAGACCAGGACTTGGTTAAAAGCAAGTATTAAAGCATTAGAACTGTTTGTAAGACTCGATAACTCCCGCGCTTATCGTTAGTATTCGTAGCGTTGGATATGATATTCGTTTAGAGGATGCTAATCTTCTTAACGGTTGGTGCGGAAGCTTTTGGAACAGTAATGGACAAGATACCGTCCTTCAGGCTGGCGCGAACTGCATCCTGGTCGACTCGAGTGGGGAACTTGAAAACCCTGTTGAACTCGCCAATCGAGCGCTCGCTCATCCAGTACTTGAAAGAAGGGGTGTTGTTTGCTTTCTTCACTGCGTTAGCCTTGTCAACCCTCGCAACCTTATCTTTGGCTGGAGAGTCGGGGCGGGATGTAGCTGGCGTAGTGGAGGTATGTTCCTCTTCATCTTCGACGGTAGCATGGTGGGAAGCCGGCTCCTCTATCAAGGCAGGAGTAGTAGATGTGGTGTCCTCGGTGTTGGTGTTGATGTTTGAGGTGGTATATTCACGCTTGGAGCGGCCTTGGACAACGAGGGTCTGGGGGTCAGTGAACTCAATATTGATGTCCTGTTGGTTGACACCAGGGATTTCGCCGTCGAGTTGGTAGGCATCCTTGAGCTCTCTCACATCGAACTTTGGAGAGAAGCCTCGAGAGATAGAGTTGTCAGATGCGCAAGAACGGTGGGCGTCATAGTCGTCGAGGAGACGGAAGAGAGGGGTGAATTCACCGCCAGAGAGACGTGGGAAGAAGGCCATTTTGCTTGGAGGGTTGTTGAAGCTGATGAACTGTCTTGAAGATGGAATTTTGGAAACTTTGAGTGAAGTTGGCTTGCGAGTTCGAAGGATGTTTCTTGATAGAATGTTGTTATTGAAGAGCATAAGATGGCTGACGAGCTGTTGTGTTGTGTTGTTCTGTGATGAGGAAAGGAAGATAATTTCCACGGGCGAGTTGACGGTTTATATAGATCGAAGCCATGGTGCTAGAAGATCCCTGACTCTTGGAGAATCTATCATGAATTATCAATCAAGCAATGTCGACATACTACTCGGCGATGCTCCCACCTTCACGCATCTTCGCGGCGCATCTCGAACCTTCCACCAACCAGAATCGAGTATAGGTGCCAAGCTTCGCCAAGCTTCGAGAAGCTTCTGGTGAGTTCTCCACTTTTAATTTCCGGATCAATATTGTCCCGAGTGGGTATGTCACGTGCGAATATATATGCGTGCAGGTGGCAGGAAGACGGTAGGCAAGTCAGAACAAGAGAGCCTCAGTGAGGTAAAGAGTATCTGAAGAGCCGGCGGTGACCTTGGTACGGAGCTTCTGGCCTGAGGGTATTCCTGGGCTGGGCGTATCGGTTTTGATCGTTCTCTGAACTGCTGGCCTGCCTCATTCTGTGATGTTCCGAATCGCAGGTGACGAATACATATCCAGTTTTCGGCGACCTCTTCTCAGCAGGTATTCAATGGCAGAGAAATCCTTTTTGCTGATAGTGGAGTTTTTCCGAAACTCTTGTCTATAATATTCTGTCAGCTAGATAAGCTAGGGTCTTTGATATTTTTCAACAATTTTGATATATGCCAATCAGGACTACCCCCGGGACCGCTTCCCCAGAGTAAATGGCGGAGCTCGTACCTGGCATATTGCTTGAAGTTTTCTTGCGAAGACTTTGTCAAGTTAGCTTCTAGTTAAGTTATCCCAGCTACCATGGCGCACCGTAGCGACGTCCACTTACCGCGGGTTTCTTCCGAATTTCTCTAAAACACTGGCGATAGAGGCTGATAACCTCGCGCTGAATTCCTGATAGTCGCATTGTTCCTTGAATCCTCAATTGACCATATCTCTTGCCTTGTTGCATGCTGTTACCAAACACTGAAAATCGTCAGCGGTGCCAAGAAGTGACTCCGGAATTTTTATAATCCGAAGCGCTTATCGGCTATACGGTCGTAACTCCGACTCTTCGGCCATTCGCTGTTTTTCCATGTCGATGACAACGGTAGCTGGTTGTAATCTTCATGTCCATATATCTAGGACTATAAGCTGAAAGGTGTTATGATGTCTGCATTTTCTGTAAGAATAACAAACGTGAGCCATTATAAGTCAGAGGGAACAAAAAGCTAAACATCGCAATAGCGTCTGGTCCGGTTCCTTGCCAAAGATGGCTTGATATACCATGGAGATGCCATCCTACCTTCTAGCGCAAATGATATTGCTAAAATAACGAGGGCTCGAGTCATCAAGGGAGAAATATTTGGCAAATACCAAGTCACAGACCAAATCAAAGAGATCAAAAAGCTACTTTGTCCACTCGCTCGCCACGACATCAAGACCGTTCGATGCTTAGGTCTCAACTATGCCAAACACGCCAAGGAATCCAATATGCCTTTACCGAAATATCCAATTCTCTTCTACAAACCACTAACTGCCGTTGGAGGTCCAACGGATGACATCCCAGTTCCTCCGATAGCTCAGGAATGTGAAGGCCTAGATTATGAGGGCGAACTAGTTATTATCATCGGAAAAGAGGCACATAATGTGCCCAAATCTAAAGCACTGGAATACGTGCTTGGGTATGCTATTGGGAATGACGTGTCTCACCGAGAGTGGCAGATCAAACGCGGAGGCAGCCAGTGGGGAATAGGCAAGGGGTTTGATGGATGGGCTCCCTTTGGCCCAGGAATTGTGTCCCCTAGCATAATACCCAATCCGAATGCCTTGCGCATTTCGACTAAGGTCAACGGTAAAATTGTACAGGACTCTAATACAAAGGATATGATATTTGGTGTGGCAGATATTATAGCTTTTCTGTCCCAAGGGACGACTTTACTGCCTGGTGACATCATCTTTACCGGAACGTAAGTGTTGCATGATTAGTCTACGCGTAATTTATCCTCACTAAAGCATATCTCACAGGCCTCAAGGTGTTGGGATGGGGATGAGACCCCAGGTGTGGTTGAAGGATGGTGATAGGGTGGAAGTAACACTGGAGAACGTGGGAACATGCGATAACAAGGTCACTCATGTCGGCGCTTCTTCAAAATTATAGTTATAGTCTTAGATTAAGGCGTCAGGACGAAGTTGAGAACTCATCCCTGGAGATGACTTTAAATCTACCTAGAGAAGAAGATTACCTTGTGACAACGATACAAAAACTAGTCACGCTTAATTAGTCTGAGTACCGTAGCCTCTGATCCTATCGGCGAAAGCCCAGCTCTGATTCTCCAGAGCCTCGTCCTCCTTGAGATCTACTCCCTCTTTGGTCACGACGGCAATAGAGTATTTGTCCGAACTTCTCGCATCTCGGTAAAACAACACCTTCATACACTGCTTGATAGCATCGATGGCTTGCTCTTTTGTGACGTTGTCCGTTCCTTTTTCCTCGGGGAACAGTCGACGTAGGATGGGGACTGCCAAATGAGCGCCAAATCCCGTTGCAAGAGCTGGGGCAGAGTACGTAGTGCCCAACAAATCTGCAGAGCTAAGGAACGGCTTGCCCTCTTCGTCGAGACCAGCAACGAGAATGTGGTTCCAGAGCGGGTTGAAGTCGGATCGTCTCTTGTAGAGGAGTTTTGAGAGCCAGGTGTGCAAGTTTTTGGCGTTCAGGGAGCGTTCGCCGTATGTGGAGTAGTTCTCTTCTATGTCTAGGCTGTTTAAGAGTCGATCGATAAATTGCATGTCTGAAACGTCACCGCCAAACCCGACCACTGAGGAGTTGTCAAAGGTTCGGAGACGCTTTAGGTCGGTGAATCTTGCGAGGGAGCCATACGAGCCTAGGAATTTATCATTAATATAATGCGCATATTAGATAAAAGCATGTTTGACGAACCCAGGTTGTCCGAAGCCATCACGACGCCATCCTTGAATTTGACGGCGAGAACGGAGGTTCCTGTCACGATTGGGCGCTGGGTATGGGTCGTTGGACCGGAAGTCTGGAGATACGAGTGGTCATAGGCACCGTACACATCATCTCTCGGCTATGGAATGGGAACTGTCAGCTAATGAAGCTGGTGGCAGGCTGGAATTGTCCTCGTGCTTACCCTGCCCCAAGCTTCCGGGAAGTGATTCATGGCGACTAGACTCCGAAGTCGGCGAGTATGGGAATGCAAACAAGGCCGGTGATAAGCTAAAGAGAGGTAGGAGGTAAGATTCCTGGCTGTATGGTCGTGGGTTGGCTGCTGGACTGTATCCCTTGTCGGTGTTGTTGCAGCTTTGGGGTTGAGCTTGCGAACTTGGGGACGCAGCCTAAGAGAGGCCAAACAAGCCAAACATGTCACCACCAACAGAACAGCTCCACGAGACGACGCTGTGCGAAGTAGTGTTTTACAGCATTGAATAGATCATGGGCTCGTAAGGGCATTAAATACAGCTTCAACTATCTATGGGGGTATACTTTGACTCTTCAGTCGCGCCTGAACTCCTAAAATGCTCCAGGATAATTTTCGAACTTGGTTAAGAGGACGGCTGGAACGCCCTATCGCGACCTTGATCTCTTCCGCCTTCCAGGTGATCGCGAACGATGGCTTCTATGTTCGAGGTCCATCCTTCTTTGGCGCTTTTCCGCCTCCGGCTTGAGCGGAGATGGTTCGCGACTGAGACCAGCCATCACTCTCTCCGCAGCACTAGACTTCGGCTTGCTGCTTGTTGGAGTCTCACTTCTAGATCCGGGCACAAACTCGATAGAATCCCGACCGACCTTCGCTTCCTCTAGGCTTCGCTGTACGCTCTGTTGGAACTTATCCAATTCGACCTTGTAGGCCCACGAAGGAAGAGTAGACAGATCCCACAGTTCCTTGGGCAGAGAGGAAGCATACTGCGCCCTTTCGTCCAACCCAGCATGCTTCATCAGGCTCTGAAGCAGGTTTGGGTTCTTCAACGATGAAGAAGAGGCGAGCTTTTCATTGAAATGAATCCCTTCTTTCTTCAGAGCAAGAAAGTGCTCGAACTTTTTGTTCATTTCAGGATTAGGAGATCCTGGAGGAGATGGGGGGATGTCGAAATTGGGAAACGGAGGCAGCGTCATGTCTCGGCGCAACGAGCTGATATCAATGTCTGAGAACGGTCTATCAGAGTCCTCAGGAAGACGCGGCGTGTAATCAGCTGGCGGCAGGGGGCCAACTATCGATTGTGCTGGTCCTGCAACTGGCTCGGCTGTTGTAGTCTGATATACAGTAGATTCTAGGACCATTGTAAGAAAGGAGACCATTGACAACAAAGCTGAATTCCTTTCATACCTTTCCCTTCTCTCACTGTATCTTCTGCGGCGCCCTTGACCACATCGGGCAAGCTATCATCGTCCTTCTTGGTCTTATCAATCGGCGGATTGGAGGCACGTTTTACCTCGACGGGAGCATCGTTGGAATTCTCGTCCTCACTGCTGCTTTCGTACGAGCCTAACCCAAGCATACTCGAGGCAGAAGACAGCAAGTCAATGCAGCGCCAACTCTCTATCAGCGGTTTCCCAGAGCCAAAGCACTTCGTGAAAGGAGCTTAGCCGGGGCACGTGCCTATCACGTGCCCCATAGATATCTTATATTGCGTTTGGCCCCTAGGCCCCTATGTACTTAAAGTAACGATTAGTCTAAATACAAATTGATACTACGTTATATATTACTCTAGCTTCCCTATATAAGAGTATTGCTTTCTAATATTCTAATTATTTTTTAAATACTAATTAGCTAGCTAAAATATATTATAATAATTAAATCTACTCTAAATAAATTAAATAAATCTATAATCTAATATATAGAATAATAATATAGTATATCTTATTTAAATATCTATAGTACCCTTAGTAATAATAAAACTAAAATAACTATAATCTAGAAATTTATTAATTATATTAAAGAACTAGAAGACTATTTATTAGAATAATATATCTAGATTAATATTCTATATAGCCTTTTTATCGTCTATATTAATACTTTATTATTATTTATTTTTTTAATTAATAAAGACTACTATATTAAGCTAAAGAAATCTAAACTTTATAATAGTTTTATAGATATATAATTCTAGTTAATAGATATTAATAATTAGCTATAAGAATATAAAATTAATAGTAATATATTCTAAATTATCTATATAATTAACTATTTATTCTCTACTCTATATTAATATATTTAATATATATAGTTTAAAAAGGATATCTATATAACTATCTAATCTATACTTAAGGCTTAGCTCTAGAATAACTATATAGTATCTAATACTATCTTTAATACTAAGCTTTAGATAACTACTCTATATATATACTTTAAGGAATCTATTTATTTATTTTTTATCTACTTTAAAATACTCCTTATTAACCTTAAGTAGAATAATATAGCTATTTATACTATATTTTACTTAAAACTAATAGAATATATTCTTAGCTATATTACTTAAGTATACTTTAACTTCTAGCCTAAGATATTTATTTTTTAGAAAAAGGCTACTCTAAAAGTAGAATAATATCTTACTATAATAAAATAACTACTCTATTCTTTAGCTTTATCTTCTCTAAGCTCTAAGTTTAGTTTTATTAATCCTTACTAGATATAGTCTCTACTATATTAAAGTTAAAGAACTCTATAATATCTAACTCTAATTACTAGGCCTATCGCTATAGTAGAGTATATATCTAATATAGTAAGATAGACTACTTTACTACTATTTATTATATTTATTTTACTATATCTAGATAGGAGCTACTAATATAAGGCTATTTATCTATATAACCCTAAATACTACTAGTAATCTATTATAATATTACTTTTTATTTATAAATAATATTACTATACTCTTCTAAATATTAATTAAAAAACTAATAGCTATATATATAGAGATAAATATATATATAATAGAGTATACTATTCTAATCTAAGTACCTTTTAATATATCTATAGAATCTATTATATATTATTTATCTATTATTTATTATTATAATTTAATCTTCTAAACTATACTATTCCTTATTAATACTAGCTCTATATATAACTTTATTTTATTATCTACTACCTCTAAATTAGATATAGAAAAAGTTATAGTAAAATTTCTAACTACTACTAATATATCTTAATTAATTAAATATCTACCTCTAAACTATATCTTCTACCTCTTTATATTAGATTATAATAGCTACGTCTATTATTATCTATTCTAATTAATTAATATATTCTTCTCTATTATCCTAGATATACTATAGATAAAATATAAAAACCCTCTAATAACTAATTAATCTATTATAATACTATAACTATCTAGTACTACTAATAATCTTTATAATATTCTATTTAATAATTTTAGTTTTAACGACCCCTCTAAATCTACTAATATTAACCTTAATCTAAATAACTCTACTAATAATCTAAATAACTCTATTAATAATCTAAATAACTCTACTAATATTCTATTACTAACTATTGTCTAGCTATAAAAATCTATAGTTAATAGTAAAGCGCTAACTAAACTTTCTACTAAATTAGAGGGCTTTTAAAATACTTTTAATAAGGAGGTTACTTACTAACTACCTTTACTTTATAGTTCTTCTATTAATCTAGAAATTAACCTTAAGTTTAATACTAAGCTATTTTAGGCAAAGCCTTATAATATATTAGAGTCTAAGTTTAACTATTTAAAGGGTTATCTATAAGAAAAGGTTATCTAGGGCTATATTTATTTATTAAAGTTAAGTATCTACTTACTAGTTATATTTATAGTAAAGAAGAATAGTACTAAATACTTCTATATAGATTATTATAAACTAAATACTATTATAATCTATAACTACTATATAATTCCCCCTATTAACTAAATATTTAAATATTTTAGAGGAGTTTAATAGTTTATAAAGTTTAATTTAGTTAATATATATTATCTAATATAGATTACTAATAGTTATAAATACTTAATAGTATTTACTACTTAATATAGAAATTTTGAGTTCTTTATTATCCCCTTTAGCCTAATAAATACTCTAGCTAATTTCTAAAAATATATTAATACTATTCTCCTCTTAGTTATTAATAACTTTATAGTAGTCTATCTAGATAATATTATTATCTATACTAAGTATAATAAGGTCTACTACTAGAAATATATATACTAGATACTAATACTTCTCTAAAATAGTAGACTTATTTATAATTTATTAAAGTACTACTTTTATATTCTAAAGATTGACTTTATTAGATATATTCTTAGAAGTAATAATATTAAGATAGATTCTAAATATATTATTATAATTATTTAGTAGCCTTAACTATAATTAATTTAAAATATAAAGGAATTTCTTAGATTTTGTAATTTCTATAGATACTTTATTTATATCTATAGTTATACTACTCTACCCCTAATAAATCTATTAAAGGTACCCTTAATCTTTATCTAGATTAATAATATCTAATAGAGCTTTAATACTCTATATTAAGTTTTTACTATTATCCCTTTTCTTATATTCTATAATTTAATATATTAAAATAATATTTATTATAATATAAGTAGCTTTATAATTATAGAGATACTAACTTAATACTAGAATAATAACTATCTATACTCTATTATATTCTATAGCTATAAGTTAATAAATACTAAATAGAACTATACTATATATAACTAAGAGCTTTTTATAATTATTATAACTATTAAATACTAGTATTATTTTCTATAGAGTATTCTATAAAAGTTAATTATCTTTATAGATTATAGTAATCTATAATTCTTTTTTAATATAAAGATTCTAATATAATAGTAAGCCTAGTAAATCTAATTCTTTAGTAAGTTTAATCTATATATTATTTATAAATTAGGCGCTTTTAACTCTATTAATAGACTATTCTAATAGACTAACTATTAACTCTACTCTATAAAGATAACTAAATTTAAGAATATTTTATATATTATAATATTTTAGAGCTATATTATAATTTATATTAAATATATAGTAATAATTATCTTTATATTAATATATTATATCTATTATAATCTATATTTTACTAATAGATTAAATTTTATTATTATTAATATTATTTCTAATATTAGTCTACTAAACTTTTCTAACTTCTAGCTATTTTTTATTAATAAAATCTATACTACTATATTAGAAGATTTAGAAATACTAATTAATATTAATAACTTAGAGAACTAAATTATTAATAATTATCTATTCTTCTTTAAAAAATATATTATTATATCTAATATTACTAATCTTTATTAGTATATAATATAAGCTCTATATAACTCTCTAATAGTAGAGTACTTTAGAATATATTATATTTAGAAACTACTACTATACTAATTCTACTAGAGTATTATATAAAAAAATATATTTATTTATATTTAGTTTTATAAAATATATATCTAATATAAATTTCTAATTTATATCTCTTTTAATTAACTTATACTAATATTAATTCTATTTCGCCTATAGAAGTATATTACTCTAGACTTTATACTAGACTTATTACTATTCTAATTATTAATTAATTAAATCTCTAGATAGTCTTCTAATAGTTCTATCTATAATATAATATTAGTATTTATTAATAAATTTTTAAAAATAATCTACTATATCTTAATTAAAAAAGAAATTTTAGTAATCTAATTAGTCTATATACTAGTTTAAAATATTATCTACCTCTATAGTATACTAAGTATTCTTATCTCTAATTATAACTATTTATTTATAAGCTACTTCTAGTACTATCTATTAATTATAATATAATATAACTATTAGATAAGTACTATAGTATATTTATAAATTAATAGCTAAATAGAATACTAGAATTATACTATAGAGGTATACTTATATACCTTTTTAAATTATCTATAAGATAACTAGATTAATCTTCTACTCTTAGCTAAGTTTATTTATAATAATATAGTATATTTAGTAATAGAAAATACCCTCTTCTTTATAAATAATACTAGTTATCTAACTATCTCTAATCTAGTTGATCTCCCTTACTCTAAAAAATAGTCTAAAGTTAAATTACTAATTAAAAGAATTAAGGAGATAAGGGATTTTATAAAAGAGAGTCTATTATATTTTTAGAATATTATATAGAAATAAAAATCTTTAAAGCTATATAAATTTATTAAAGATAATATAGTATAGCTAAATACTAAGAACCTTAAAATATAAAGACTAAACTATAAACTTAACTATAAGTTCTTAGAACTATTTTAAATTTATAAAAAAGTTAGAGTATAGATCTATTATTTAGACTTACCTTTATTCTTCTAGATATATAATATATTTTATATCTTTCTTCTTTAGCTATATAAAATAATATATTAGTCTATTTTATAATTATCTAAATTATTAGAGACTATATTTAATAAAGAGATATATAAAGTTTTAGATTTAAAGTAGTATTAAAATAAATACCTCTAATATAGAGTTTAATAGAGAGACTTACCTCTTTATACTAATAATTAATATATCTTTAAATAAATCTCTAATACTAACTATCTTATTAACTAATACTATATATACTATTTTTTCTAACTCTTCTTTATAAACTATTCTATTTTTACTAAACTATTAACTATAGCTATAACTTAATATACTCTTATACTTATTATCTATTATTATATACTTTACTAAATATATCTATTACTAGTTCTTATTAACCTTTTCTATTTCTATTTTATCTATTTTATCTATAATTTTATTAATCTATACTTTCTATAATTATCTCCTCTAAAGAGTAATAGCGGTAGAAAAAGGGTATAGTAGATAACGACGACACCTTAATATAGTTATAATATATATAGCTAGTAGTATCTTATTCTAGTATACTCCCTTAGTTATTTTCTATAGACTAGCCTATTAGTAAGAGGGTTTAATAGATAGCAGTAGAATAAAAGGAGCTTAGCTAGGGTATATACCTATTATATACTCTATAGATATCTTATATTATGTTTGGCCCCTAGGCCCCTATATACCTAAAGCAACGATTAGTCTAAATACGAATCGATACTACGTTACGCGTTACCCTGGCTTCCCCGTGTAAGAGCATTGCTTTCTAACACTTCGCCAGCTCCTTAGTGCTTACATAAGACAGGCAGTCGGCTTGCGTTGGCCCAGAAGAAGCTCCAGCATCAGAACATCAAGCATCAACAGTCGAGCAACAAGCCACAAACCACCTCTAGTGCTCTGTATCTGCTCCTGGACTTTCCCTCTCCTTATTCTACTGCCTGTACAGCTCAAGATGAATTCCCTATTATCTCATCCCGATCCCCACAGCCAGCCCATCGGATACTCCTTCTCAGAGCAGTCGAGCGGCGTCAAACAGCATAGCTTCAACCCGTATGTATCTGCTTTCTCGGTTGTGGGAATCTATCGCGTCATCTAATTATGTCTCTCGCTCTAGATACACTGATAATGGCGGCTCTACTCTCGGACTTGCTGGTGATACCTTTGCCCTGTTGGCCGGCGACACACGATCAGTATCTGGATACAACATCAACACAAGATATGCCCCGAAGGTGTTCAAAATCGGCGCAGACGAGGACACCGGCGAAGGCGGCCATATGATCCTCTCTGTCGTTGGTTTTTCCGCTGACGGACGAGCTCTGAAAGAACGACTCGACTCCATTGTCAAGATGTACGAATACCACCACAACAAACCCATGTCCGTCAGAGCTTGTGCGCAGCGTCTGTCTACCATTCTATACTCCAAACGCTTTTTCCCGTACTACGTACACGCCATCCTGGCCGGAGTCGACGAGGAAGGAAAGGGAGCTCTGTACAGCTACGACCCAGTAGGTTCATACGAGAGGGAGTTCTGCAGGGCGGCTGGTTCGGCAGCTAGTCTGATGATGCCTTTCCTGGACAACCAGGTCAACCTCAAGAACCAGTATGTTCCCGGGAGTGGGCAGGGTAACGCGTCGGTACCTAAGACGCCGGAGCCCTTGTCTAGAGATAGTGCGTTGGAGCTGGTGCATGATGCTTTCACTAGCTCTGTGGAGAGACATATCGAGGTCGGAGACGGGCTGCAGGTGATGATTGTTACCAAGGAGGGTATAGAGGAGGTGTACCGTCCGCTTAAACGAGATTAAAGCATGTTTTCTTCCTAATAGACGACATTTGCCGTTGCATATTGATCTGGCTCGCAGCTATAAACGATGAAGCTTTTTCCTGCACTACCGTGTGTATTACTTTGTATCCTCATGTTAATGGTCATAGTGGGTATTTCTTGTTCGTCTAAATCCCATGATATACGTACGCGCTTTCCATCCAATATAAACCGTTAAACAGAAACACCAATGCTTTATACTAGCAAAAGACCGGAACGCCGTCATGATAATTGACATGCAACTTTTGTGTAAATCAAAATCGTTCCTTCATTCGTGACGCAACAGTACGCAGATTGCCGTATACCTTGCCCTGTGCAAAGTTAGGAGACTATACACGGAGGAACGTAGATGGTGAGAGGAGCTTACCGGTGGGCTTCCCAAAATCAAACTCACGATGGCTTCCCTGGCAACGTGAATATTCTTGAATCCTCCTAGAATATGAATCTTCTGGTCTGCAAGCACAACTCTGGTCCTGCTAGCGTTCTCAATAGCGAATTTGGTCTTCCCGTCCTTCCCAGCTATTCGGCCAATAGCTCGGCCTAGATGCTCCCCGTTTAGAGTCTTGACGTCCTTGATCTCGAACGTTTCAATGTAAAGATCGTCCAGTCGGAGCAAGGCAATGGCGTCGTCTACGTCAAAGCCAAGAGTAAACGCCTTGACAAAGTCCTCGCCCTTCTGTAGTGCGCCGGTATCTGTTGTGTGTTTAGACGAGCGTAGTTCGACTGCCCTGTTCTTTATGTTCATGCGGACCTGCAGTTTCAGGTGCTCGACGAGCGGAGGATATATCTTCGGCCACTCGGACTTAAGCGGCGTCATTCGGTGTGGTGGAATCGGTACTTTACGGGTCTCGACTCGATATGCGCCGCCGGTCGACTTGATAGGCGTGAAGCGCAGCCGTCCTTCTTCGTCCATGGCCATTTCGGTGTCCTCTTGACCCGACGGGAGCGTAGCCAGCGGTTCCTCTGGTTGTACGGCGTTGACGTCTATCAGGACATCCTCCTCATCTGGTATCCTCTCGTCAATATAGCCCGCGGTTATGAAGGAGAAGAGTTTTCCTGACCTTGTGCGGGCTGCTGGGCGGGGACGAGGTCAATATCCTCGTCCGCACCATTCAGGCGCGCCGTGGGGGCTGGCATATTCCAGATAATATAAGATGGTCTTTCTCTCCTCCCAAGCAGCTAGGCAAAGATCACTCAAAGCTCGCCGGTCTGCGAAATGACGCTTGATTTGGCTTGCTTGCTCGATATAGTTCGACTTCGATGTGGGAAAATTCGCGGTGCAAACAGGCCAAACACCGCGATCTTATCGCTGACAAGTTTTTCGGGTCGAAAAGGTTGGAAAGCTCAGCGAAAGCAAGATCCAAACAGCCCCGGCACAGAGCATCAATTCATAGGGCAACGGGCACTATGATGCCACTGGAGACATGTCCGGCCATATAGGACGACGGCTGTTCTCGACGCTGCGCACCGGGTTCTCTTTCAACCTCGTCCAGCCCGGGCGTCAGGGCGTCCTCGGCGGTCTGACGGAGAGCTGCCACACCACGGCCTCGAGCTTCAATCTCTTTAGGAATGGGTCGATCCGGAGCTTCTCACGCTCGAGCTCGAGGAATGCGAAGAATGTGAAGAACGTGAGGAAGATCAGTCGCCAGTTTGCGTCTGGAGGACTGCTGGTGCTGGGTACATCGTCGACGAGGAGTGCAGCTACAGTTGAGACGGGGGCGACGGCCTGCGCAGTAGCTTCCGCGGAGAAGACAGCATATCATACCACGAGCAGGAGATTTACGAGTGCTGTTGGCTTACAGAGCGCTGCATATTGGGGATGGAGGAGATGTCTGCATACGTCAAGGGGACAGGGCGATAGAGGCGACAAGGAGCATAATGCGGTTACAGAGGAGACTAAAAGACAAAAACCTCTAGAGTCATCTACATCGAAGCATGAATCCGCGAGAGCGGAGTTGAATGCTGGATCGAAGCCGGAGCAGGTGTCGAAGGCTACTGATTCCCATCATCATCATCATGAACATAGTCGGTACCACCTGATGGACCGGCTGCCACATATGCATCGGCCGACGAAGGAAGAGCTTCTTGCCGCAGCTAATGGGTTTTGGTCACGGTTGAAAGTCCGATTCAAATGGTTTTCTATCAGAAGCGCCCGTCCCTTCAATGTTGACGAGATCAGCACCTTTTTCTCCTGGGTCTTGCTCGGACACGTACTCTGGATCATACTGGGAACCACTACTTTCTTCTCACTCTTGATTTTAACGATAAATACAGTATTTGCACAGGGTAAGTCTCTCTTTCTTTTGGTTCAAGAAAGCCAATTCGCTAACACCGCTGTATAGAAACCCTAGCGAGATGGATCGGTAACTACCTGACTCGGTCGTCTGGTGTTAAGGTAGTCTTCGAGTCGGCAATCGTACCGAAATGGGGCGACGGCGTGATCACTTTCAAGAACGTGTTCGTTTCCCGACGGCCGGGCCAAGGAAAGGGGAATGTCAGTAAAGGGTCGTCGAAAACCGCCGCAGCAGCTGCATTCCAGGATATGGATCAACCACGCCACCATACTGAGGAGAAGACGGAAGACTCCAATTACACACAGTTCGACGTGTCTATAGACACCGTCAATGTGACGCTTTCTTTTACCAAGTGGTTCAACAGCCACGGCCTGTTGAAGGATGTCCACGTCAAGGGAGTCCGGGGCATCGTCGACCGCACACACGTCAAATGGACCGAGTCTGATGCCCAGATTGATCCGAAATCGTACAGGGTGGAGCATCATCCGGGAGACTTCGAGCTGGACTCGTTTAAGATGGAAGACGTGCTAGTGACTATCCACCAGCCAAACAACTTCCGGCCGTTCCCCGTCAGCATCTTTTCCTGCGATCTGCCGCAGCTCCGCAAGCAGTGGCTGATCTATGACTTCCTCTCGGCCAACATGATGTCGGGTTCCTTTGACAACTCCCTATTCACCATTCATCCGCGTCAGACACATCGGTATACAGGCACGCAGATCCAGGACGTTTTAGAGGAGGACGGTACACCAAGTCCGTGGAAGAAACATAACCGGATACGCATCGATGCGCTAAACATCGACCACCTCAACACCGGAGTGCAGGGTCCGTTTTCGTGGATCCACGAAGGGACCGTCGACATTGTAGCGGATATCATGCTACCCGCTGAGACGGACGAAAGCCTCGGGAAGGTTATGTCTGATTTCTATGACCGGATGGAAGCCACGGTGACGGCCAACCGGTACAACCAGACAGGCGAGGCCGTGGCTGCGGCGCAGAGCGAGGACGACAAGCGGTTCGTGGTGACCGACTTGCGCATCCACCTGAACAATGTTCGAGCCGTGGTTCCTATCTTCACACGGGACCTCTCATACGTCAATAACGCACTAATCCGACCCATCGTGGCGTATATCAACAGCCGGCGGACTTTTATCCCTATTCAGTGCCGGCTCGTCAAGCGCGCTAGTGACTTTGACGGCAGCTGGACCATCTTCGACAGCGGCCTAATGGACGATCTGTCCGCCGAGGTGAGACCAATTTTCCCATTTTTATATTCTTCCTCTTACCTTCTGCTTCGTCATCTTAAAATAAATGCTAACCCCTTGGTGATAGACATACGATGCCTTTGCGCGAGACGTCGTCGACGAGCAGGCTCGGACACGGCGTTTCAAGAAGGTCGGCCTGTGGTCTCTGCAACTTGCGGCCCAGGCGATCTTCATGGGAATGGCCGGGAACATCATCTAGGCCTGAATCTCATCCACCTCTTCATCATCAATCCGATCATACTCCATCTTCTACCCTGGCTACATCCTCTCATCTTCCGGTAGCCCAGATTCTCACGACCCTTTGGAACTGTTTCTATATTCGGCGGCAGGAGTGCACGGAGTTCTTCCATCTGTTTCTGTATTGTACCTGTACTTATCTGTTTATATACGCCGGTTCGCAGGAGATCCAGTCCCCGTCTGCCTGGTTATGTTAGTTATGCAAAGAGCAGCCTTAATAGCCAGACAATGAATGTCATCACCACGCATCCAACTCTCTTTGATCGTCCCATCCAGACCCGTCTTTGCCACCGCCCCTTTCTTTTCTTCTTCTCTCCCCGCGAAGACAGACGTATAAAAACACGAGCGAAGGGCATGGAAGCCGTGCCTCTCGAGGCGAGGGCCTCTGCCCTTGCGACCTGTCCAAGGCAGCGCCCCCCTGAGCCAGGCGAGCGAGGCCTTAAACTAGCTAAGCGCTGGGCTCGCCAGAGCCGTGGCACGGATCGCTGGAGCGCACACGGAAGCACGAACATGCAGGTGATGCATGTGTGATGGGCGCCACAGAGCTCGCCGGACCCATGATAGTCGCATTTCTTGGTCACGGAGAGATATTATTCGATTGATGGCGGGCACGAGAGCAAGCACAGAGAAGAGATAGCGAGTGTCTACATATATAGCAAGCAGCAGTAGTTGGGCGTGATCGTAGAAGTAAGAGAGGCTCGCCCGATCGGGAAGTCAGAACTTCATCTTCAACTTCGGCTTCGACCTCACCGCGACATCACCGCAACATCTCCGCGACATCGCCCCAACTTCACCTCGTTGCAGCGTCTACAGACCGCCGTAGCTTCGTGCCACGCCTGGTTTGTGTTTGGTCCGTGTTTAGCATACTTCGTACTTACGAATTCTCCGCTAGCTAGCTGCAGGCCCTAGTCTGCCAATGATCGCGCCCTGGAGCCCCTGAAGTCTGCGCTGCGTCCCCCCCCCCATTCTCCCGGCGCTTCCAGCACACGGCAGGAGTCCAATCCGTCGTTCGTCGTTCGTCAGCAGAGCCAGCAGCCTGAGCAGAGACCGTATGCGCGCCGTCTCGCAGCCATGTCGTATGTCCAGCGCCAGCGTCAAGACGCCCTGGCACACGCCCTGGCACAGCAGCCAGGCCCATCCCGTCACGAAACAGCCCCGGTCCCACCAGCCGCTCGCTCTGCTTCCTCTCCCCTGACGCCGCAACCCCCAAGCCTGCACCAGCAGCAGGAGCAGCAGAAACAGCAGCAGCAGCAGCAATATCAGGAGCGATATCAACCATTCCAGAACCAGCAAGATCCGTTTCCGCCGCACCAGCAGAGAGATCGCCGGCCCCCTGCTCGCTATTCGGCCGCCCCCGTGCTGTCTCGTCCGCTTTCCACTTCCACCCATGCGTTTTACCCGTCTTCTCGCCAGCAGGACCAACAACAGCAGCAGGACCATCAGCAGGAGCAGCACCGGCAACAACCCCGTATGCCTCCTATTACCCAGGATACCCTGAACACCCATACCGAGAACAGGCGAGCCTATTCCCAACGTGCTCTTCCTCAGACTGGGATCTCTTCGCAACCTTCCCCAGCCGCTTTATCCTCTTTTCCCGTACCCGCCGTCGCCAATAATCTCGATACTGCTGTCTCCTACTCCCCCTTCCCGCGCCAGAACCAGAGCCAGAGCCACACAGCGTCTCTCTCGCAACCCTCTCTCGACAAGAGCAGTCCGGCCTCCTCGCTCTCTCCGTCGCCGTCCGCCCTGTACTTTCACGAGCGCATGGCGGGCCAGCATCAGGGTCAGGGTCAGAGCCACGCTCTGCGAATGCAGAAGCCCAGAGACCCGTTCACCAGCGAAAAGCAGACCAACAACTCGAACGAACGAGACCATCGCAGAACACCTGTGGATCAGGACGACACCTCAAACTCTTACTCACCTTCCGGGTCCGTCTCCGTCTCTACTTCTACGCCAAATACGTCTCCCATCATGCCCACCAGCAATAATACATCCACCATTCCCACCTCCACCACCACAACCACGGCTACTACCGCTGCTGCTCCCACCACCACTACCAACCACAGTCACTTTCAGACGCAGGCACCGTCGACGATATCATCAACAGCAAAGCCCACTCCGCGCACATCCTCGATAGATTCCGCTATATCTTCACTTTCCTCTGCCTCGCATCCGATCTCCCACTCTCATAAATCATCTGTCGCCGACGCTCCCGCAATCACCCAGACTGACATTAATAATCTGATATCTGCCGCAAACGGGTCGCCTGAGGCCGTCATTGCTCATCTTCTCAAGGAGAAACAGCAGGCTGTCTCTCAGAACTCGCAGCTATGGAGGCTCGTAGAGAAGCAGCGGCGCATGGTTTTAGCCTTGAATAAGGACCTTGAGCGCAGTGTCGAGGAGAAGGATCGCCTGAAGAAGAGACTCAAGGAGCTAGAGAAGCGTAATGAGCCCACTGCGACGCCCGCATCTACCTCCACGGATATTCGCGCAGTTGACAATGCGAAGGAGCCTGAAGTTCCGCTCACAAAGGGTGCAGAGGCCGGTTCCAGTACGATCAAGCATTTCCCACTCCAGACGCCAACAACAGAGTCAGCCCCCACACAACAGCCGACACCCCCCTCGCGTCGCGCGCCTCCTGCGCCCCTGCAGCTTTCCAGCAGCCAGCTTCTCCGCCCGCTTATCCAAGTAGATCACACAAGATTACCCGATGACAACGGTAATGCTGTAGCATCAGACTCAGAATATGACTCTACCACGGAGGTCGCTGAGATCCCCAACTTTGAGCGCGGCCGTCGAAAGACCCGTGAAGAGGACGATAGACTTCGCGAAGCCGTCCTTGCAAAGAAGGAAAAGGAGCAGTCCAAATCCAAATCTAAATCCAAAGGCAGAAGTCAATCAAACAAGAAGCCCAAGAATATCAACCCTCCCGAGTCTTTGCAAAAGGAACAGGCGCAGCAGGAAATTAGGGGCAGACAAGGTCCTGCAGCTGGCTTTTCAGGAATCGGACTGCCAGCGAGTCCTCGCGTATCCGTTTCGCCGCCTCACCTCTCTAGGCAAGGTGGACCTCAAAGTCTGGCTTCCGTGCTCAGTCCAGCGGATGGTGGGAAAGTGCTAAGATCGAGGCTCATCAAGGCGCCTCCCATGAGCCCTGGGTTACCGCAGAGTCCGCGGCCAGGCGATCGGCCCATCGGATCACCCATGCCGCGTATGCCTAGAGAAGGACATCTAGGACTCTCCACTCCCTTGCGCAACGCCTTTCCAGTGCCATTCCAGTCGCAACCGCAGCATCCTACCAGTCACCCCGTTCAGCATTCATCCCAGCATGAGAAGAAAGCTTCCACAACCTCTGTTTCGACAACGACATCAACCTCCACGGCTGTTCCAACAATCGACCCGAGTGTGCAAATTGATAGCTCCACTCCAAGGGCGAATGAAACCCCGGGAACCATTTACCGCGGACTTGTATCAGACGAGTACCCCGATCTTCTCTTGCCTCCCAACTCTCTGCCATCAATTCTTGTGCAGGTGGCTTCCTCCCGTCTCCGCCCATCCCGACAGAGCTATATGCACATCCAGAGTACGCCATCTACTGAACGTGTCAGCCCAGAGGAGGATCCGGTATTCACACTGAGTGTCTTTGCTCGCTCTTCAGGGGCGGAGCTATGGCGAGTGGAAAAGCCTATCATTGCGCTCCCCCAGTTGGACCAACAGGTCAAGACTTTGTGCAAATTCACTGGCCGGATACCGGAACGCTCGATTTTCAGTGGCCATTCCCCTGCAAAGGTGGACGCCAGGCGCGCGGCGCTGAATAATTATTTCGAAATACTTCTCGACACTCCCATGGGTGATGATGCGGCGTTGGTCATTTGCCAGTTCCTCTCAGCAGATGCAATCGAGCCGCGAGATGACGAGATGAGCCTTGTACCTGGAGGTGGAAATGTCAGCCTTTCTTCTGCCAATGCTGGCGACATAAAAGCAACAATTCAGGTTGGAGCAGACGGTAAACCAAAGATGGAAGGATATTTGACCAAGCGTGGTAAAAATTTTGGTGGTTGGAAATCTCGTTACTTCGTCCTTCATGGACCGGAGTTGAAATATTTCGAATTTCCTGGCGGTCCCCATCTTGGGACTATACGCATTCAGCATGCGCAAATAGGAAAGCAGTCTTCTAGCCAGAACAAGAGTGGCACCTCGTCCTCGCAGGTTGAGGACCAGGACGACAATCAATACCGTCATGCTTTTTTGATCTTGGAGCCGAAGAAGAAGGACTCGAGTTCACTTGTCCGTCATGTTCTCTGCGCAGAGAGCGACAAGGAGAGAGATGTATGGGTTGACTCGTTGCTCAGTCACGTCGAACAGATGGAGGGGGAGGACGGCGATGATGATAAGGAAAAGCTTGCGGACAAAGATGGCAAGGATGAAACATTGACTAACCCCCGTACGCCCCTTAGTACCACAAGTGCAAACACAAGTTCGTCCAAGAAGATATCAAACAAAGACCCTTCTGACAGCCCCGACGGTGATGGCCTTCGCGCATTAAGCTACGATGACGTCGTGGCCGCCGAAGCCCCCATCCGAGGCGGTGTGCCACCAGGCTACGAGTCAACTGACTCCCTAGCCGCAGCGCAATCTCACTATGACCAAAACATGCCCCTTACCCCTTCATTTAAGCCTATCTCCGGTCCCACGAATGGAGTCAAGATCCAGGATCCATCGGCGTGGGGGAACAAGTCTACCCCCGCATCGTCGGTTAAGGAAAAGAAGCGCAGCATTTGGGGCTTTTCGCGCCAGACGCCAAGCGACTCGGCTAATGCGACATCACGCCAGGACTCTATTAGTACCGCGGCTGGTTCAACGGCTGGTGGTGGTAACGGTAGTGCATCCTCCCTCGAAACGAAGGAGACAGTACGTGCCGTTTTCGGTCTACCTCTCGCTGAGGCCGTTGAGTTTTGTGCGTGTCAAGAGCCTGGAGCTGACATCACCTTGCCTGCCGTCGTATATCGATGTCTTCAATATCTACGTGCTCGCAAAGCCGAATCGGAAGAAGGCATCTTCCGTCTCAGTGGTTCGAATGTTGTTATCAAAGCGCTCAAGGAGCGATTCAATACCGAGGGTGACCTGGACTTCTTGGAAGGAGATATATATTATGATGTCCATGCTGTGGCATCTCTGTTTAAACAATACCTTCGAGAACTTCCGATTACTGTGTTGACCAAGGAGTTACATCTGGATTTTATCAGAGTCCTAGGTATTTACTTACTGCCTTTATTCCTTTTTTTTCACGTTGAATGCTAACTGCTTCCATAGATCTCGATGACAAACAGAAGAAAATTGCTGCTTTTCACACCTTGGTCCATCACCTTCCCAAACCTAACATTGCCCTTCTCAAGGCCCTGTCCGAGTTTCTCATCAACGTCGTGAATAATTCCGACGTCAACAAGATGACAGTTCGGAATGTAGGTATCGTCTTTGCCCCGACGCTCAACATCCCTGCGCCAGTGTTCTCCCTTTTCCTCTCCGATTTCGATCCAATTTTCGGCGATAATCCCCCACCATTTGCGCCAGCCGCTTCTTCGTCCTCCAACTCTCCCCCGGGGACCGCACCTGGGTCAGCATCCGGACCAGGAAGCCCTGGTTCCCCGGACATGTCTGCAGATTCCCCTGGCCTAAGCCCAGATGACATACGCTCCCCACGACACCAGATGTTCTCTGATCTACCATGTACACCAGCATTTGACCAGACGTCATTCCACAACCAGTCAAACGACACGAATGCCAATAACTATCGTCACGCCAAGGAAAATTACGACATCAACACCGGCTTCGTGCCCTTGCATTCCCATCCAAACCAACACTCATTCGACCCTTCTATCTCCCCAATGAACGTGAACATCAACCTTTCCCATCAGCCTCAGCGTGAAGGTCAGTTCACTGGCTTGGATGGCATGCTAGCACCATCAAGTGGTTCGGCACAAACAAGCAAGTCAAAGCGCCGAGAAAGCTCGCTGCTGTTCATGTCTCTTGGAAATCGAAAAACCTCGATGCCAAAGATTCGTGACGAGGAATAATCATGACCCTTTCCTGACTACGCCTTTTTCTCTCCCATCTATGCAATAATGTCTTGATCTCCTTACTTAATCTTTTATGCTCACAATTACTCACCTTTTTTTTAATTTCTTTTCTTCGAATCCGGAGAAACGCATGTTAGCTAACCAAGCAAAGCGAGCGGATATCCTTTTCTCCTAGTTTATTCCCCTTTTCATATCTTTTTTCCTTACTTTTATCTCGACTGGGCGGACGTTTACGATTTTCTCATCTACTCTACTATCTCCATCATGTAATTTCTTTATCTTTTCCTCATGTACGCCCTTTCCCTTACCCGCTGTACCTTTCCTTTCGCAGGCAGAGTCCCATGTTACTCTTTCTTTGAATACCCTGAGGAAGAGGATATACCCTTTTCTTCAACCATTTTCCCCCTCGCTCCTAATATGTATCCAACCACGTCCGGTTAACTGGCTTAACCCCGTTGGATTTGGTTGTTGTTGATATGCACATACGAAATAATATGCGGAGGGGTCTCGTTTGCCCCTTTATGTTCCTGAAGCGGCCACGTCTTATTCGTTTACGTACAAACACAAAGTAATAGTTAATTCACTGTTCGTTCGTAGTGTAGAAATATGTATCAAACAAGCTCCACCGAGCGTCACGCAAATCAATCAATGAAAATGCAGTGATAGGTATACATCATCGCGAATTGCTATCGTGGCAGTCTGTAATCACCAGCAGCACCACTTTATAAACGGTACATAACGTAGAGAGGGGAAAATGGGAGAGCGTTGAGCTTTGCTCAGAATCTCCCTGTGTTTTGCCTGCCCCAAAACCCCATCAATTCTCCACTCTCGCTCACCCAGTCCATGACACCATCGACTAGTGCCTTTGCCATTCCTTTACTCTTCATCTTTGATGAGTTGGAGCTACTATCCCCGTAAGCCGTGGCGACACCACCGCCGCTGCTGCTACCTGATAACGCTGGCCCGGCTGTTGAGCCGGTAGCATACTCCGATCCCATACTCGGCAAAACATTCTCTCCTGCACTTAGACTAACGAATAGTGCGAAGGGAATCATCCACACGCAAAGTCCGAAATATGACGCAATTTCTCCAAATGACGGCGTGTCTACCGCCGCGCCGTAGTAGTTATAACTCGACGCCCCGCCAGGTGATTTCCACCCACGGCGGTTCCATGACGTGGGTGCACTACCGCCAGAGGTATAATCCGGGCTCGAGAAGTACCTGAACCACAGCCAATGGTTCAGACCAACAAGGACGCATGACGAGAGGAATATCGGATCAGAGAGTTTGACTATTGGGAAGCGGCGTAAATTCCCGGCGTAGACGATGTGAGAGATGATGCTGAGAGCAGATAGGTAGAATGGGAATCCATCCACGAGCCAGAGGAGAGCATGTACGGCGATTACTGAGTATATCAGTCTGCTCAAAAGGCGCCTAGCGATGACGGTGTGTTCCTCGACTAGCTCGGAGAGGTAGTAGAGCCCGGAAGCTGCAGTAAGACGAGTTAGTCAATGTGTCGTAGTGTAGCAGAGGTATCGTGTGCCAGGGAATCACCTATTGCTAGTGTCAGGAAGCAGAAGCCTATGATCACGCCCAGGTATCCTAACAACGGCAGAATCCACATGGTGAGAGCTATAGTTGTAGATGTAGATGCGGGCGAAACGAGCGAATGCTGGCGGGGAAAAGAGGATCCGGTCTAGCCACTCCTCTCTCGGGGCGTCTGCGGTGTAGTCTAGACAAACGCCATGGGTGTGGTCACTTGCGCATGGCCCTTGGCTGCTCGTCGGTCCGCTGGATGTCTTTCTCTCTACATCGAGGTTCAAGCTGTCTTTCTTTGAGCAAGCCAGATAGGCCGTTAAGCGCCCTAAAGCGGCGCTGGATATCTGACTAACACGCCTGGAAAGCCCACGCCGCTTTAGAGGGACGAGTCCCCCACATAACGGGGCTTCTTTTTTTTTAGTAGCGCTTCGATGTCGGATCTTTGGTCGATTAAATCACAGTGAAGGATACTCTGTACTGTTCCGGGCTAAAGAGAGCGAGCTGCAGGATATAGACACCTCTAACCTCCGCTTACTGTCAAAGCTCGTTGCGCAGTGAGGATCCTGGCCGCAATACGCTGGTGAAGGCCTAAGAACCGCTGAGATACGCACACCGTGAAGGCGCAAGGATGTCTCGCCCCGAAGATACTCTGTATGTCTATACGATAGCTATTTAGGAACAGTTGCTGACTGCATTGAACTCCCAGTCCGCCGGACCTGTTTTACAATGACTCCGAATCCCGCAAATACACATCATCTTCTCGAATAAAAAATATCCAGTCTGACATGACACACCGTGCCCTCGAACTCCTCGAACTCACATCTCCTTCGCTAATTTTGGATATCGGTTGCGGCTCAGGCCTGTCCGGAGAGATCCTCTCGGCCGTCCAGCCCTCCGATGGCGGCCCGCATACTTGGATCGGGATGGATATCTCCCCCAGCATGCTTGACGTAGCGCTCCAGCGGGGCGTAGAGGGCGACTTACTCCTCGCGGACATTGGGCAAGGCGTACCATTCCGGCCCGGTACTTTCGACGCAGCTATAAGTATCAGTGCGATCCAATGGCTTTGCAATGCCGAGACCAGCGATGTAAGCCCGGAAGGCAGACTAAAGCGGTTTTTTGAGGGTCTGTATGCTTCTCTACGGCGTGGAGCTAGAGCCGTCTGCCAGTTTTATCCCAAAAATGACGCTCAGAGGGGCATGATCAGCGGCGCAGCGATAAAGGCTGGTTTCGGGGCTGGAATTTTGGAGGACGACCCCGGTACGAAGAACGGAAAGACATACCTCGTCCTCACTGTTGGTGGAGGCGGGTTGCAGGGTGACATCACCGGCGTGGTCAAGGGCATGGATGATGTCGATATATTGGACGCCAGGAGGAAGGCTAGAGAGGCTGCCAAAGGCCACAGGGGGCCGGATCCGTCCCATGTCAAAGGTACCAAGGCGTGGATATTGAGGAAGAAGGACCAGATGGAAAAGAAGGGCAAGGTCGTCAAGGCTAGCTCAAAATATACTGGACGGAAAAGACGGATCGCGTTCTGATTGGGCTTTTACATCTGCAGTCCTCCTCTCTTCATCACAGTTCTATTGGATTGTACGTCTCGTCCGTGCCAGGCCTCGGACATGTCTACGCCTCAATCACCGTCTCCAGAAATAGCCAACGAGACGGTATCAGGCGGGCGCTCGGGCGCTCGCCATTCCTCCTATCCTCGATCCGTACTTCAATGTGAAGGAGACCGACAACAATCCAACAGCTTCGTCCAAAGCTGACTCCTATGCCAGCAACGAGACATTGAATTAATTACAACCCCACCTAGTGCCCGATTATATTTTCTTTTCTCGTCCGTCTGCGATCAACAAACGCGGGTGACAATCGTTGCGTGACATCCTAGGCACGGGGTGCTCATTGTAACACCGAAGAATAAACGAGCAGCTGCATGGCAGTAGCTCCTGTGCATTTCATGCACGTTTATAGAGGTCATCAATAAGACTGGGGAGAGAAACCTCGCTAACAATTATGTACTCTTCTTTTATAAATATCGCTATAGGCAGATAAACGATACAAAAAAGATCTTAATCTACAGTCATGCATCGTCCAATAAGGAAAAGAAAGGAAATGACAAGATGACGGAAGATATAAGGTTCATTCAAGGGATAGGGATAGTATAGATGACCAATGACGTTAGTTAGCGCGGCGCTTAAATATTTTGAGAAGGCGGGAAGAGCTGATTAGATTAACGACCGGCGATTTATAGACAGCAAATGAAAATTAGAGCTGGGCCTCCATCTTGTCAAGGACGGCTCTGGTGAATTCATGGGTGGTGGCCATGCCGCCCATGTCACGAGTTCGGACAGCACTGCAGAAGGTGTCAGTTTTGAAAAATATGTATTGAAAGGGGGGGAGACAGATATGGAAAAACTTACCCTTCGCCGATAACATCATAGACGGCTTTGGAGATGCGGTTGGCGTGGTCGTCCAATCCGAGGTGGCGGAGGAGCATGGAGCCAGACAGGATCAAAGCAGTGGGGTTAGCTTGGTCCTTGCCCTGGATATCAAGACCGACGTGACGGCAGCCTGGCTCGAAAACAGCTACATCCCGGCCCATGTTGCATCCGGGAACGATTCCTGGGCCGCCAACCAAAGCAGAAGCAATGTTGGAAAGGATACCACCGTACAGATTAGGCATGACCATGACGTCGAACTGTTGGGGTCTGGAGACGGCCTGCATGGAGGCGTTGTCGACAATCATGTCATTGGTTTCCAGAGTTGGGTAGTTCTCAGCGACCTTCTTGAAGGTGCTTCGGAAAAGGCCGTCGGCGAGCTTCATGATGTTTGCCTTGTGGATACAGGTGACCTTCTTGCGGTTGTTGGCGAGAGCGAAGCTGAAGGCGAATTTGGCGATGCGCTCGGACTTGGCGCGGGTGATGATTTTCAAGGACTCGACGACTCCGTTGACGGGCTGGTGCTCTAGGCCGGAGTACTCACCCTCGGTGTTCTCACGGATGATGCAGAGATCGACGTTGTTGTGGCGGGTCTGGTAGCCAGGGATGTTCTTGATTAGGACAATGGAGGCATAGATGTCCAGTTCCTGTCGAAGGGCGACGTTGAAGGACTGGTGGCCGGATCTCTCGATAGGGGTGTGCAAGATGCCCTTAAGACCGAGCTTGTTGCGGCGTAGAGAGGCGATAGATTCTCTGAACAAGTCTTCGGAGTGCTTGTTGCCGGAGTCGACACCGCTGACATCGACCTGTTCCCACTCAATGGGCACGTTGTCGGCCTTGAAGATTGTCTTGACAGACTCGGCAACCTCCACACCAATACCATCACCTATAGGTCAAGTTGTTAGACTCCCGGCAATTTCCACCAGCCGAAATGAGTTGCAAAAAGCGGTAGAAGCAGCATCGCGATAGGTAGCTAAAACGTGTAGCTCTGCTGAAGACATACCAGGAATCAATGTTACTGTGTATTTGCCGCCGTACTTGGTTGGTTTGAAGATATCCGACTGGACGGTTGCCATGCCTACAGATGAGCCATTGTCGATCAGCCAAGCTCGAGGGGACATGGAAACGGCAGCAATACTCACACCTGACAGCTCCAGAAGCACGAGGAAGACATGGTGAAGCGCCAGCGACACTACGCAGGACAGACTGCGGCGAGGTTGAGCTGGTTAGCACGCGGGGCACAAACAGCCGCAGGGCGAGGGCAGATAACATACCTGCGCAGGGCGTGCAGTCCGAAGAGAGAACATGGTTGCAGGCAGCAGTCGAGTGAGGCCGTCTAGAACATCGAACGCAGGAGAGCAGGGCAGGTCTGATATCAACCACAATGTCTTCCCTTTTTTTTCCTTCACTCCGAAAGGTGAAATTTGTTTCTCAGGGTTCCATTTTGCCGGCCGGAGCTTCTTCCTCCGCTGTAACGCCGGGACAACGTTGTTCCGCGACTTCCGACACGTGATATCAACCTCGATCGCCTTTTCCCGTGGAGATGATGGAGGAATTATGGCGTCAGGTAGGATTCGACGAAGGTGCAATATGCATAGCAGGGATTCTATTGATGAATGAAGGCTGACGGTGCAATGTGCCTGGCCGGCGTATCTGCCCGAGAATATGCCGTCATGGACGCGGGACCGTCTATGCATGTCATCTGTGCCCCTGGAAGCGTGACTGGCCTCACGTCTGCTGCAAGACGTAATCCGAGACGATTTCAAGATGTGATATCATGCAGCGTGCCTAAGGCGTTCTCGGTGCCCGGGATTTTGATTCTTACTGCTATCCGTCGGATTCATACCTGAATCATGCCTAGTGGACGGATCTCCCATCCAAAAGCAGCTCCTCCTCTGCTGTCGACTTTTGGACCGGACAAAACACCCGAGTCTTCAGCTGACCCGAGTCCCTTTTAAGGTGTCTTTGTTGGCATTTCTTTCTCTCTATCTCGAGATGGTTGATTTTAAATATAGACACCTGCGAGGCATTGCCCCCATGAAAGGGAACCCGCCACCCACAACGTCAGCCGGCGAACTTTGGAAGCTCGACTGGCGCTCTCTTGCATGCAGCTGGTGGGACACTCTGTTCTCCATAGACGCCTGGCCCTCTGGTTCTCTTTCTTTTCTTCTTGTTCCCGCTTTCTTGTTCGTCCTGGTAGGCACTTCCTAATCGGGACTAGCGCCAGGGCTTACCTCAACGTCTTATTGACACCCAAAAGCGGAAGCTACCTGAATAGGCCCCAACTCCTCGCTCCTTCCCATTGAGATACCAATCCGGTCCTTCCTCTTTCACCTTTCACCTTTGCAGTCTTCGATGTATCAAACTTGCCGCCGCGCAGAAACAAGATGAAAAGAACCAGAAAAAAGAAAAAGCAGATGGAGTGATACCACCAGAAAGATGATCCCCAGAAAGACGTTACCACTAGACGATGATACCGCTAGATGTCCCAGAAACGACGGGTCGAGGCCCAGGTCCAGTGCTGATGGCCCAATCAGATGCTGGACGGGGGCCCTCTCCCTCTACTAGAGCTGATCTACAGCCATCGTTATTCATGAATAACGGCATGTATGTCCTTTCAGGCGTACCTGTTTTCTTTCCCCTGCGGCATTTCACCCCCATTCATCTTTAGACTGAAAACGTTCTCGTCAAGGTGAATGTCTCCAGTCGGTCCAAGGGACCGCACGGGTCCTGTCATGGATCCATTTGTAAATTCTGCCTGCGCCTTTTTTTTACCTGGTGATCCTAGCTGCTCTAAACTAGCACCCATTCTCCTCTCCTCGTCTGTGAGATTTCCCTATTGGCCCAGTCTTGATCTCCACGCGTTCTCGTTCCCTTGGGTTGACCCCCAAAGGTTTGAGATAAGTCTCCAGTTCTATTGAGGGCTTGGGAACGTTCCAGCCGTCAATTACCCGGAGGAGAAACCCCTCATCAATTGCTCCGCTCCATTGCCACGGGAAAGAATCTATAAAGGAGGCGTTCAATGCACGTCCATGCACGGTCTTATGTGTTGCTTGTCTCCATCAGAGTCATCTTCAGTCCTCAAATTTCCTCAAGATCAGCACCTGCAACAAAGCCCCATCACTTCAACTACCGTCCCCGGTCTCTTAAAAAAGAAACCCCTGCTCTCATTTTCTTCTCCATCTTTCTCTTTACTATCCTATCATCAGCAAACATGAAGGTCTTCGCTTACATCCTCGCTATTGCTGCCGCTTCCGTGGCCGTCATTGCAGCCCCAACTCCTGCCGTCGAGGTTGCTGAAGCTCAGCTGGAAGCCCGCGCTCCTGAGCCAGTCCGTAAGTCATGTCTTGTTGCTCCTTTTCGGTCAGCTAGGAAGACGATGATACTGACCCCATTTCTAGTTGAGAAAAAGTGGTGCCACATTCCTGGCCAGCCCTGCTAGATCACTAGCAGCCTATCTGTCACGTCGGCCAGATCTTCCTCTCGGGAATATGGCTTAGATAGTGGCAGCGCAAGCGGCAAGATGTTACGTTGAGCCGACTTGTGGCAGTTCATGCTTGGTTATCTTTGCCTTGTTCGTGTGTACTTTTGTTTAATGCACTTTGCCTGGCCGACTTCGCGTTTCACCGTCCTGCTCTCGGTCTTCGAAACACCCTTCATCGTTGGCAAATATATACGACTATTCACAGAAAACGGCTTCTCCCAACTCAAAGCCTTTCAAACACAGTCCAAAGCCCCTTATCAAAGGAAGCAACAATATACATCTGGCGGCATCAGCACCTACGAACAATCACAAGTCGCTTATGTTCCCCTCTTTGGCCTTCCTGGAATATATCGTTATCATTCTTGTCGGACTGGTCCGGCAGAGATGACCCAGCAACGGGATGGGAGAAGCTCTTTTCAAACTATGATCGACACTGGATTTCAGGCTTGGCTTTTCTTATGGTTTATATAGGTTTGATCCAGTATCATCTCAGGCGGGAAGGCGCTCGGTCTTTGGTTATCTATATGGAGGTTAATTGTGGGAAAGGGTCCGGCTCCCCTACTGTTCTATCCAATTTCTATCCCTTTCTCCCTTTTTCCTCCTTTTATTTTTGTTTATATATGTTTCCTCCTCCAACTATTTGGGGCTGTGGAAGTCTGGCATCTCTATGGCCATGTACATCTTTATCAGCACCATGGTTTTTGTGCTCTGTATTTAACTCCCCCAGCTATCAGCTTTCCAGTCACTTCCCCTCTAAAGCAACAAAGGTGCACTGTCTGGCCTATTGGTTCAAAGTGTTGCTTTATTGACGGGAAAGGTGACTGGTTATGCTATTCTCTCATTAAAGGCTGAATAAACAATAGTTACATTTCACGCAATCATCTCTATATTTTACTGCTATTAAAGTGTCCATAATACCGAGAGTAAACTCCTTATTCTTGGTGAAGTGCTCCTTAGTTACACAATCAACCCCAGCACAGACCATGTGGGAGGTCCGCACAAAGGAGGGAGAGTAAGACAAACATTCTGCAGCTACCAGATTGAATACGTTGTATGCGGGAAGTCGATCCTTTCTCTCGGGCCCAACTATTTCTTTGAAGCTTCCAGAAGCACTCAGCCACATCGGAGGCCTGTACAACCCTGCGGTCGATCGTTTTTAAAACTCAAAACCAGTCGCCCACAGACGTTTTGCTGATGGCCGTACTCTTGTAAATCTTTATGCAGGTATTTCTCTATGCTCAGATACCACACCTTACAGTTGGTCGTGCTCATCGGGGCTGACAGACTGCGACTACCGACCCTCAACAAAGTGTATGTCAGTAGTCGTCAATAGTTTACATGCAGACTAACATCGCAAAGCCACCTGTAGATCTTAGATGTCAAGTCTGGAGTCGTTTGTGTGCCGTTGGGGTTGTGTTTTTACGTCGTAACGATCACAAAACGTCTGATGCGGTCGAGTTCGTAATGACTTATCAAGTTCTATTTTGAAGAGCACAATGTCTTTCGGAGGGACTGGGCCAGAGCAAACATCTGCGAGCTACCGACTCCAGATAAGAATCATCCACACAACCTTAATGGCTACAACACGGACCGCTTGGCAATTCCACAACCATACAAACTTCTCCGAGCCCTTATTGTTTGCCCAGATGAACATTTAAATAGAGCCTTACTACTAGATTTAGTAACCTTGATCTGTTGTTGGAGATAACTTTTATTAATCAGTACTATAAAGCCCTTACAAATAAAGAGGCTTTTCAGGTGGAATTGGCGAAATTGGAGGTGGTTACCTTCACCTTTCTTTGAATAGTCAAAACACAATTTAGGTTATGTTTCCAGATCATTTACCCGAGTACTCCCTACAAAATAACTTATTGAGAACTGATAATTGTATGGCTGAATAAATAGGTTGCACAATAATGTGTTAATTGTGAGCCGACAAGCGCGCGGCCCCTCCAGTAAACGCGCTGCTAATAAGGTTCGAGCTTATTTTTAGCGCAACCTTAACCGTCCGCTATAGATTTACGTCATCGTCCTTCCCCCTTGGTTTGTCCCGATTTCTGCAGTTGCCAATCATATAGCTGCTTTCTCTCCCACAGGTTTCTATGTTTTCCAAATTTATGTTCTCCTCATTATTGTCTCCAGGACTAAACCAATTTCTACTTTTCGTACGAAAGAAACCGACACCCCAGTTTGCGTACCATCCCCCAACTCAAAGTCCGGTCAGTATATTTACTGACTATTGTTTAGACCGGTATTTGCTTATTTTCTAGAGCGACGATATGTCGGTTTTCTCTGTAGATATCCTGTATGCAGCCTAGGACAGCAATACCTATTTACTACTCTGGTCTAGTACAATGTATACCACAGACGAATATTCAGTGCTTTCGGAATAAGTGGAAATAAGAAAGAGATAGATACCATTGCAGTGTATAGAATATTACATATAGTTGTTGTGGGGATCTTTAGAGCTAAGCAAACTTGTAATCTTATTGAATAAGGTACAGATCGGGTATTGAACATAAAACATTATAGCATCTTGAGGCTAACAGTGGGGAACTTAGGCTTGTGTATGAGCAACATGAAATCGGTGTAAGCTTGACAAATAGAAGTGGGGTGTTCCACAGTGGCATCAAAACAAAAGAAAGGGATGTCAGAAAATAGCCCAAAGGAACTGAACTGGACAAGATATAGAAAGGTTCCCAATTTAGGTATAAAGGCCAAAATTTCCGGAAATAAACAATACTAGTAGAATTTCGACCTATCGGACCGATGTTTGACTTCTCGAGAAGTGGCTCGTAGTTCAAAGCATCTGCTCATCATCAAGCCAATGAGCTCTTGAGATCCCACAGCCAAAGTAATATTTCTTTAGCTGACGTGTACCGTATTGATTCTCCATTGCGCTTTGCTGCTCCTGCTGCCACGCACTGCCCTTATAAACCGGGTCTGTCGCTTGGTTATAAGTGTGGCTTGTAACTTGGTTCGAAATGGGGGAAGTTGCTGCAGGTGCACTTTGGCTTTCGTACTCCTGTTGCGCAAGACGTTCGTATCCAGAGAGAACATAAGGCTCCGCATTACGCGAATCATCGTTAATATGCTCGTCATCCATCATCACATCGTCACCACCTACAGGCTGTGGTTGATTCTGCGTGTTTGCAAGAGCAGAGAGAAAACCCGTGTGTACGATATGCGCACCTTGGCTGGGGAGAATATTTGCCACTACGGCTGGATTGACTGCACCTGAGGGAGATATCCGCCAGAGTTCAATGAGCCGCAGCTTCTGTTCTGGGGCGGCCTGGCTGAATAAAGCTATTTGAGATGGGTATAGGGAATCGGGGTTAATGTTATAGCTTCTTAACGTGTCCTCCGCGGAAAAAACTGGAGTAGGAGCGGGCTCCGCCACATCCATGTCTTCCTGCTGCATCACATCGGAATCGGTATCTGTAGAAGTGTTGCTCTGGGACCCCAAGGTGGGCTGCTGGGAGGCATGGTCACAGTTTTGAGCAAAGTTATACGCGCTCGTGGGCGCAGCGTCATTTTGAATAGCAGAGGTGGTGGCCGGGTTCGACAGCTGAGTCGGTAAGGAATTGATTGTCGATTGTGGAACCGGCACATTTCCCACAACCATTTTGCTGGCAAAAAGAGCCGCCAGGTCATTATCCATCTTCATATCACCCTCCATTGCGGAAAGGCCACACTAGAGAGACGTTCGTTAGCATTAGTGATACAACAAGGGACTCCGGTATTAGAGGCAACTAGGAATACTCTTACCCGCTGACAGTGTGGATTTTCTGCAAATGCTGGCAGGGTGTTTGAGAGATCAGTCTCGTACGCGCAGTACGGACAGCGATGGAGAACGGATGTCATTGCTGCGTGTATCTTGTCTTTTCTCGGTAGGTGAAGTTCAGGGGTAGGTCAAACGTCGGAGAGCAGAAAACGAGTAGTCAACGGAAGAGAACGGCGATCAATAAACAACTCCTTTCTTGATCCTATATATTTTCTAAGCTAGCTGAAGGAAGCAACACTAAATCGAGAGATAGGAAGAAGTTGTCTATTTCGGTGTTCTAAGGTATTCAAATGACGATTTGGCGGGGGAAGAAGAATTTATACGGCTCGGCGATGCCCAAGTCAGGAGGGGGTTGGTGTTGGCAGGAATAAGGAGTGTTTAGTCTGCGGAGTCTGCAGAAACTAGAGGGGTTAAGCGGGGCGGTTCTGTTTCTTAGATCGATCAGCACTTTCTGTCAAAAAGAAGTCGTATCTGATGAGGCGAGATCCGGGTTGAGTCTGCTCCGTGTTGTATTCTCAGACTCAACCACAAAGAAACAACAGTATGGTGGGGCAAGAGTATTGTGTGGAGATGGCTAGCGATAAGGAGCGAGGACCAAGGGAGTGCCCCTAGAGCACCAAAACAAAAGACTGAAAGACTGGAGGTGAAGCGGACCAAGTTATCGATTCCAATAACACAAAGGACGGCAGAAGTTCCTGGCAAGTGCAAGTTAAAGGTCGGGGGAGCGGTGAAGAGCGGAGTATCTATCTTGTAGTCAGTGACAGATCGCTGCCCAACAACCCAAGGATTGGCGGGCGGCTAGAGAGGCATGTCAGGCAGAAACGGAGACGCGGACCACAGCCCGATTGGTGTGCCCAGTCAGCGAGTCAGACACCGAGATACAGCATCCAGTATAGCGATCTCGACGCCTTAAGTCCTCGAGGGATGGAATATAGCGGCTCCAGGTGAAGATGAAGTCAAGAAAGATTCCCCAAACGGGCGACTTCGTTGACGTAGCGGTGGATTAGTCATATATTAGTCAGTTATATTCTCACGTGATAGCGAGCTCGGGCCCGCCAAGGCAGCAGTCCCGTGACGCAGCTCCGAAGCTCCAGAGACCAAAACAGCGACGAGAGGACGATATCAGGTACAGAAAAGAGCATTCCTCCAGCATAGATACGCCCTGGTCTGCTCTACACGTCACGGCTGAAGAGTTGTTCTCTACTTATCCACCTCTCACAACGTTTTCAAGATGGTACGTCGTTGAGGCCTATCTAATATCTGGCTTATCCGCTGACCTCCACGATACAGACCTCCATAGGGACAGGATACGATCTCTCGAACTCCGTTTTCTCGCCGGATGGCCGTAACTTCCAAGTGCGCCAAACTGCCTTTGCTTGTTGCTAGGTTAGCTGCTGACCGCTTGCGCGTTTCTTTCTCTAGGTAGAATATGCGGTAAAGGCAGTGGAAAACGGTGGTACCTCTATCGGTATACGGTGTAAAGATGGTGTAGTTCTCGCCGTGGAGAAGCTTATCAGCAGCAAACTACTCAAGTCCGGCGCCAATAAGAGGATAGCAACTGTTGACCGGAATATGGGAATAGTGAGTTGCATCCATACTACTTCTTCCCCCCCTGTTTCCTTGTAATATTTGGATTCTAACTTTGCCGTTCTAGGTCTCTTCCGGCCTGATTCCCGACGGCCGACATTTCGTTGACAGAGCCCGTGACGAAGCTGCCTCTTGGAGGGACACATACAAAGGACCAATTCCAACGGACGTCTTAGCTAGTCGACTAGGCGGTTACGTTCAAGCATATACCTTATACTCCTCCGTCCGACCGTTCGGTATTTCTGCCATTGTTGGAGGATGGGACTCGGAGGCCGAGTTGCCTGTGGACGGCCAGGTTGGATCGGGCCCTGCATGCGGTTCCGGAGGCAAAGTTGAGGGAACCAAAGCCGGTGGCCCTGCCTTGTTCATGATCGAGCCTAGTGGTGCCTATTGGGTATGTCTTGGTTTGCTCTGTGCTCAATGAGAAAGCTTGCTAACATGGTTTAATACAGGGCTACTACGGTGCTGCCACGGGCAAAGGCCGACAAGCTGCCAAAGCCGAATTGGAGAAACTAGATCTGCCAGCCGGTAAACTTAGCTTGCTGGATGGTGTCAAGGAGGCTGCTAGGATCATCTACATCTCCCACGAAGATAGCAAAGATAAGGAGTTCGAGCTGGAAATGACATGGGTTAGCTGTCTAGACGGGCCTACTAAGGGCCGACACCAGGAGGTTCCAAAGGAGCTGTTGGAAGAGGCAGAAAGTCTCGCTAAAAAGGCGTTGACGGAAGACGAAGATGATGATGAGGAGGCCGCCGGAGAAGATAAGATGGAGGAATAGATAGATTATCATCTCTAGTCAGGACGACGTGATATACACATCGATATTACAGCCTCAACAGTATCATCTTGACGTACCAACAAACTTCCTGAAATCTACACACTTGCATTGGGTAGATCAGACAAGTTCATATACCAAAGTCATGAGTTAAAGTACATGTTGAATAGCCCCAGCTTCCGTGCAGTAGTAACGTTCCAAACTACAAGAACTTCCCATCCAACCATCCTTTCCGCTTAGCCCCCAACTCAACCGCAGCACTGCCCCAGTCCTCACCATGATTATGCGAACCCCCTTCCTTCGCGAGACCAGCTCGCGCCAGCCCCTGCGCCTCAGTGAGCACCGTCAACAGCCCAAAGACGACCGGCACACCCATATCTAGCTGAACTCGCATGAGCCCATGACTAACTGCGTCGGCAATATATTCGAAATGCATCGTCTCGCCCTTGATCAGTACTCCGATGGCAATGATCGCGTCGAATGGTTTTGAGTCCGTGCTCGGCCCCGCAGATTGTTTCGTGAGATCTGTCGTTGAGCTGGAGAGGAGATCGGCGTTTCCGCCGGACGAGGGAACGTTTGCATTGACGTGTGAGGCGGCGTATATCCTTAGAGAACGTTAGACTGGTTGAAGGGGGAGGTGAGGGGAGGGGATTGGGTCTGACTGCTTACCTCTGGACGGCGAAGGGTAGCTCGTAGCTCCCTGGGACGCTTTGGAGGACGATGTTTTCCTCCTTTACGCCGTCGGCGGCGAGGCTTTTCTTAGCTCCGGCTATCAATGCGTCGATGATCACTGTGTTCCATCGTGCGTGGACGATGGCGACGCGGAGGTCGGAGCCTGCATATGCGTTTATTAGCTTGGGAGGGAATGTTGAATTGAGCTACTGCGTATCGTAAACGGATGGATGGGGAGGTATCTCCATGTTCTAGTACTATTACTGCTTGGTGATGCATGGTGGTGTCATAGTAGCTCGGCGGGGTGATGGCAGTGTAGATAGTAGGCGCGCTCGAAAACAGAGCAATTGACATACCGTCAAGCTTCTGGGCCTCTCCAGGACCCTTGATATGAGCCATTTATAGTATCTTGATGAAATCCAAGCGTATATAGCTATGAGTGCGTCGTGCTGTTGCTCTTCTACCTCTTCGACCGCAGAAAAGGCGGGCGGGAGATTGGATAAGCCTTGGCACGTGATGAATTTCGAGGCCCGCGAGATTAGGGAGAGAGCAAAAGAAGAGTCGATGCTAGAGGCATGTTATTGTATTGGATGGCTACAGAGTAGATACGTAAGGCCAGCTAACATAGCACACAGAGACATAAGTTGCATTACAACATATAAGCAGGAGACAGGGAGACGGCGCAAAAAGAAAGTAGTAAACGAACCTCGTAACAAAGGGAATAGACTGGAAGATAAGAAATAGGGAGATAAAGTGGGGGGAAAGGATATAGGGGGAACCGAGGGATGCCTTCATATCTCTCTCAATCTTTTTTTTTTATTGAAAGAAAAATATACCCCTTGTAATTTCATGCTCACGGACGCAGCCCCACGGCGTGATCTATAGAAACACCATCCCCCTTTTTTTGTGGAAACACCAGATAGTTCTGTTCCTGATCTACTCGACGGTGACAGACTTGGCCAGGTTGCGGGGGAAGTCGACGTTCAGACCCTCGCCAACGGCGAGCCAGTAGGCGATGAGCTGGAGGGGAATGACGTTGAGCAGACCCTGAAGACAGTCGACGGTGCGGGGGATCTCGATACGCTCGGTCTCGGAGGCGGGGAACTCCTCGTCGTCTGGATTGCAGATGACGATGGGTCGGCCGGCACGGGCGATGACCTGCTGGTAGGCGTTGAGGGACTTGGCGAAGAGGTTGTCCCTGGTAAGGATCATGATGATGGGCAGGTTCTCGTCGACGAGGGCGAGGACACCGTGCTTGAGCTCACCGGACATGACGGCTTCGCAGTGGAGGTAGGAGATTTCCTTGATCTTGAGGGCGCCTTCGAGGGCGGTGGCGTGCTGGCTTCCTCGGCCGAGGAGGAGGAGGGACTTCTGGTTCTTGAAGAACTTGGCGCACATCTCCTTGATGGGCTCGCTGAGCTTGAGGATTTCTCTGAATTGGCCGGACACCTGGCCGAGACCCTTGATGATCTCCTCGCGGCGGTGCTGCTTTGAGGCACGGTCTTCGCTGAGGGAGAGGGCGAACATGACCATGGCGACGAACTGGGAGGTGTAGGCCTTGGTGGAGGCAACACCGATCTCAGGGCCGGCGTTGACGTGGACACCACAGTGGGTGAGGAGGGAGATGGAGGAGCCGACGACGTTGACGAATCCAACGGTCAGGGCGCCTCGCTCGAGACAGTAGCGGAGGGCATTGAGGGAGTCGGCGGTCTCGCCGGACTGGGAGACGAAGACGCAGGTGTCGTCACGGAAGACGGGGGCTTCACGGTCGAGGAAGTCTGAGGCGAGCTCGACGGAGATGGGGATCTCGGTCAGTTCCTCGAAGATGCCTCGGACGGCCATGCAGGAGTGGTAACTGGTTCCGCAGGCAATGAAGATGATACGGCGGCATCGACGGATGGTGGTGATGTACTGGCGGAGGCCACCGAGGGTGACCTTGCCGTTCTCGACGTCGAGACGACCTCTCATGGTGTTGACGACGGACTCGGGCTGCTCGAAGATCTCCTTCTGCATGAAGTGGTCGAACTTACCCTTCATGATCTCCTGGAGCTCAAGCTCGATGGTCTGGATGGCACGGACGTTGGAGGTGCCGTCGTTCTTGTTAAGACGGTGGATGTTGAGCTGGCCATCGTGGATGTGAGCAATGTCGTCGTCCTCGAGGTAGAGCACCTTCTTGGTGTGCTCGACAATGGCAGAGGGGTCGGAGGAGAGGAAGAACTCTGCTGGCTGTGGGACGCCGTCGTCGGAGAGGAAGGCTCGGGACTGCGAGCGGTGGAGGAGAGACTTGTCTGGAGGAGCTAGAAGGTTGGTGGCAGACTTCTTGATGGCGGCGTTCTGGGAGGCGGCCTCGGCGGGCAGGGCGCTGTCCTCGGAGTACTCAACGTCGACGAAGTCGACCTTCATCTTCTTCTCGGTGCGGACACCGATGACGAGGGGAGAACCCTTGCGGGCAGCAATGACCTCGTGTGGGTAGTGAACGGACTTCATGAGCAGACCAAAGGCACCCTGGAGCTCCTTGACAACGGCCTTCGCGAGCACGGTGAAGTCGATATCGGGGTGCAGGTCGTAGAGGTACTTGGCCAGCTTGGCAATGCACTCGGTGTCGGTCTCGGTCTCGAAGCGGAAACCCTTGCTCTCGAGGAGAGCCTTGAGCTCCTTGTAGTTGGTGATGATACCATTGTGAACGATGGCGAACTCCCACTTGGGGTCAGATCTGCAGCATTGTCAGTATTTGGCCTAGCAAACACAGTGTAAGGGGCAGTATAGACAAACCGGTGAGGGTGGCAGTTGATTCTGGAGGGGGGGCCGTGGGTGGCCCATCGGGTGTGAGCGATGCCGACGTGGGACTCGAAGACCTTGGTCATGTCTGGGTTCTCAGCAGCAATCAGCTCCTTGAGTTTGGCGACCTTGCCGACCTCCTTGAAGGCGAAGACCTCGTTCTTCTTGTCGCCATCGACAGCCAGCCCAGCGGAGTCGTATCCACGGTATTCGAGGCGGGACAAGCCTGGATTGGTAGCATTAGCAGCTGAACAGGCCGGTCGAGGGGCGGCAGAGCGGGATACTTGCCATCGACGATGGTCTGGATGATGTATTTACGGTCCTTCTCGACCAGATAGTTGATGTAGCCGAAGATTCCGCTGTGCTGGTTAGCTCGAGACTGCAGGGCCGGGGAGCTGGACAGACGTACCACATGGTGACTGGAGGCTATAGCGAGTGACGGGCAGTGAGAGGATGGCAGATTGGGCTGTCGGGGAGCTGGAGCTGGGGAGTTGTAGCGGTGGTCGGGGTGGTCGAGATGGTTGTAGGTGGGAGAAAGTTGGAAAGCTGACGTTGGCGGTGTAAAAGGGCGATCGATGGAGGGGCAGCAGCAAACCAGCAGCAGCAACAACAACAACAGCAGCAGAACAGAGCAGAACAGAACAGAAAGATACAGCGAGAGATGGAGGAGGTGGAGGAGGACGGAGTCGAGGACGAGAGACAGCAGAATATATACTGGTCCCTGAAACCCTAAGGGACTCCTGGTGGCGGCCGTTAAGTCACTGACTACAGCTTCACGGCGACGACTAATCTACAGCTCCCAGCTCCCTGGAAGCACTCTGTCCGGGCTCGTCTTTTCTTCTTCTGTCCACCGCTGAGACTATCGGTATCCATGCTCAACCAGGGATGAGCACGCTCGATGGAGCCAGCACAGCCTCAGCATCGAGAGCAGAGACGAAGCCGCGTCTCCACCGCCAGCCCTAGCAGCAGGCAGCCTGCGTCCTAGCGAGCATTGAGTCCTGAGCCTGCCCAATGGCCGGTCGACCCGCCGGCACTGTCATAGTCCAGCGTCGACTAACCGCCGCACCCTTCGTCAGCGCAGCACGCCCATGCATGCTGTAGGAGGCAGGGTGGCCGCATATCATTACTCCTCCCGCTGCATCATCGGCACTCTGCTTTCCCTTTTCCTCAGCTAGTTGCCCCTTGACAATGCTCAGATCTCCCCTTGGACCCTCCCCAGGTCTCTCCCTGACGCCCGAGCAAGACAGCAGCATGAATATGGTCCGGCTTCCTTCGTCCGATGTCTCACCACAGTGGAGTTTGCACGCCGCCAAGCCGCCATCCGACTAAATATAACGATCTCCAGGGACAGCTTTCTTTTGTCGTGCAGTGAGACTGCCAGTGGCAGCTATCTCAGCTATTTTTGTCCGGCGGCTCTCAGGGGAGACGGGCCTTAAGGGGCAGCTTGCAGCTCGGACGAACTGTGCAAAAGGGGTGACGGTGCAATTGAGTTCGATCTGACGTATGTCCAGACAGAGCAATCTTACTGTTACAGAGTCCGTTCGAGTGGATGACAATTGCAGTGAGAGCAGACACTATACGGAGTAGATGGACGGCCCATACAATTCGGAGCCACACTGTGGATGGACTGTGGATGACTGTAGATGGAGAGACCAGGTCGAGCAAGGTCTGCAGTAGAGAAGAGACGGACATTACAGACCTGCCGTATCTCAGAGTCCATTAGTAGTCTACTTCTCTCGTCTCTACTCCTGTCTGTCTCTGCTCGTCGATATATCTGCTTGCTCCGGTCTGTCCGTATCCTCCGTTGTATAGCTGTCCGGCGGAGACATCGAGGGTGTCCCATATTCGTAGAGCCAGTCGTCTCTCGTCGTCCTCCTCTGCCTCTTCCTCTGCTCTTCTCCCTTCTCGTCTGTCTTCTCTTCATCCTCGAGTCCATCCCTCTGGACATCCCTGTTCTTTATCCTCCCTCAACCATCTCACGTCGTCTTGTCGCCGTCTCGTCTCGCCATTTCGCTGTCTCTCGTCTCGCCGTCTCTCGTCTCGCCGTCCACAGTAAACATGCGTAGTGCACGTAGATGCTCGCGCGGTGGGTTTCCCCCTTTGCCTCGCGGCCCAAAGAAAGTTCGTCTTCCACCATCATCGAAAGAAAAAAAAAACCACCGAGCCAAAACGACGACCACCAACACCCCGACCACCACCGCCCGCCCGCCCGCGCTCCGCCAATCCAGTCGACCGCCGAAGCTGTCGTCGCCGCGACCGTCCTTCACCGGTCTGCTGCTCTCCCGCCGTCTCGCGGCTCTGCTTCTTCCGCGTGCGCTTCACCAGCCGGGCCTCGCCACGCCCACCCCCCAGAGTCTTTTTCGCGTCCCGGACCACCCAGCCAGCCAGCAGGCCAGCGAGCGACACAGACAACCACTCCGGCAGGACACCCTCTCCCGTGCATGGCTCCATGAGAACGCCCGTTAGACACATTGCGGCCGAGGATGGTGCTTGCACACGCTCGCCAGTGTGTATCAGGCTCGTAGCCAGCTCCTAACCATGTCACGCGCCTCCGCGGGCTTTGCAGACTTCTTCCCAACAGCGCCCTCCGTCCTCCAGAAAAAGCGCAGCAAGCCGGGCCAGGACAGGCTCAAGGGCAAGCCCGCCGCTGGCGACCCTTCGCCGTCTCCCGGCGTCGGTTCTGCTGCCTCGGCTGCCTCTGCGTCTGCATCGACGTCTACCGCTGCTGCTGCTGCTGCTGCTGCCGGGCACGACGATGGCGGGGGTTACGGTGCACTCGCCCACGGACACGAGTCGTCTCTTTCTCCCGCGGACGCACCGGCTGTAGGCATGCCGGTAGGGCCTCCTGTTGAGGGGAGGGCACCCAGTTCACGGCCGGCAATCACCAACGGCGCCGGTGGCGGCACGGACACCAGCAACCACCTCAGCAGCAGTAATAATGACGCCAGGATGGGCTCGTCCAGCTCCACGGCCACCGAGTCGTCCGTCTCCAGCTGTGCCTCGTCCGGTGGCCCGTCTGCCGGCGCTGCTCTCAATGGCATCTCCAATTACGCTCTCACGCCTCTCACGAACACCGACTCTTCCCCACCGCGGACTTCTGGCAGTCCAATGCATGTTAAATCTACTCTTCCCGACACTTCATCGGCCCAGTCTCATGTACTGCGCTCGAAACCGGGTACAGAGGATGTCACGGTCGCCGCTACTCCTCCTCTACACGTCTCTCCGTCGCCACGGCGGCATCCTCGACCCGCTGGGAATGCTGCAAAGGGCTACAAGCTCGTCTATGATCCGGATCTCGACAAGAAAGCCTCCCTCAAAGATAAACGGCGAAAACCCCAATACGCCGCCTTTGGAGAGAACGAGACCGAGTTTGACGGCAAGGCGGACGCTGTCCCGGCTGATCCTCGACTCTCAATCGCGAATTACACTCGTGGCGCCGCCAGCAGGCAGAAGACCAAATACAGACCTCTTCCGTACACGCTGAAGCCATGGCCGTACGATCCTGCAACTTCAGTCGGTCCTGGCCCGCCTACTCAGATCGTCGTGACCGGCTACGACCCATTGACCACCATAGCACCTATCAGCGCCCTCTTCTCCAGCTTCGGAGACATCGCCGAGATCGATAACAGAACCGATCCCGCCACCGGCCGCTTTCTCGGCGTCTGTTCCATCACCTACATGGATAGCCGGTCCTTTCGAGGCGGCTCGCCCTTCTCCGCCGCCCACTCCGCCCGGAGAGCCTACGCAGAGTGTAAGAAGGAGCAACGCATCGGAACGCGGCGCATCAGAGTCGAGCTTGATCGCAATTCCGCCGCCTGCAACCGCATTGTCGCAAAGTTGATCGCAATTCAAAAACAGGAACAGCTTGCCGCCTTAGAGCAGCAAATCAAGGCCGTGAACAGCGATGCCGGTAGCCAACCTATCAGGAAACCAGATCCCAAGGGCTCGGCCATCACTCCTCCGACAGCTCCCAAGGCTGTTGTCGAGATGGCACAGCCCAAAGACAACGCTCCTCCTCCCACTGCGCCCAAAGGCCCCTCGGGGAAGTCCTCCCTACACCCAGCCCTACAAGTACAACCCCCTGAAGGCCCGCGTGCCATCACCAAATCCGCCCCCGCCTCCCTCGTCGAAGAAACCCCGATCCTAGATAAGATAAAACGAGACCCTTATATCTTCATAGCACACTGCTATGTCCCCGTCCTCAGCGCCACTGTTCCGCATCTAGAACGACGATTGAAGCTTTACGACTGGAAGTCCGTCCGCTGCGATAGCACAGGTTATTATGTCCTCTTCGAAAATTCCCGTCGCGGTGAGCTCGAATGCGAACGATGCTATCGAGGATGCCACATGACTCCATTGTTCACGTACGTCATGAATATGGAATGCCAGCAGTACGGCAACCCTACCTACGAACGGAGCCCGAGTCCCGAGCGAGTCAAGGCCGAACAGCGGGAGAAATCAGAGAAGTCTCGTCTCAAACGGGAGACCGAGCTGGACATTGAGGAAGAGAAGAGGTTACGGGCTGAAAACGTCGATCCAGTCACTGAAGTCGTCGCCATCGCCGTTCGAGAGCTGCGAGATAAGTTGCTGGAGGATATTAAATCTCGTATCGCTGCTCCGGCACTATACGACTTCCTCGATCCCGACCGACATCGCGCAAAGAGGCAGAAACTAGGCATCGCCGATCCCGAAGGGGCAAAGAGACCTCCCATCTTCCAGCTTGATGCCATCATTTCAGAGGCTGCCAGCGAGTCTCGAAATAGCCCTGCGCCACTGGGCGTAGCGTCGAAGAATGTCCTCTCTCTTCCCCGTATAAGGAAAGCTCGCGACTTCGAACAGAATAATTCTGCCTTTGTGGATGAGCGACGGCGGCGCCCCGTCCGTAGGAGGGAATTTAGACCGCTCTACCACCGCCTCCAGGAGCTTCATGATGAGGATGATTCAGATGATGAACAGCAGACCTCCTTCACGCGAGACACGGAAGACCAAGAAAGTCGACCCCTCAGTCGCCTTAGTATGAAATCTAGCGAGGCCGATAATGATGATGACCAACTTCGCGGATCTCTGGTGCCCAGTGTCTCTGGCTTTGGAGATTCAGGTCTCGGTTCTGCGGCTATTAAGGATGAACTGGACGATCTCGACCGCGAGATGCTAGGTGACCTTGACGACGACGAAGAGCAGGCAATCTCGCTCTCGAAGAAGCGAAAACGCCTCAGCGCGGAGCTAATGGAGATAGAGAAACGGCAGAAGACAGCTGATCAGTTATTCGTTGGCGATCTTGGTCAAGAATCAGTGTCTATGATCGTGGACTCTGAGCCGATTGTCAAGGGTAAGAAAGCGAAGAAGAAGACTAAGAAGCAGCTCCTCGAAGAGAAGAAAGCGCTTAAACTCGCTCAACTGGAAGCTGTTGGAGGTCTCGTTTCTAAAGTTGATATCTCCCTTGAGGTCACGCCAATTGAAGGGGAGGTCGAGCTGGAAGAGAAGGACGAAGAGGAGGAGGAGGAGGAATACGTCAAGCCAGAGATTGAATGGGGTCTTTCAACAACGGAACCCAGGAAAACTGTGGACGACGACGAAGCTATCGTTCTGGATCTCGACGGCTGGCAGAACTTGGTGAAGGATGCGGAGGATCTTCGGTTCCTTCGGGAGGTGTTGCGCACCCAATTGGCCTTCGACATTACAAACGTTGCCTTATGGGCATGGAACCAGAAGGAGATCAAAGCCATCAACAACGGCGGCATACGAGGCCCCGTCCATTCCGAGCTCAAGATAGAAGGCTACTACGTCCCCAATGCAACCGGCTCGGCCCGTACCGACGGACGAAAACGTATTCTCGAATCTGAAAAATCCAAATATCTCCCTCATCGTATCAAGGTCCAGAAAGCCCGCGAGGAGCGCGAGGCACTCGCTAAAAACGATCCCCAGGCTGCTGCCGAAGCTGCACGTGTCCTTGCCGCTAAGACGATATCCAAATCGACCTCTAGATCTAATCGAGTCAACAACCGACGTTTAATCGCCGACATCAATGCTCAGAAGCAAGCCCTGCCTACTCAAAGTGGTGAAGGTGACGTGCTGCGGTTCAACCAGCTAAAGAAACGCAAGAAGCCGGTCCGCTTCGCCCGCTCCGCTATCCATAACTGGGGTCTCTATGCTGAGGAGAATATTACTGCCAATGATATGATCATCGAGTACGTCGGTGAAAAGGTCCGGCAACAGGTTGCAGACATGCGTGAGCGTCGTTACCTGAAGAGCGGTATTGGAAGCAGCTATCTGTTCCGCATTGATGAAAATACCGTCATCGACGCAACAAAACACGGTGGCATTGCAAGGTTTATCAACCATAGTTGCACCCCAAATTGTACCGCGAAGATCATCAAGGTAGATGGCAGCAAGCGTATCGTCATCTATGCGCTGAGAGATATAGAGAGAGGTACATTCTCATCCCTTCCATTCTAATGTTTTGATCATATTACTAACTCGAACATCCCCCCAGACGAAGAATTAACGTACGATTATAAATTTGAGCGAGAATGGGACAGTGACGACCGTATTCCTTGTCTTTGCGGCTCAACAGGCTGCAAAGGGTTCCTCAACTAAAAAAACTATTCAACTTATTTCTGAACGGCCACCAGCACTTTACCTCTACCCTCCACCCTTTCTACCTCCATCCTTCTCCAGGATAGACTTTTTCATCTTTACGACCATTATACCCCAATCTCAGGCAACGCATAATTGCACCCGGGGGTGTTTTTTACTCTTTTTTTTGCATTCTATCTGCTCACATCCAACCCCGATTAGCCTTATAGGTATCTGCATACAAGTCTATAATTCAGAGTCATATTAAAGCAGGAAAGGCGTTTGACTTTATTTGTTTTTACACTATCTATGTTTGCTTTCATGCTTTTTTTTTCATTCATGATTGTAGGTATTGGCGTCATTATCTTGTTCCGTTTGTCCCCGGCTTCAAATTTCCTATACCTTTCCTCATCACCCACGCCTCTTGTGACAAAGGTATGCGACAATACCTTTCATGTCTATTACCACATTCCCCATAGCCTTCTATTTGGTCGAGATCAAGGGTTGGTTGATTGTTTTCAAGCTCGTTCCTAACCTTTCCCCCTTTCCACACTACCTCAAAATTCTCTTTTCCTTTCTTCTGGCTTGTAATAACCACCCTCGGCCCCCTCTCAAACGTTTCCTCCGTTGAACTGGCTGTTACTTTTAGTTTCTGTGTATATTAGCTGAATGGTCGGATGGATAGACGTGGGTCGTTTTCTATTGGGAGATCAGGCGCTGGCCAACGCTGGGGAGTATAAATGATAAGTGATTTTTCAAACTTGGTTATCTTGAAGTTCATTGCACACGGGTCTGAATAGCCAAGCGGGCTTGAGTTACAGGCCTCTTATGTGTAGGGCTCGGATAGATCACCAAGTGACTAACAACATCCTAAGGTTAGGTAGTCCTTAATGGCTCATCAACATCAAAGAACTCGTGATGAATCTTTGGTCACACTCTCTGCCACTTGACTAAACTGCAGTTCTCTTAATCTCGATCACTCCGCTTCTCTTGTTGATACTTTGACTCAAACCAGCGGTATCCTAGCAAACGATCTATTTATTAAAACCCCCATCCGAAGTAGAATTTGAAACTATGAATATAGTGGAACAGGCCTAGAGAGGGTATAGTAATTTTGATTTCCAGCTGGTCTACTCGTCCATGGTCCAGTATTCAATGATCATATGGACTCGGGTATTATTTATATTCATTAGACTGCATAAATTCTAGTAATTAGAGCTTTGGTTCGCACTGTCACAGTCAGAAAAAAGATGACCAAGGAAGTAGACTCACCAAGATGGCTTGGAAGTAGGAAGTTTGCAATCCCCTCCTTTATCTTGTACTCATGGCCGCAATTGCCGCAAACCAACTGCCCTTCCATAACATGTGTCTCAAGCAGTAGCTTGTGAAGGTCGCGCAGTAATTGTTCATTGTTTAACTCTTCTCCCTCAGGCTTCGACTCGCTTATCGATGGAAACCCTAGCTATAAGATGGGAAATGGGTCAGCGGTCTATACTCGTAATATTGGCCGTAGGGTAAACGCTTGAGAACACAGTACTTACTTCGCCCGCGCTCACTTTAAGAGCTTGCCAGTCTATCCTTGGGAGAATATTTCGAATAAAATCAGGCTGGAACTCAAGTTCTTCCTCTTCGAGCTCTGCGTTCTGAAAATGGAGTGGGTATGACGCGGAGGAGGATTTACACGTTTTCACAGCGCAGGTGACAAAATTTGACGTGAGGACCTTCATCTCGAGTATATCCGCCTTGATTTATTTTTTAAAAGATATTTCTGTTCTTATGACAACAATGCGAGGGGTGAGTTAGAATAGCTGCCAAATTATTTTAGCTTGAATAAAAAGAGAATCCTTATCGCGGGGAGATGCGCGTTATCGATAAGGGTCTGCGCATCGCGGTTTTATACAACTATAGCACCAAGAAATTGATAAAATACAGGAGTAAGGTATTTAGATAGTTCATCAAATCCCATAGCTATGATTCTATTTCAGAACTACATCAATAACATCAAGATCGTCAATATCATTATCCCCCACCACCGAGGCGGGATCTAAGCGATCCCCATCGAACAAAAGCGAGACAGGATTACCCTCAGCAATACCCTTCACTTCGCGGAACTTCTTGATGATGTTGCTAATCGGGGTTGTGGGTCGGACCTTTATTTTGAAATCATCAAGACCTGGGTTCTTCAGGGTGATTCGTACGATGTCTCCATCTGACGGCGGCGCCTGCACCTTCGCTTCATCTTCGCTTGACTCTGCTCCAGGATCCTGTAGTGACTGCGCTATACGACGTTTCTCGGCCTCGTATGATTCTATCGTCATAGCCTCCATGTGCACACCGGCTGCTCCATCTTTCACTCCAAACGGCTCATTATCGGAAGCGGGAAAAAGGGAATTGTCGTTATTTTTAGTATCATCAATCCCCAAGCTCTTGCAGGTAGTGACGTCGAATAAACGTCTGCCTTTCCAAGTCAAAATCACAGAGTCTGATATTTTCTGGTCAAACCTTTGATGATTGCACCATGCCTTTCGCACGTCTCCTAGGTTCTGTGACAGTTTTCGGCGGACAAGTAGAGGCTTGGTACCTTCTATTTCGGATGTAATAAGAATCGTGACTACGGTGTCGGCATCCCCCCTCCTAAAAGGCGACTGAGTGGCTTCAGGATTTGAAACGTTTCCTGTGCTATCGCCTGATTGTGGGAATTGGGATGTAGACTTGCTTCTAGGTGTACTAGAATCCTTTTCTGCCTGTGCAGCGCGACGCGCTCGCTCACGAGCCCGTCGGATTAATTCCGCAGTCTCTTCATCGGATTCCTCATCGTTATCACCATCATTGTCGGAATCCGCATCATCTTCAATTAAGATAGGTGGTGGAACCCGCGCAGCCGGAGGAGGTGGTGATTCCGAATTAAGATGAATGATCGTGCCCGGCTGAGATGCCGCTTTCAGAGGTGATGTTTTTGCGGTGGGCCTTCTCGGGCTGGTCCGCGTAGAATGCGAGTCCCTTGGTGGTGTTGTTCCAGTCACAGGCCTTGGTAACTCTGATTTGAAGCCAGTATCTAAGGAGGCATCCATCTCCCGCTTAAGCTGCGCTTGGTCTTCTCGCTCCGGCCCAGAGACGACCGTGGGCTCTTCCTCCGTGGAGATACGCCGTCTCTTCGACTCGTTCGTCTCATATTTGGTCTCGGGTTCTCTATCCTCATCCTCCTCACTGCTCTCGTCGTCACGGGCCGTGGCCACGAAGTCGGAATAGACCTGGTTGGAACGGCGAAATAGGTCTACCGGTTTCGCGGATGGCTTTGCTTGAGCCCAAGCGGGCTTCTTGAACATTGTATGTGTTAAATAACGATATGTGTCGGTGGTAGTTAAGGGTAGCTGGCGGTTAGTCAAAGGGAATCTGGGAAGGGCCTTTGGCAGTCAAGGCTAGATAGAGCGCAGTGACTAGCTACCGAGCGCCAAAAGTGACTCCGCAAAGCAGCAGACCGCGTCAACCGGCTATGGAACCAAACAATATGAATGCAGTCTCATCGTGTAATGACAAGGGTCTCTTCTTGTCCTCAGGCTTGAGGTGGGCAATTTGAGACTTCGCGTCGCGTCCTTTTTAATATAACCGATTTGAGCCGTATCACGTGCCGCTTCACTATCGACGCTTTTCGCGCATGTCGAAGAGGAAGCGATATCAAAAGGGATTCAACAACATCTTACGGTCGAGACAGAGACAGCTCGATAAGGATTCATCACTAGTCTTCCTTTTTGATTCGTCTTCTCCAGCATGGAGGCCTCCTCTGCTTCCGAGGGCAAAGACCCCTCCGCCTTCCTCGGCGAGATCACCGGCGCTCCAGTGACAGTCAAGCTGAACTCCGGCGTCGTTTACAAAGGTGAGGCCTCTTGGTCCCTCAATTTGTTGCCAGTAATTAACGTCATGCTATAGGCGAGCTTCAGTCCGTTGACGGCTACATGAACATTGCTCTCGAGAAGACTGAGGAGTATGTAAACGGCAAGATGAGGCGGAGCTATGGGGATGCATTTGTGCGAGGAAACAATGGTACGCTTTGATCATTAAAGGCGGGAAACTATTCGATTGAGCAACTATGCTAATAGGCGTCACTGAAACAGTCCTGTACATTTCGGCGGATTAAATAACGGTGTATTGATTTTTTCAACTACTTCTGCGATACCAGCGACTTATTTAATAGGTCGAGCTTAGACAACCTTTCCTTATATGATTCACGAAAGGTCAAAGGTCTCGCCTACCGAAGGCAAGGATATAACACGGAGCACCGGCGTTGGAATTTGAAATGCCGGTTGAGGGAGCACCTAACACGGCATAGACAAAAAACACGGCCGTTGCGCCACAACAGAACACGCTCACAGACCAGCGGGGCGAGAGATACTCTGCCTTCAAGCTGTTATATCTCCTTTACGACTTATCTATTTAATCCGATACCTCTCTCTACCTCACAAAGGATTACTGACTTTGGCCCACCCCTAGGCCTGTTTTGACCTTTTTCCACCTAGAGGCAATATAGCCCGGGATGTATACTATTTTTCAGCAGCCATTGAAGTTGGATTGGTTGGATTCGTCCACGAAATAGCCTGTAGGCCTTATTGTTCCTTTATGTCTATGAATGGTCATAAGTAATAAGCTGCTCACCCTCAAGGACGGTGCTTTACAATCGTCACTCGATGAGTACAGTAACACTCACGTAGACCAAGATGCCCTCTCAGATACATCAATTGTCCCCGATAGGCTCAAGTTGTGGCATTGCTAACTGTCTGCCCTGCTATATGCGACGGGCAGGTTAAGTTTTCCTCTACCAGCGTTTGCCCCTCCCCCGCCACTAGAGCCAATATTAAATATGCATATTTTACCCGCGCCTCCTATCTCGAAGACGCTTGACAGCTGGAGAACGACCGACACCTGGCTGTTCTTGAGCGATACTAGACCGGAGTACAGAGATTTGGAGTTTGCAATCCTTCTTTAATATCGCTCTCTCCCCGCTCAGCAGCCATGTCTCTCCAGTCTATCCGATACAAGCGCGGCATGCTGCAAATTCTCGACCAGCTCCAGGTACCGCATGTCGAGACATATATTCCCGTCTCAACGGCCAAAGAGGGATGGCATGTCATTAAGGAGATGCACGTTCGAGGCGCACCGGCTATCGCCATCGTTGCCGTGCTCTCCCTCTCCATCGAGCTGACCGACCTGATGGACGATGGAAAACTGTCTAGTGAAGCAGACGAGGTTGAAGCCTTCATACTGGAGAAGCTAAGCTACCTGGTTACCAGTCGGCCTACGGCAGTAAACTTGAGCGATGCTGCTACAAAGCTTAAAGCGTTAGTGCAGACGAGGAAACAGATCGGAGATCCCAAGGGGAAAGATCTAGCTGAGGCCTACATCGAGGCGGCGGAGAAGATGCTGATTGACGATGCAATGGACAACCACCGACTAGGAGACTTTGGAGCTTCGTGGATCGTAGCTAACACCGCTGCGGGTAAAGATGGGAAGAAAGTCGGTGTCTTGACGCATTGTAACACAGGGTAAGTTTTGAGAGACTGCCGATGTGAATTTGCGGAGTTAAGGACGGAAGCGAGAGAGAGTAAAGAGGAGCTACCAGGCTAATCTGATTCCAACTATCCTAGGTCTCTAGCCACTGCTGGATATGGGACGGCGTTGGGAGTCATCCGCTCCCTGGTGGCATCTGACAGGCTCGACCACGCCTTCTGCACGGAGACAAGGCCATATAACCAGGGCTCCAGACTCACAGCCTTCGAGCTAGTGCATGACAAGATCCCAGCCACGTTGATCACGGACTCCATGGCCGCTTCGCTCCTCGCGCAAAAGGGGACCGGCCTAGCGGCCATCGTAGTCGGCGCGGATCGGGTTGTTGCAAACGGAGACACGGCCAACAAGATCGGAACCTATCAGCTGGCCGTCCTGGCAAGATACCACGGTGTGAAGTTCATCGTTGCAGCGCCTAGAACCACGATCGACCTCCACACAAAGGAAGGGCAGGACATCATAATCGAAGAACGATCCAAATCCGAGGTCACTAGAATCACCGGTCCCCGTGTCGGTGACCTTGGAAAAGCCAATGGTGACAACATTGCCCTCGAAACCGTCAACATCGCCGCACCAGGTATTGATGTCTGGAACCCAGCGTTCGACGTCACTCCCTATGACTTAATTGACGCAATTGTGACGGAGGTCGGTGTCGCTGAAAAGGATGGCGACGGGCTTTTCCAGCTGCAAAGCCTCTTTGGATACTCTTGATTTCTCGTTTCATTGCTTATCTTGTTTTGACTGCTCGTTCTTGTTGCCATGCGCAGTTCCAGACGTATCACGGTCTCCCTCATCCTTTTGCTTCTCCGCACCTTCAGCTTTTTCTTCTTCCCTTTTTGGTAGCGTAACGACATCTTCCTTTGCTGCTTCAACGGATCCAAGGAGCCGATCTATTTCTTGCTCCAGGCGGGTTAGATGGTTCTCAATAGCGCCGGCCGTCTGCTCGCCTCTATTTAGATATACGATATTAGACACGATTTTTGCGCACATAGGTGTATAATAGAACAAGTATTCACCTAGCTATATCCTGGAAAGCCTATAGTAGATATGACGGTTAACGATGCTTCGATACCAGACGAACGATGTGAACAGCAGAGGCTTGGTTCTTGTTCCTCCGAAGGTGGGGTGGGAAATTCACCTTTGCGAAGTGCGCTTCGGGGCTATCGTTTTCATCGAAGCTGCCCATTGTGTATAATCAGTATGTTCCTCCTTGCACTGATAGATACGTTAATGTGAATGTGTTCTTTGATATAGAAGATGGAGAAGAAACACAGGAAGCCTTGGGAAACCGGTGATTAGGTAATCTAGTTACGCACGTGACTGTTCTGTAACTTTCCTGCCCGTATTTACATGTTGCTTCCATACAGAGCGCGTCCAACGTCCAACATTCATGCGGTCGGTCCGACCGTAGGTAGGGGATATCCTCGCGATGCCCCTCATTTGTCTTGTCGTTGGACTCGAACCTGCTCGACACCGTTCTTTTGGATAACCGTTCTATTCATACTTGCTACTCAGTGTTAGATATCAGTTACTCGAAGTAATTTCTTGAGACCTTTCAAGATGGCCGACAATATGGACGACCTTCCGTCCAATCTGTCGATGGAGGAGATGCGACAGAAATACCAGGAACTAATGAGTCGTACAAAGGCAGCAGAAACTCGCGCTGACAACGCCGAGGACCGCGCTGAAAAGGAAAAGCATCGTGCCGATACAGCACAAGAGCGAATTCGAAATACAACCTTCGAGGAATACCTAGAAACCTGTCATCAGTTCATCACAGCCCAACTATCGGTCGAGACGAGGGCCGAGTATACCACAAAGGGAAGCATTACTAGCCCAAGAGGTCGCCTCTGCCCTACGTTCCTTCGGATCTGGGATTTCAGAACGGAGCAGCAACCGCTGTTTGATGAGGTAAACCGCTTTTTCCATCCGGACGCGACAGGGTCTGCGGATCTGCAAGTGTTCCCGTCCTTTCCAATCCTCGAGGACCGTGGTCACCAGTCCAACGTATACCCTCTATCTAGCGAGGCGGATTTGGTCCAGCATCAGCTTTACGAAGTAGAGATACCAGTCCGCGAGGTGTTCGAGCGTCTCCGCCAAATCCCCGAAGCCAACGAGAGGTTTGCCCTTGGCGAGGGCATCGGCTTCCAAACGCATCAAAACGGGTTAATTGAAGTTCCAGACGTCGTAGAGGAGACACAGGCAAAAGATGCCAAACTTGCACCCCGAACTGACCAGAATTGCGTGTTCCTTCGAGCAGACAACCTTCGACACTTGCTTTACATTGTAGAGTATAAAGCAGCCCATAAACTCACTGATGCATACATTTGCGGAGGGCTTCGTGAAATGAACATGTGGGAAGAAATTGTCCAGGACTTCACCGTACCTAAGTATCGCAAAAAGGGGGTCGATCTATCAGAGGAAGAACTAGCACAAAAGCTAAAGCATAATGCTGAGACTCTATCATGTGCTGCGGCAACTCAGGCCTTTGAGTACATGATAAAAGCGGGCCTTGAGTTCGGTATTCTCACGAACGGTGCTATTAAGGTTATGCTTAGGATCGCCGAAAACGATCCAACTACTCTACAATATTGTATCCTTCAGCCCAAGACAGATGCAGTGGTCAATGAAGGAGGTTCTCCACATCCGGATGGTTTTCAATATGCATACACTGCGATAGCCTCATATGTCTGCTTCACCTTGATGGCCCTTCAGGCGCCGCAGCGCAGCCAGGCTTGGAGAAATTCGACCATTGAGAATCTACACAGATGGGAAGTAGACTTTGATAGTCTCGTTCGTAAGATCCCGGATGATGAGAGAGAGCAAGAACCCCCAGATTCCGCGTACCGTGGCCCACGTCCAATCAACCCGCGGTCTCCTTACCTTCTTCGCAAAAAGAAAAAGACCGCTGCTGGCTGCTCAAAGGACACACCAATCAACCTACCAAGAGATGAATCAGATCATGATTCCGATGATCCACCTCATGAGCCTCCATCATCTCCTATTCAAGCCAGAGAAAAAAGGAGAAGAACAGGAGGGAACCAAAACCAAGGGAAAAACAAGCCACTACCACCCGCTCACCATCGACCACCCCCGCCGAATGATCAATACTGCACTCAGAAATGCCTTAAAGGCCTATCTTACAGATCGGCCTTTGACCCTGCCTGCCCTAATGTGGACATCCATCGGAAACACTCAAACAACCAACGCCACCCTATAAACAGGGCTGAGCTGCTTCGGAAGATCCAACGCCAGCTCAACCTCGACCCTGACCATGGCTGTAAGCCCTTAGGAAAAGAAGGCCTTCATGGCGCCATGTTTTCACTAACCCTCCACCCGTACGGGTACACTTTTCTTGGTAAAGGCACTACTTATAACTCTGACTACGAGGGTAGAGTTTACGAACACTTGAAGCATCTTCAAGGCTCTGCAGTGCCAGTTTATCTTGGTGAAATTTACCTCCGAGATATGGTCTATTATCTTCGACCCGACTACGTCATCATCCACATGGGCCTTATGGCATGGGGTGGTAAAGATCTTGGGACTGATTGCCCAAGAGAGACCGACGATATTGAACGAACCAGAAATGAAATCACAGCCGCGGGCGTCATCCAACTGGACGAGCGTGGGTTCAACATGCTTTGGAATGAGGAAGTGGGCAGGATTCTATATATTGATTTTGGGCGTGCGAAGATTCGTCCGGGTTATCTGAAGAGGAAAACAAACCTCAATATTAATAAGAGAGAGGAAGGTTTGACGATGACGCGGAGTAAAGTGCATTAATAAGGCAGCTACCAAGCGCTGTCGATGCGGCCATGCTCGTGTGGGCTGGTTCACGATTAGTTTTATTTTGAAGTTTTTGGTGTCTGGTGTAAATATTGAGGATATCAGCGCTGGCGCTATCTCTATCCGGACTAAAGCATGTTAAAGGAACAGAATCATCGCTTTCGCTATGCATACCACCCTACAAGTGCTTGGAGTTGCTCTTCCCAAGGTGGACTTGTACCAACCATGTCCGCATGAAGGACCGATCAGTGCAATAGTGGTGCAAAGTATCTCGGCCAATTTGCAATAAATGCTACCAAGCAGGCTGGTCCAAGCCCCTGTCTACCGAGTCATAGGATGTATGCCAGAATACACATTTCTGGAGGGTGTGCGGAACCGAGGATCTCACTCGGGTTCGATGCCCTAGGCCCATTGGAAACCGGACGGGCCGGCCCGGCGGCCTATCCGCTTGAGCATACCTACACGAGAGTTGAAGGTATATGAAGATCCCTATCGGATGAACTCTTTGGAGAGTAGGAAAATAGAGTAGATCTGATTCTGAACCATTATCAAGGTAAATGATGAATATACGGACGTTCCGCACTACATAAGCGGAATGAGGCTATTTTGCGGAGGAAGCAGCGGGGTCATCCCGAAATGCCGTGATCCTTTCATCAATCATAAACTTCGCTCTGCACTCTTTACAATAATCTTTCGGGGCTTGACTTTTACTTCCTATCCCTGTTTACTGTTACGGAATGGTCCCGCACAGCCAATAGAGTGCAGTAGCCCAAGCATTACCACCGCTATCGCCGCGGGGGCTTGGGATGGAGGGGTTGTTGGACAGCATTGAGTGTTATAAAAGGCCAATTCTCAACCTGTTGGCCTTTCATGAGCACACCGGAACACTTTAATTCATCATACGTTCGCAATGGCTCCCCGCGATATCAAGCCGCTGGTTCTTTACGGCATCATATTCACCTCTAACCCCCTCAAAGTCGCCATCATTCTCCAAATCCTCAATATCCCCTACGAGCTCAAGGAGACTGATTTCGAAGAATGCAAGACGCCTGAGTTCCTTGCTATCAACCCCAATGGCCGCTGCCCAGCTATCCACGACCCAAATACTGGCCTTACCCTCTGGGAATCCGGCGCCATCGTCGAGTACCTGATTGACGAATATGACAAGGAAAACGTCATCTCATTCTCTACGATGCCAGAGAAGTACCATCTGAGGCAGTGGCTTTATTTCCAGGTCAGCGGCCAGGGCCCATATATTGGTCAATTCTCATGTGAGAACTTCGCTCCTTGCCCACTGCATGCCTAGGGCCTTGTTAATAGTACATTCTCTAGGGTTCTCGTGGTACCACGTTGAGAAAGTTCAGTCCGCCATAGACAGATACGCCATGGAGTCTCGACGAGTTATGAATGTCGTAGATCTAGCGCTAAAGGACAAAGAATGGCTGGTTGGTGGGAAGATGACCTATGCCGACATTTGCTTGGCACCCTGGTTCTTCTGGGCCAAGAGGATCGGCGAGGACGAGTGGTTCTCAAAACAGCTTTCCGAGTTGCCTAACTTCCGAGGGTGGTGGGAAAGAATTGGGGAAGTCCCACAGGTCAAGGAGCTTTGCGCCAGCGTTGCCCAATTCCACCCTTCAATGGTTCCAAAAGCAGTGGTTGATAGGCTCAACAACAAAACCGCCTAAGGCTTATCATGTTCATGTGGTCAACAGGGTGATGCAATGTGGTCTCCATTCAGTTTGGATTAGATTAAGTCTGCCACTTGGTGATATTCCAAGATAAAAATAGACTAACTGCTTGACTACTCACAAAGCTTACATTCAACTCCCGAACCTTGGACTTCCAATCTCTAAAGCCATGCACGGCAGGATAGCAATATGCGCCCCCTATCTGCCATAAAGCCAGCGCAAGGCTAATGGACGAGTGAAACGATGTAGACAGTTTACCGTTGTCTCCCGCAATGTTTCGAAGGTAGATCGAAAACCCTGGATTTGTTGATAAATATCCGACGCTGTGGTCGGCATTCTTATGTTACCCATTTGGTAGTTGAGGAACCCGTGTTCGAAATCCCAAAACCGTAGATCGGGATTGTTCCGATTGAAACTGATCGTGCGAAGATACAATCTCCCGCTTCTTGGAGCGTCAGACTATCGCGTTATGTTGTCACGTAGGAGAAGGCAACACGTTTCATAGTCCACTTGTGTAAGATAGCTTTGTTCATAATCGCTATAGCTCAGGTAAATATGTGTCGTTGCGTCGCTTCGGGAGTATATGGTATCATGTTAATCGCGTTGCCAAAGTCACTTATTCGTAGGTAGCTGCGTAGTGTGTTCTACTAATGGATAATGGGTCAATATAGGTACCTAATAAGTGAATGTTACAGGGTAAGGATGGGGGCTTCATACTGGTTCCGCTGCGGTGAGCTATGTCCTCCTTCTCCAGCTTGTTCCACGTCCAATATGTGGCTTGAAAGCACAAGTAGGATATAATGAAGACTTTCACAAATGGACGCCCAAAGTTCTTGTATATCATAACCTGAATGTTGTTAACCAATGAATCAAGATAGCTAGAAGTGATAGATCGCGGATACGCAGACTAACATGAGGCGAGGTTCCAGCTTTTGGCTTCGACTCGCTGCTAAAGCCCCGGCGCATCAATGGCGCCATTTTTAAGAGACTTATTGAAATAATTAAGGGTAGAATAGCTCTGAATTAAATATCTGCCAGGGTCTGCCTGAGGCGCGTGGTCGTTAGTCGTTGTATGTTTGTTGTTTCTTTCCCCATACTCTGGTGCGTGGTAGCTTGTGATTAGCTAATCATGGCGACGGCTCAAACGCCCTTAACCTCATGAGAAATATCTCGGCTGTGACACAATCTATCTCTACTGGTAATTCGGTCTGAGCCAAGTGAGTGCAGACTCCTTGGCTTGGTGGGGATGATACATTGCCTACTTGGAAGCAGTCTTGCTTGTTGCTTCATCTAGTACCCGAGCAGCCCTCGATAGGGCTTCTTCTTGTGAGGATGGTAGGCCAGAAGAACCGGCTTTATATCGCCTTGTACCCAAGTGGGGTTTCCAATAATGCAGAGCGGAAGTAAAGAGACCACCTTTGTCGATTGAATCACCTGTTCTATCCTGACTGGTATTCATGTTAATCTTGCCTGTCGATAGGTACCACTGGGCATTTCTCGTTGGACCGAAGGCGGAAGATCAGGATGAGGTGCCAGGCACCAAGTATCATGTCAAGAACAATCCGCTTAAAGAGTGGATATATGAAGAACTGCCGCTTCGCAATGTCAAAAACTCCACTTCTCTACTTGCACGCCTGATTGTTGGGAAGATTGAAGATGAGAAGAGGCTCATTGAAATAGTTCGAAGCGTTCCACTTGTGCAAGGTGATCCGGCTTGGAGATGCCGCTCTTGGATCGAGGATGTCTTACATGCAATAAAAAGCGACGGCAATGCAGTTGGCACCTCAGATTTGGATTGGAAAAGGATTGAGGAGGAAGCGAGGAAGTACGTTGGCGGCAAGACGTCTTCGGGTCGGTATGCGACAGCGACTCTTTTGGAGAAGCCCAAACCGACTTGGGACATGCTTGAGAACAAGGAGAAATACTCATGAAATGGATAATTCAAATGACAATAGGCCAGTTAGCCACCAATCTAGCATCATATGTATGATCGTAATCTGCTCTGCAGTAGTAGGCCTTTCAAGCGATGTATAGTGGCCTCTTAAAGGACATCGAAAGGAATGGTCTACTCTCGCCACCATATTTGGCGTGTTGTTTCCATCTTTATCTCTTGAATGAAGGGGTGGAGAAACCTCGGAAGAAGACTTTGCCATTGAGTCTCAGTGAGGTGAACCCAGGGGCCCGATTTCACGATGATATTCTTCGAAATGGGAACGCACACCATTGCGAGTATAGAAATTGGCTGTAGTCCTCAATGCTACGAGAGTCAAGACCCGCCGGATGAACGTAGCATTGATAGCTAGATGTTCTGTGCCTTCGTGATAGGTCTTGAAGTAATCGCCGACGATGATTTCCATCGTCACTGGGGAGTGGCAAGGAGCCTGACCCCGTCACAGCAGGAGTCGCTCACGGTAACAGGTAATGATAGTAAATGCGTCGCGCACAGCAAACATACTTAGATAGAAAAACCGTTGTCGGGCATCTCTTACGCGATTCGTGCTTCGGCCAATCGGCTGTCTAACTATAACTACCTTGTTTGCTGCCGGTTCGTTAGATAACACGCTGGAGTCTCGTGTCCATTCGACAACTCCGGTATACATTGCAGGCGACGGCGGCGAACAGCGTCTCTGGCCCAACTCCCGTGGACAATCATCTCTGATATATCTGTTCTCTTCTGCTCCGCCTGCGGTCTCTTCTCACTTACCCATTGCCCGGTCGAGAGCTTTCTAGAAGCATAAGTCATTACCAAGTGGACAGCTGGCCAATTCCCCTTACACATTGCGATCCTGCGATTATATATCTGCAGACAGCTCGGGATAAAGAGCTCTACATCTACAACTTCTGCGTAAACACAAGTTTATACGGGACAACTGCTCATCCATCCCTGCACCACTACGACAAAAGCAGTCGGCCCCTTTCTCGGCAACATGGTGCGTCCGCATCACCCCTATACAATCCTCAACGGAGTTTCTACCTTGCTCAGTTTTGCTAATCTACATCTGATTAAATCCCAGGCACCACAAACCCCCCAGCAGCGAAGAGCGAATGAGAAATTTGCCAAACAAGAAGCCAATAAACGTGGAAGGGCGGAGGTTGCAGCAAAGCCGAAGCCAAAGGTGGCAAAGTCTCCCCTATCAATGGGTTGGGTCGGTAAGTGTTTTCCTATGGCATCGGATTCGTCCTGCGTTTGTAATGCAAATGGTACATTCTGAGCTATAGTAGCTGACGTGTCACTGCTCTGTTTAAATAGTATTACTGGTTTTTGTTCTATGCGGCGGTATCCTTTTCGAATTGGCCAAACTCGTCCCTGAGTTATGGGGGTATATCTCGAGATTCGTCACTCAATGGACAAGTTGAGACATTATCAAGGCATGAGCCTCACATCAGTTGAAAATACTTTACGTCCCCTCGTCTAAGCTATTACATGTTCAGTTGTCAATATTTCTTCTAAATTTCTACCTTTTCAACCTTTCCCTTGGCCTTGCTACGCGTATTTCATGTGTCATATTCCCCGGTTTGTACTTTTATATGCCGTCTTCTTAATCGAGGGCATTTAGGCATGGTCTCGGCTTCGAAGCTGATTGACCAAAGTGACATTTGATGTTTAGTTCTCGCTTAGGATTGTCATAGCATGCTGGCACGCCATTTATCAATATCTTTCTTGCATTCCCTAGGGACATGTGCTCCACAGGTGCTTTGTTCACCCTTTATATTCACAAAGTTAGCCATTACTTCATTAAAAATCGAAGCTATGATCCGCTCATGCATATAAATCAAAAAAAATTATGCCAAATATCAAACACCAGCTTGCAGCTAGCTAAGCATTATTCCTCTCCTTCAGCTTGCGCCGGTGCCATCGTTTTGGGTGCCGTTGCTTTCTTCTTCTTCTTTTTCTTTATGACTGGCGGGCCCTCCTCATCTCCCATGGCAGCATCATGCGACTGGCCTTCCGCCTCATGGGAGAGACTCTTGCTCTTTTTAGTTGATACAACCTTCTTTTTCTTTTTGCGTTTGATCATGGTACCCTCGGCAGGAACCTCCTGGTTGCTGTGGATTCGCTCGGCCTCTCGTTGCATTTCTAAGCGCAGCCTCTGGATCTCAGCCATTGCCTTGGCCATTTCTGCGTCTTCGGCTTCTTTTCTCTCAAAGTCCTCAATTCGAGGGGCCAGGCCACTTTCTCCCTCTAGTGAAAGTTGTCCTATTCCACTTGAATCCACTTCCAGCAAAGACCTTTTGGCCCTAGCGACGCTTGCGAGCGTCTCAGGCCTCAGTCCTGATGGAGTAATGGGACTTTCAAAGTCTAAGGTTTCGTCACCGATGATTTCCACTTTTTTAGGCCTTGGTTTACGCTTTGGTTTCTGGGGTTTATGATTCTCCCTTGGCTGCTGGTCAATAGCAAGGTCAATGATCGGTATTGCATCCAGATCTAGATCCTCATTATTCGTATCGCGAAGTACCTGATTGAAAGGTGTTGCTGCATCTGAGGACTCTCCATCTGCTTGCGCTTGGCCAATGTAAAATGGATCATCTTTGTTTCGCTCTCTTCTTGCTGCGCGTCTTCTAGCTATAACGTCTACGGGTTCAGCTAGAAGACTTTCGGAGACATTTTGGTAAGAAGCTGGTTGAGTTGGCGTAGGTGATAAAATTTCCTTTTGCGGTTTTGCGACAAAGGTCGTGTCGGGAATATGGTAGTATTGATAAAATTCGTCATGGTTGGGAGAATCAAGCCACTCATTGCCCAACTCGCGCTGGATGTGAATGTAACGAGGATTTATCGGCTGATCCAGGTCAAGTTCACTTGGGATGGGAACTTTTTTCTGTGCTCCAATAGCTACGGGGTTGAGGTCCAGACCGGTAAACAAGCTTGGGATGGCGGAGGATACAAGAAGCGGGACACTTCCCGAGTCGGTATCTGAAGTAGATACTGCTTCCTTCGTAAGACGCAGTAGCTCTAGGAATTCAATGGCTCGTTCCTGCACATCCAACTCCGGATGAGAAGAGAGTTTTTCCAGAAAATCGGTAATTCGAGCTAGATATAAAGACACTTCACCCTGTCTACTCAGATTCCAGTCGTAAGTTTGGGAAGTCAGCTGGACAAAAACCTTTGGAATAGCTTGGATATATCCGGACAGCACCGTTGGGGGGAGATTCTGATTAGAGGAATGTGTTAAAGAAGAAAGCGTTTGGTCCGGGAAACGTAGATGCTCGGCATACTCGCCGACCATCCATGCAACAGGCTCGAGTAAATTTGTGCCTGAACTTCCAAACGAAGGAAAGAGACTTGATCGATTGTCTACTAGTATCAGAGTTTCAGCAGCACGGGTTGCCTCGGGACGCACGCTCTTCACTCGTACCGCTACGTTCCGTAGTTCCGTACCAATTCGATTTGATATGTCTGCTCTCTGATCGTGACTGTCTTTTACCGTATGTGCGTTATTGGGTTTGGATGCACTGGTAGGGGGAATAAGCCTCACCAGCTGGACTAAGACATCGACATACCACTCGAAATCGACGAGATTGGAGTATATATCCCGCGAGCAGATGTCCAGAATCCGGTGAAGGACCTCTAGTCTGTATTCGCTTGGAAGAGGAAGTGTTGATGTTTGGTTCTGTTTCGCGAGTTCCAAATGCTCTTCAGGGTCATCATCATCGAGGTCTGCGGATGGGGTGATATGTGCAAGAAGTGAGGTGCGGGCAGTAGGTCCGTCTGTCACTGCAGATGCTGTCTGTAGTTGCGTGATCAAGTGATTGACTACAGACTGCATGGAGTCGCTGGCTACCATTCCCGAAACCAGCTCAAGCGCTTGTAGTCTGATAGATATGTCGTTGTCGTCCAGGCAGCCCATTATAACATCCTGGTGCGCTGAGACCAGCATGGGATGTGTGATTACAATTCGATTAAAGGCAAGCAGGGCAACGTATTTCACTTCACAATTTGTCAGTGCATTCCTTCTACGATGAGCGGGTACAAGCTTACAGTTTGGATCTTCTTCTAAAACAAGCATGCCCCGAAGCTTGTCAACGCATAGCTGAGCAATGACTTCTCCTTCACGGATTCCTTCTACACCATCAAGGATTCCTCCCTGTATCACCCCGTTAATGCACTCATACAGCAGAGACATAGCCGACGTAGTTTGCATTATATTGGTCAGTGGACGAACAAGTTTCCGCACTAGCCTTGGTTCTAACGGTGTTAACGAGGCAAACTATGACAGGATCATTAGCATTTGTAGCCTCCAAAGACGAGACGAAAAGACTCACGAGCTTAATAATCTTGATAGCCATCCAATTGTTCCCTCCATCAACTAGAAGCTCGAATAATCGCGGTGCCAGAGGTAAGAAATCCTGCGGCCTCCTCCAACCTAGCTCACATACGACGTTTATGACCGCAGCGGTCACACTACCATCTTCTTCGGTGTCCATTAACCTCTCTTTGATTTTCGGCCACGCTATCCTGAACGCCTCAGGGTAGACTAAGGACAGCCGGTAGAGATTGACTACAGTCTTTTTCCTGACCACCGGATTTGAATGTGTTAATCGAGGGACAAGATCTGAGAGTAATGACAGCGCGAGGGATGGCGATATAATATGCGGGAGAGTCTGTAGAGGCAAGGACATTGTCGGAATCTGGGGAGAAACGATATCCTAAACGTGTCATACGGGTCAACATGGGAGAGCCACAGACAGGTGAGAGACTTGTTCACAGGTCTGACCTTCTTCAAAAGATTTGTTGCTAGCATTAGAACTTCGGTGTCGACTCGGAAGCTCTGTACAGCTCCCAGATAGCCGACGCGTTTTTGATGAAACTTTTGAGAAGACATAACTTCAAGGACGTGAAATGACGCCCATGACATATCGTAGCCGAACATCTCCAGATATATGAGTTTCAAGAGCGATGTTGCCTTCTTGTCTTGGGGAAACGGTCAGCTTCTGCGTATATTCGAGGGCCACGCCACGCACAGGCGACAAGGTCACTAACCCATATCCTGCGACTTTATCTCGGTCCGGCATTCTTTCAGGCTGTTCTGAATATATTCACCCTCGCTCCCCTTGTGATTCCGCAGGCCTCGAATGAGGTCATACAGCGATTTTTCGAACCTTTGCACCACCCGGTTACGATCAGTAGGCGCACCATACCACGAATAGAAAGGGAGTCACTGACATGGCAATTCCGCTGCGTCTCTGCTATCACCAAGGATTAGAATAACGAGTAGCTGGCCAGACTCCGGGTATCTGCCGGGGGGGAGGAAGGCAGAAGTCCTGTGTGATGGTGGGATGATGGCTAGATCCTCTCAGACATGGCTCAGGCGGCGGCGTCCGGGGAAGAGTCTGTGGCGCATGCCCTTAAGGTCGACAAACGATATATCCTGGAGCTCTAGACGGCGGTCCTATCGTTTCTCCCTAGCGGCGTCGACGGCGGGCTGCAGTGCTGGAGCCAGCGAGAGTGTGGCCATCGGGAACTAAATATTTAACCAGCAAGACTAACATCATCCCTACTAGCGGGCTCGACGTCACCGAAACCGCAGCAATCGCAAACAGCATCCGAACACACAGCACGGAAGATCGCTCTACGCCTTTGCGCACTATCCGCTTCCTCTTGCGATGGCAGAGACGCTCTTCCAGAAGCAGCTGGGCCTGAGCTCCTCCGATCCGCAGGCCTCGCTCCGGCTCTCCCAGCAAGCTCCCCAGTTTCTTCGAACGCAGCCGTCTCGCTTCCCTTCCTTTCCGTTCTCGATCTTCTCCCAGAAGGAGACGCCGGAGCTGTGGGCAAACTACGAACAGCTGCTTGCGGCGTGCCTGAGGACGGGCGATGACAAGTCTGCGCGGGAGTGTCTGGACAGACTATCCTCCCGGTTCGGAGAGACGAACGAGCGGGTGATGGGGCTCAGGGGGCTATATGAAGAGGCCATTGCGGCGGACGAGGCAACCTTGAAGCAGGTCCTAGCGAAATACGATGCCATTTTGAAGGAGAACCCCGTGAACGTTGTGAGTGCTGGCTTTATTGTCCTCCTGTGGCGGTACGTGGGCGCTGACTTCAGTCCATCTCTAGCCGGTATTAAAGAGGCGCATTGCTATTCTACGGACGCTATCTAGACACGCCGAGTCTGTCTCCAGCCTGGTAGAATTCCTCGATGCGTTTCCGACAGATGCGGAGGCGTGGTGTGAGCTCTCAGACATATACCAGAGTCAAGGCTCAAGTTCACAAGCAATATTCTGTCTCGAAGAGGCCCTTCTTATTGTGCCCAATGCCTGGAATGTAAGACTACCGCTTATCTTTTCGGTCATTCCTTCTCTCGATCACGCTAACGAAAACGGTGATGCCAGCTTCATGCCAGACTTGGGGAGTTGCTGTATATAACTACTAGCGCGCCCGAGGCCGCAGAGACATCGGCCAAAGTGTTGGCGGAATCCGTGCGACGGTTCTGCCGAAGCATTGAACTCTGCGATGGTTACTTGCGCGGGTACTACGGTCTGAACCTGGTACGTGATACGAGACCTATCTCACTATTTGTCTAGACCGCCCACTAACTGTTTGTTTAAGAGCACGGCCCGTCTGCTAGAGAAGTTAGGCCCCAAGTCCAGACGGGACGATAGTTTGCCGACTGCCGAAACCACAGAGAAGCTGCACCAGTTATCGATAAAGAAGCTACGAGAAATAGTGAAGGAGAGGTGTGTGGATGGGAGAAGTCCGGAGTTCAACGAGAGCGAACTCATCGCCGCTCAGGCGCTACTTGACAGGCTGGCGAAGTCAAGTTGAGCTGGTACTTGGGCTGCTTGTTGGAATCGTCTAGAATCAGCTCTCTCATCCTTGTTCTCTCTCCTTTTCCCGATGGTGCACAGCAAGTCGAGCTTGCAACTTACCCCCTAAACGTATTCGATGCCCTACTCACGAATGCGTACCATGGTTGGCCTTTCACTGAGCCCGTGAGCTGATCAGCCAGCGCGAACAAGTTGTAATAAGGTCTGACGAGGGATGTAACGACTGGGATTGCCATGATGCTGGGCAATTAAATCCAACGGGATATAGGTTCTACAGGACAAGATGATTGAACGGGGCTCAAGTTGGCAACGAGAGACTTCCCGAGTGCGTACATACTACTTTTTAATCTACGAAATACATATTAAATGGGCTCCGTGGCTATCAGGTGCAATGGATCCCGATGTAATGTTCCACCTTCCTGTCCGACCAGTTCCAGGATGTAGAGGACGAGAATAAGGCCGGATCGACAGCACATCCGCTGGAAACAAGTTCTGGTGCCGATTCGACTATTTCAAACGCAGCCAGCAAGATATCCGTGCCCATCCCATCCTCTCCCGCCTGACGAGGCAAATATGGTCGGTTTCTGGTACGGAGGGCTACGCCGTTACCTGGTCGCAGCGGAAGAGGCTGGCCAACCGGGCAGTAGGGCGAAGGCGGCGGCCAAATGGAGAGCACCAACGCGGACACGCAGGGGCGCCGCGCCATGCCATGCAGACAAAGCAGGAGAAATCGGCATCAGCATCAGATTTACGATGCCAACGGCATGACGTGGCACCATAGGGCCTGCCGGGCCTGCCTCCTGTGTCCGGCACACACGAAAAGGAGCACGAGAGAGACCAAGGGAGCACTCCTTGCGGGTTCTGCAGCCTTCCACCGGCTCGATCTGCCTCCTGTACAGTACCGAGTACGTCTGAGAGACATTTTGGCAAAGATATCGACTCTTGACGTAATAGAGCGCTTCTCTCCACACAACCCGAAGGCCCGTCGTCCGCTTCTCTCTTTGCTTTTGCCCGTGCATACCTTAACTCATGGTCAGCGAGCTGTTTGCTCGTATCGGCTAGCTCACCGTCTTCTGGCCTCACGCAGGCGGAGGGGACGCTGGCCGTCGAGGGCAGCGGGAGTCGGTCAGCCAGTCGACGCCTCACTTCGCGCCGCCCGCGCACAGCCTCGCAGCCCATCTCTGCACGCCGTCCCTTCACCCCGTAGCCGTAGTTAGTCCGCGCGAGCAGCGAGAGCGAAGCAGCGAAAAGGGCGAAGTTTGGACCCGGCCACATGACCTGGCCCGATCGGGCGAAGTAAACAAGCCAACTTCAACCTCACTTCGTCTTCTGCCCTTCTTCTCTTCTCTTCCTCTCCTCTTCTCCGTCGTCGTCCTCGCTTCCTCCGCTGCTGTCTCACGCTCACAGCCTCTGTGGGCGCCGCGAGTCTTCCGCTGGGCTGCTGGGTACCCATCAGGTCGGTCCCCGTCGTTGGGTTGGGCGAACCTAACGTCTGCCCTACCAGAGCGCAGTCTTCCCTCCACCCCCCGCCAGCCAAAACCATTCGAGTCTCCCCCCCCTCCAGCAAGCAATCAACAGCGCAACTGGCCTCTAGATCAGGGTGAGTATCGAACTGTTTTCGCCGCATGATGCATTCTGCCCCTCGACGGCCCTCTGCCTAGTCCGCTTCCCTGGCGTGCGGAACCCCCGTTGCGTACCGCCCGGAGCTGAGGCCCCAACCGTCAGTGGTCCCTACAGATTGGGCAGCAAAGTGCAGGCAGAGAGCGTAAGGGCCGCAAAAAAAAGAGAGCAGCCTCCCCACCTGTGCATCTTCAAACCCTGGCCTGGCCCGCCTCGCTCTCTCTCTCTGTCGTTTTCTTTTTTCTTCTTCCTTTCGCCGTTTTACTTAAATTGGTTGCCTCCCGCTGCCTGCCGCTTCTTTTCTGTCTGTCTCTTCGTAGACCGTCCCGACTGACCGACACGACACAGATATAATACAGGAGAACCTGTTGGTGTTACCAACTGCTTATCGTCGAACAGCCAAGCCCCGCGATAGGATACTCTCTCGTCTCATCCTTGGCTAGAATTCAGACCGAACTGGCATACCCCAGACTCATTCACTGCTAGTCCCGACATTGACTTCTCTTCAAAAGCGAGCAAAATATACCGAGCCAGGGGACCACTTGTTTCATCCCTTCTTTCATGCTCTCTCGATACCATCAGTTTCACCATCGACGCCTCAATCTCGTACTGCCTGTGGCTTTCAAATTGAGGATATATTCTCCCAGATCGTTCCGTACCCTGGAGAGATCTGGCCGGATACTTCCTCGCCCGCCGCAATCGTCCCATGCCGTGAGCATCCCAGCAATCCTCCTTCTTTCTCGGAAGGATTCGCTCACGTACTAACGATTACTCAGATTGAACCGCGGGGTCGCGCACGGTTATAGCCCTTCATATCTTGACGACGATTCATCTGGCACTGGCGTGGAAGTCTCAGTCCCCTCTGTCACCTCCGACTCTCAGTCCTTCGGAGTTGACGAGTCTTGGTCTTACCTCCTATATCCAGACGAGCTAAAGCCATCGGACTCTGCCTCGAGGCCACGCACATCCAATTGGCAACGCGAACAGGTCGACCCTCGGGCGTCCCACCATCGTTCATCAAGACGCCACCAGCATCAAGGCCAGCAGCAGCAGCACCAAAGCCAACACCACCAAAGTCAGCACCACCAGAGCCAGCACCACCAGAGCCAACAGGCCCATCTCCGCGCGCAACCTTATGCGCAACATCACCCACATCATCCACGGGATCAACCAGTCCGCGAGGTGCCTTCCCACCGGTCAAAGAAATATTACGCCAAGGCGGCGCCCCCACAACCGCCTCCGGCTCCCATAAGGCCCGAGGTCGACTCCTCTGACGAAGAAGAGGAAGGAGAAGAGGAGGAAGAGGACGAGGAAGAAGAGGAAGAAGACGACTTAGAAGACGAGTTAGAAGACTTAGAAGAGGAAGACGAAGAAGACGACGAGGAAGGAGAAGAAGACGAAGGCGAAGAAGGAGAAGACGAAGAGGGAGACTACGCCGGCTACCCAGCGAACTACCCAGCAGACAGACCAGACTGGTCAAGACAACCTCCAAACCCAGTTCCAGCCTCAGCTACCCAGTCCGAGAAATACGCATCGCGCCAGCAGCCTCATTCCAACCCATCCTTCGGCCAGGCACAACATGCCCATGTACATGCCGGTGGACCTTCAAATCAGCTTATTCAATTGGGATCCATGGGCTATCAGCACCCTATAGGAGGACACATGGGATATTCACAGCAATACCCCTACGGGGGCCACTACCCGCCACCTGGGCACCAACAACAACTCCCTCACGGGTATTATGCCGGTGGAGATGGGCTTCCACACCCCATTCCTCCAGGCCAACGCATGCCTCATCATCAACACCTCTCTTCTCACATGCCGCACGGTCATCTTCCCCGACACAGATCTCGAAGTGGCTCTCCAGACGCCGATGATGACGCCATGAAACCTGGCATGACGCACCCTCTCGTACCTCATCCTCCATCCTTTCCAGGAACACCGCCATATATGCCGCCGGATATGGTGCCATATGGTTATCCTCACAATCTTCCACTCGCACATCCACCGATGCACGGGCATCAGCATCCCCAAGCCCACGCCGCAGCGGCCGCCGCAGCTTACTACCAGTACATACAACGCTATCCTCATATACCCCAAAGTATGTTCCCACCGCCGCCATTCTTCCAGATACAGCAGCGTGAACCCAGTCCAGCCAAACCCGAAAAGGCACCGACCCCTCCACCTCCACCACCGCCTCCTGCTCCGGCTGAGCCTCCACCGCCAGACCCTAAAGACGAGGCCATCGCGCGCCTAGAAAAGCTGATAATCGACGAGCGCAAAGAACGTGAAGAGCGCGATGCCGCTCGTGAAGCCGCCATCCAGCAAGCTGCGGCCGACAAAGCTGCTGCGGAGGCACTAGCTGCTAAAGAGAAAAAAATTGCAGCCGAGGCCGCTGCCGCTGCCACCGCCGCCGCAAAAGAAGAGGCCAAGGCGGAAGCAGAAAAGGCTGCTGAAGCCGCTGCCGCCAAAGCCAAGAAGGACGCAGAAGATGCAGCAGCCGCAGCTAAGAAGCAGGCTGAGGAGGCTGCTGCCATCGCTATAGCAGAAGCCACAGCGGCTGCGACTGCTGCTGGAGACACTAAGGCTGCCGAGGCGGCTGCTGCGGCAACAGAGGCCGCATTGAAAAAGCCCGCTCCTCCGAAAAAACCGGTTCAATTCAAGGATGCCGTGGGTAGGAAGTTCAAGTTCCCATTCGCTTTATGCAAGACCTGGCAGGTAAGCTACTCCTAGATGGTTCAGAACAGACCACGCATACTCCTTTTGTCAAAAGTACTATATTCTAACGCCTGCTCTAGGGAATGGAGGAACTTATCAAGCAAGCCTTTTTGCATGTCGACGTAATTGGCCAGCACGTTGCTGACGGTCATTACGACCTAGTCGGCCCCAACGGTGACATCATTCTCCCACAAGTTTGGGATACAGTCGTTGAGCCCGACTGGACTGTGACCATGCATATGTGGCCATTACCCGAGAAGCCGAAGGACCCGGATCCGCCTCCTCCACCACCGGAAGAGGAACCTCCTCTGGTTGTTGTGGACGTCCCAGCTCCGCCTCCCCCGAAGAAACCATTGCGCGCAGGTCCCCCGATAGGCTTCGCTAAATGGATGGCAGGTGGAAAAGTAGTAAAACCCAAGGCGAACTCGAAGGTCATCAGAAAGCCTGATGCGGGTATGCCTCCGCCTCCGCCTCCTCCTCCTGGTCCACCACCACCATAAATGAGTGGCATGAATTACCACCGGCTGAGTTGCCGCTCTATGGGCAATAACACCAGTGCCACCGTGTCCGCCACTAATTACTCCCAGAACTGACCAAGGCTGTCATGATCTGCGATTTGCATTGCGATATATGACGGCACAGAAATACCCAAATCCAATAAAAGAAAATCTTGAAAAATTTCTATATAAATACTTGGTGGTGGCATTCTCTTATACTTGATCAGCATTTCCCTTGTTTTTCCCTATTTACCACTCATTTTTGGCCTTGATGATTGAGTTTATTGAGCGTGCTAATATTGACTTTTTTCTTCCTGTTCCTGAATCCTATATCCTCATTGCGTTGCGAATTTGACTTTTCCAACGCCTTTCTTCTCCTAGGTGCTGGCGGCTTGATGCGAAAAACGATATATAGATCTTTGGATTTTCGACTTTATCTTGTCCATCCCCAACTCCCTCCCCTTTGTGTCCCCTACAGTGCTGCAGGTTGATGTCGAGGATGGCATGTATGATTAATGATGGCGGAAGCTGCGGAGAACGCGAACAGGGTCAAGCGGCCCCAAACACAAAGTCACAAAAACGATGAATGATAATGACGGCGAGAGGAGAAGCAAAGCGATGGTGCGGAGGCAGAAAACGGTTTCTTGTCTTTCCTTTCTCCTTTTTCTCCCATTTTTACGTTACACCCTTTTTCTTTCTTTCATTATTTGTCGCTATTGAGCGTCCCCGAATTTTGTCATGTATCTTCCGCCAGATGTAATACCCATACCCATATCCATCCATACCCATACCCCATTCCGCATTTTATCTTTGACAATCAAGACCTTCAACTTAAAATACTTTAACCTTCGACCTCATCGCCGCAGCCTCCACTTTTCTCCTCCGTTAACCTGCCAGTCCTGCCAGTCCAACTCTTATCACAAGAGCTATGGGACGCGCTGCTGTTGCTGCCTTACTCCATTCATGCTGGCCCTCCGCGAATCTTAACCTTACGCGCTCCAGGTCTAGGTGCTACATACCTTGTAAACAGCCAGGTGCTTATAGTAGTTTCCGACCCCGGCGCATAATTTAAGAGACCAGGTAAGCTATAGCAACGACGACGACATGGGTTGGCGTGGTGCGGATTACTGTTTCCAATCATCACACACTCGCATATGCCTAGATCTAGGAACTAAGGATGTAGAAGTGTGGAGTTTGAGCCCTTAGTGCTTTCTGCAGCAGTCGATTTGGGCCGGAACATGGCCGCCCAGTGCATGTCTGGCCCCCGTTTCTCCACGGCCCCGGCTTGTGAAGAGCAGCTAGGGTGCAGAAAGCCCCTGTTGCTTACAGCATTCGCCTTTCCATGCCATCGTGCCAGAACTGCTCTAGGCGAAGGGGACGGAGATCGCGATGGTCACCAGGGGCGACCTGAAACGCCGAGGCAGCTGTTTGGCTGTTTGATCACGGCTCTCAGGCCATGGCTATCCTGGGGACTGACCCCATCGCCTTATGGATCGGCTGCAGCTCTGGTGTGTCGATCCGGAGCATTTGGCGCATCACGCATCACACACTAATTATAGCTATCAAAGCTCCATTTCGGTGAATATTCGTAGGAATAGACGGGGTCTGCCGAGTGTCAGAGGTAGCTTTAGTCAATACGACCGACCTGAAGTATGTTTTGTAGCTGTCCAACTGCTGTTTATCGTCGTTGTTGGTTTCTTAGCAAAAGCTCCGCCAGAGAGTGCCGTCTTAGTAAGCACATCAGGTGACCGTGTTGATGTTTTCCCGTTTCGGGCGATTTTGACTTCATCTCGAACTTCGCCCGTCTTTTCGCCTGGTGGAAGATGGAGATTGGAAAGGCGAGAAGGACGGCGTCGTGGTCTAGATAAGGCGGCAGGTTCGCGTCTTCCCAACTCTTGTCTTGCGCCATGCTGACTTGGCTTCTGAAAATGATTATCCCCGCCCCTGGCGGCCGGCCAATCAGCTCCACATCGCCCTTGAGCATCAAGGGGGAACCCGCCGGCCGACTAACTTTTTGCGCGCCCCTTTCTTCTCCTCCTGTTGGTCCTCCAGCACAGGCGTCCTGGGCTTCAGCAGCAGCCGCCCAAGCATCAGGTCCGTCTCGAGAGGACGCCAGAGCGGGATTGGGATTAGCAGCCCGAGAGACAGGCCAGGGAGAACGAAACTTACACCGCCCCCCCTGTACAGAACGCACCACTCGACCTGTCGGATCCCTGTCCTCGTCCCCATCATCGGTGTGCCCCATGCACGCTGTCACGCCTACGAGTCCCGTCTTTGCGCCTCTGGCTCTGTACGCATCTGCCGGCCCTGTGGTTGGCAGGCTCTGTACGATACTGATCGAGGGTTGGCCAGGCACTGGTCTTGCACGCCTGGCGCGCCTTTATCAATTGTGGCCAGTCAACGTTCAATCTTCTCTTTTCCCGCCCGGCCTCTATTTCTCTCTCTTCTTCTCTTCTTTTGCTCAACTCCTCTCATGACTCGACCGGATTTGCAGTGTTTTCTTCCTTTTCCCCTTCTTTCGTCGGATCCCGCTCCCTCCCTTTCTACCCCCTTTTTTAGCGCATCCGGTCGCTCACTCTCATCGTCCTCTTCTTCCCTGTTCGCATCGGCGTGACGATTTGCCCTGGCTCGCGTTTCCTGGTGGTTGCCATTGACCACGCGGCGTCTCCCTTTTTGCGCCTCTCATCTCGATTCAGGGAGCCGCACGTTATCGACGCCCATACTTTGTAAGCTTTTCTCCAGATCTCGGTCATTTTCTTCCCACCCTCGTCATTAGTTGCTGTTATAACGTATGTATACATGGTATCCGTTATAAGTATCCAGCTTCTCCTTGAAGAATTCGCCTCCATGCACGGCAGGCGACAAGGAAATCTCCCTAAATACTGCACCCCCCCTTGCTTAGGTCTCGTTGCTTGACTGATGCCCAAGATTACACAGCGTCCTGCGGCAGGCCCCCTGGCTCTTTGCACCTCTCCCCCACCGTTGCTGCTCGTCTAGCTACTACCGCTACTGCTGCCAGCTTTTACTGCTTGGGCTTTCCGGCAATCCCTTCCATTCCATGTGCCAGCATTGGCTTCTTCGCATTTTCCGCTGCACGCCATTTCTCGTCCCCGTCGTACAGAATCTTGAAGATGTCTCATGCAAGCCGTGAAGCATAGTGCAACAGACCCATAGCACAATTCCAATTCCACGCGCAACCTCTCATATTTCACCCCAACTAAGGCCGTCGTACCGCCTTTCGCACACCGAGCGAAAACCCACAGTCATCCCATTGCAAGCAACAACTCCAGTTCTTCTCACCGCAGGCTTTGGTGAGGTTATGGTTGTATACATAACTCCCTGCAAACTACAAATATGACTTCTACTATTCCACAGCCGTCTCGGCTACCGTCAAACCCCCCTCCTCCGCGGAGTCCTCCTACATCGGCTCTTCCTCCAATCCCAGCCACCAAGTCTAGAAAAAGCATGCCTGGACCCGGCGATGTTTCTAGATTATATACGGCTTCTCCCCTTCCTTCGAAATTGCGATCTCCTTCAGGCACACCGTCCGCCGTCGGGCCACCGGGACAACAGCCCTCGAGCAAAACCACGTTCCGATGCCCCTCAGCATGCCTTACCCCTGGCAGTCCAGATAAGTCCGTACGGCGGGCAGTGAGCATTGCTGCGTTCCCACAACCTCCCAGAACTGGCCGCTCGTCTCTTTCCGGCCCGTCTTCTTTATCAGGCGCCGCTCCAGAGAGTCCAAAAATCCCAGCCACCCCTAGAGCGAAGAAGAAGACCCCGCGCATTGACACGGGAGGCAGCTCGCATCTCAAAAACTCGAAAACTCCAAGCCTTCTAAATGGCAGTGGAGATGGCAAATCCATTCCAAATTCCAGGAATTCCGAGGGTCAAACTAGCATCGTGTCCCCCACTCAGAGCAGAAGTTCATCTACCCAGGATTCGTACTCCACTAGTGCGACCACGTATGACGATAATGATGATGGTACGCGACGAGGGAGAGATGGTGTAGATGAATCAGCGGCAAATGCGAACCGAAGTCCCAAAGCCAAAGAAGGAAAAGGAAACGTTCTTGTCAGTGTACGAGTCCGACCAGACCTGGCTTCCGCAAATGGTAAAAATCCAGATGGGGAATGGCTGGTCGATGGGAGAAGAAGCTTGGTTTCGTACCGAGGAAAGGAAGGCGGCGACTATATATATGGTACTTACTTCTTTTCCTCGTCAGCTAAAAGGTGATATAGGCCAGCTAATCTGTATAGATAATGTTTTTACCACTCACGATAATAATGCCAAGGTATACGATGCCTCCGCCAAACGACTTGTTCGTCGTGTTATGGAAGGATACCACGGCACTGTTTTTGCTTATGGAATGACTGGTACCGGAAAAACATTCTCTATGCAAGGCACGGCGACCTCTCCTGGTGTTATCCCACTCGCCATCACAGATATCTTCTCATATATTCGAGAGACGCCTCACCGCGAATTTTTACTTCGAGTAAGCTATCTGGAGATATACAATGAGAAAATACACGATTTACTATCTATGTCTGCATCAGGACAGGGAAGTGGAGCAAATGGCCAGGGACAACAGCAGGAGGAAATCAAATTACGCGAAGATAGCAAGCGAGGCGTATATGCCACGCCACTCAAGGAAGAAATAGTCCAAAGTCCAACTCAGCTGCTACGAGTGATTGCTAGAGGCGATCATTCAAGACGAACATCCAGCACTCAATTCAACTCACGCAGTTCTCGAAGTCATGCTGTTGTGCAGATCGTCGTGGAGAGCAGAGAACGCGTCCCGGTGACAGGACAAGAGAAACGAGCAGCGATTGCACCTGGTGGTGTTCGAGTATCAACGCTCAGTTTGATTGATCTCGCTGGTTCGGAACGTGCTGCTGAAAGCAAGGAACGTCGAGCTGAAGGCGCCCACATCAACAAGAGCTTGCTCACATTAGGCACAGTCATTGCTCGCCTGACCGTTGAAAAAGAAGGCAAAAATGGCTCAGAAAAGGAGGGCAAGCATTTGCCTTACCGAGACAGCAAGCTGACCCGGCTGCTTCAACCTGCGTTGTCTGGTAACTCTCTCGTGAGTATTCTTTGCACTATCCAAGTTGGATCGAGTGGGAGCGTGGCATCCTCCAACTCGCATATTGGTGAGACTATGAATACGCTCAAATTCGCCGCACGAGCAAAGAACAACATAGTAAGCCATGCAAAACGCGCCGAGGAGTCCCTTGGTAGTGGCACAGGTGATGCTGGCAGCAGGGTACTACTGGAACGATATAGAATGGAAATACTGTCTCTGCGGCGTCAACTGGAGAATCAAGCAAAGGCCGAAACCCCAATTGCGACTACTGAGTCTGAATCTAGAGAAGAGGAACGAGCAAAGGAAAAAGAAGCTGAGCTTCGTCATGAAGAACAAATGCTGGAAATGCAACTTGCCCGTACAGCGCTGAAGGAACGAATTGAGCACCTCAATAGGTTGATCCTATGCTCCAAGTCAACAGGCGTGAATGCAAGCCTTGCTGGATTCTCTCACGCGGGCTCAGGGCCAATTGATATGCGGTCATTGCGCTCATCAGCCTCCCAATCTACTCTTGGTGCGGGCTCGGTATTAAACCGCTCTACATCCCATGCCTCGATGAAAAGCACCAGCACAACGGCGGCTGGTCAGACAACGCCTTCTGCTTCATTTAACCATAATGATAACGACGATGATGACATGGTAGGCGAATTTGGCGACGGAATAGCGAGTTTACAAGTCCAGATCAACGCACTCCAGGCCGATCTTGCCGACAAGAATAGATACATCTCTACCCTCGAGCGTCGGCTACTTCAAGCTCGCCGATCAAGCCACTCACGCGTTTCTATGGGTCTAAATCACCATCTCAAGTCGTGTAGTAACGCATCATCCATGAACAATGATGCAGATATATCAGCTGCCTTACGGGATAAGGATATTGAAATTGCGGACCTACGGCTTCAACTTGACGACAAAGACCGAATGGTAGCGGCCTTGAGATCAGCGGCCAGACAAAGGGACATGGCGCATTTAACGGGTGGCAGCACAAACACGCCCAGTCGAGCAGATGCTGCTCCCACGCCACCACCACTCCACCCCCCACCACCAGTGGGAGCCGATTATAAGATTATGGGGATCAATAATGCCATGCTACCCCATCACCATCACCACCACCACCACAATAACAACAACAATCATTACGGTGACGTCAACTCCCTGTTTAGCGGCAGCGCTGTCGGTACGGGTTCTGGGTTAGGGAGAGTTAGTCCCAATCTTCTTCCACCAGTCAAGTTAACGGCCGAGAAAGAGACGCACAAGAAACGGAAAAGTGTCGATGAGATGTCGCGTATGCTAGATGAGATGATTCAGGATCGCGTCGAGAGCGGACATCTTGTTAGGAGCTCTAAGGGACATATGCGCGTTTCTAGCGCCGGTATATCATCCCGGAGCGCAAATGATACTCCATTGACGAATTTAAGGATGTCCACCGGCACACTTGCAGACACCTCGTCGACCAACAACAGATTATTCTCAGAGATCGAACCCAGTTCCGCTGATACTGAGCATTCCACACCCTCCGACCCCGCGAATGAACTACAACGCGAAGAATCATCAGAGTCAACTGCACCATCCCTAGAGACCGTTGTTGGAAACCCGCACGAGCAAACTCCGAGACCGTCGTCGTCATAGCCATAGCGCTCCATGACACAAACGCCTCAACTACCGAAGTAACGTTGGTCATGATTATCTCGAATCAATATTACGTATGACCTTGCCCAACGAGTTTGATTTCACAACACAAATTTCAACTTATCTCATCATCTTCCTTACCTACATCTTGGTTATACACTACTTTCTTGCGAAAGAATTTGTCTTTATATATTCCCACCATATTGTCATATTCATCCTACCTTTGGGTTACCTTGTATCATTTCTGCCTTTCTGTATACGTTAGTTTCGTTTTTCTTTCTTTTGGCTTTTGGTGGTTAACCTTAATTCGATGATGTTTCGATCTGTCTAGAAACTAGATACGATTTGCCGGAATTTTTTCCTATTTCCTTTCAGACTTGTCAGTTATATATCCCCGTTTCTCATCTTTCCCTTGTTGTGGCTATCTAGTCACCGATCTGTTGTTTTTTTTTGTACGATTTTCACCCTTTTCCCTTTTCCCAACGACAAGGAATCCAAGATGAATAGGGAAAAGCACTATGGAATGAAGAAATCACAGAATGAAACATGGCTAATGTAATGCATAATGCCTCGGTCAGCTTCTTGAAAATATGTCTACTTCTGAGAGGAGGATTAGAGCATCTTAAATTGCCGTAAACGGGAATTTAGGGATGGAGTCTTACATATGAACAATTTCCTAGCTTCCCGGATACTTAAATAATGTAGCACACAGGTAGTCGATAGTTTACAAGAGATCAGTGCATGGAAGGAATTTACCTGGCATATGTGATTGGGACGGGATCCCTTTGCCCCTGATCTTACGGAACCTCCCTCGTTAATTTTTATACACGTCATGTTCCCTACTACCCACGGACGCTGGAGTCGGGTAGCTATCGATATCAGCGAAGCTTGTGTAATATATTGGCGGGACTATGATGACTAGCTAATCAACCCAAAAGGTTATCTATGTGCTGAACATTATGTATTTCTGATCAACATGTAGGGAGGGAGGCATGCAAAACGACTACGCTTAGATAGTATCAGTCATCGAGTCCCAGCACCCCGTACTGCATCGCCTGTCCAACGACACCCACCTCCTTCTCATACTTGTGCCATTCTGCTACCAGCCCAGCAAGCTTTTCCGGGAAGAGCTCACCTAAATCATTCGTCTCGCCTTGGTCCGTGCTGATCCTGTAAAGCTGCCATTTCCCTGGGCCAAAGGGCTCAGGGATCAGGAGAGCCTTCCAGTCTCCCTGGCGAACTGCTCGGCGACCGAAGAGCTCCCAGCCAGTAACGTGGTCCTCGGCGTGTATGTGCGGCTGGTTCCCTTGGAGGTATGGCACCCAGGAAGAACCGCGCATAGGCATGATGGGCGTGGACGTGGACTTGTAGACCGGGGCTGGGTGCTGGATGCCAGCCAGTTCGAGGATTGTGGGCGCAATATCCATGACAGTGCTGAAGGAGTGATCGATGCCTGATCGACCAGCCGTGAGGGGCGGATAGTTGAGGATTAAGGGTACGCGGATGCCGCCTTCGCTGGTGAACATCTTGTAGAGACGAGCAGGGGCGGTGGCGGCAGATGCCCAGTGAGGGCCGTACCACATGAAGGAGTTATAGCTGCCTAGGTTGTCGATGGAGTTGTCGTAGTATTTTTCGATGTGGTCGTAGATATTTTGCTCGATCAGGGGCATGGCTTCGAGGAGTAGCCCCTCGGCCCCGTTGTCGGACATGAAGAGAATGACGGTGTTGTCTATCTCATCTGCCTGACGCAGGTAGTCTAGAACACGACCGATCTGGGTGTCCATGGACTGGACCATGGCGGCATAGACCTCCATGCATCGCGAAGAGAAACGTTGCTCGTCCGGAGAGAGATCTTTCCAGGACTTCGATAGCGTCCGGTTGCGGTCACTCTTGACGATGACATCATGCGGAGTTGTGCCTTCGGGTATCAAACCCAGTTCCTCCAGCTTGTGCAGCCGGGTTTCACGCAGGACATCTGGCCCCTGGTCATAGACACCACGGTAGTTCTCAACATCCCGCTTGGGAGCCTGCAAGGGCCAGTGAGGCGCCGAGTAAGGGAGATAGGCGAAAAAGGGCCTCTTTTCTGCGCCCTTGTCCTCTGCAGCCCAGTCCCGGAGATACTCGAGCATCTTGTCGGTGAAGCTGGTGGTGGAGTAGAAGGACTCGCCCAGGTCCTTTGGGTCGATAGGCCGGTCATCCTCGACGTAGAAAGTACGTACGAACTGGAGCATATTGGGCAGCACTTCGTCCCGATGCTGCAACTGAGGCTCCCAGCCGTAGTGGTTGGCCGCTCCCTGGCCCTGTCAATATAGATTGAGCACTGTGAGGAGCACGAGAACCTACCGGGAGGAGGGCATACGATCGATCGAAGCCTCGCGCGTAAGGAGTGTGTTCAGGCTCCATTCCCAGGTGCCATTTGCCGGACATCAGAGTATGATATCCAGCGCCCTGGAGGAGCTGCGAGACGGCCACCACGCGCTCGTTGAGATAGCCCTCGTACCCAGGCTTGCCGCGCTGGAACTCCGTCTTCGACTCAGTCATCGTCCCGAGGCCGGCGATGTCTGCATTTGGTCAGCTCAGCCTCGGCGGACAGTAGAGAGAAAGAGAGAGCGTGGATTCACGGTTATCGGTGCCAGTGAGTAGCATCGAGCGAGTGGGCGAGCAGGCCGAGGCCGCATGGAAGTCGGTGAAGCGCAGGCCATTGCTCGCGATGCTGTCGATGTGCGGCGTCTTGATCTCGCCGCCGAAGCAGCCAGTGTCTGAGAAGCCCAGGTCGTCTGCGACAATCACCAGGAAGTTCGGTCGGGCAGCCATAGCTCAGGTTGATATCGGATTCTCGTCGTCCCTTGGGGGGTTCCAGGGCCAATGCTGGCTGCGAACCGAGTCGAAGACGCCATGTTTCAGGACTTCCGCGGCGTACAGTAATTTAACAGGATCACGGACAGGATCTACCCTGGTATTCTACGCTGGGCCGTCATGTCGACGTGGGATGTTGCGGAGGATGAACGCAGCCCTGGTCGTTGAAGACTAAATAAAAGGTGTGTGGGTGGGGGAGAAAAAAAAGAAAACGACCACGGTGCGATTCGAACGCACGACCTTCAGAGATTGACTAATCCATCGGCGAGCGACGAAAAAGAGCCGAAATCAGACGCCTTAACCATTAGGCCACGCGGCCTCGTTGATACCACTCAGCGGCCTCCGTTTGTCATCAGCCGGCAGCGTCCTTGACCTGTCACTTCCACTGCATCGACATTCCATATCTTGGACCCAGCAAGACATGAAGGCGGTCGACGTTAACCCCTACGACAGAGGACTGTCCCTGATCCATGGTTCCGCATATTCCGCAGACAGTACTATTTAAAGAAGGAAGAATAGGTCAGCTAACCATCCGCCCTGGTTCGCCGGACCTGTAAATAAGAAGTCAGGGGCTCCGCGGTCTGGCTGGTGCTGGCCCCCTGCAGGCTCCGCTCGCGTAAAACTCGAAACAGCGTGCGATACGAACGATCGCTCGCTCATCGATTCCACTCCGGAGGCCCGACCCTCAACCCCGTTGTGGGCGGGAGGGACTCCCCGTCGTCTCCATCTGCTCCATCTTCAGATCTGTCGTCGTCCAAAATATTCACACTCACATCACCTTTTCAATATTTTGGCGGAATTGCTAGATATATCTACGGAGTAGGAACCGCAACAGCTATCTGCCAGCTGAAAAACGGACCCTCCGGCTGGAATTGAAATTGCACTAATTAGGGAGTTCGGCATGGGCTCCAGTTAATCTTGACTCTCGCGTGCTCTCTCTCCGGATGCTCGATCGACCCTTTTCTACTCTTTGCCGGTGTTTTCAGCGGCTCCTGATGCCGTGATCTACGACCTTTTTCCTTTCTCGGGGGTGTGGAATCGCGAATTCGCCTTTCACACAGCCATATGCATCTTCGGCTGCTGTGGGGTTTCGTGGTGCGTTTTGCTCGTCAGGTAGAGCAACAATGGCGGCACTCGTGCTGCGGGCTGTTTTTGGCGACGTACAGACGGCCGGTGGCCCTGCGCCGAGAGCAATACACTTGTCGATCCTATGTCTGGTCATGTCGGTTGTCGCGGGCATGCTGGTGGTCATCCGGTTTGTCGGACGGTGGAAAAAGCGTTCGATCGGTATTGACGACTGGACTATCTCGATAGCATATGTATAGTCAACATTTAACCCGCAATTCCTGGCCCCCGTGCTGACAGCGACCAGCTACTTTCGCTAGAATACACGATTCTGCAGATTGTGTGTAGGTAGCCTCCCGATGGGTCTTGCAAACGCGTTCCTGCTAACGAAGTATAAAGGTGTGAAGCATGGTCTCGGAAGACACGCATGGGAGGTTTCGCCAGAAGATACAATGTTAACCTTGAGGGTAAGCCCGGATTCCGGAGCGCTCGCTGTTTGCAGGCAGATACTGACCCAGAACCGGTACAGTATCTGTATATCATACAGATAACATACAAGATCTGTCTTTCGCTGATCAAGATATCCTTCTTACTGCTGTTCATCCGGATATTTTATGTACACAGGCTCTTTTGCTGGGCTTGTTATTTCCTCATGGGAATCACCATGGCTGCCGGCATTGCGTTCACATTTCCCACTGTTTTCCAGTGCAGGCCTATACGAGCATATTGGGATCGCTCTGTTCCCCATGTATGCATCGAGAACGCGGCATGGAGGGTATCTTACGCGCTCTTAAATGTTGTCACCGATTTCTTAATATTGATCTTACCGATACGAGAATCTCTATGTCTTCTCACAGGAACGAGAGATAAAATACTCGTCATCTTTATCTTCTCGCTTGGCCTGTTGTAAGTCTTCTCCACGGAGCCCTCAAATCAACTTCCGATGACTGCAGAACTTCTAACTCCATTTAGCTGTTGCGCCGTCAGCATAATACGCACAACAACTATCTTTGGGACTTCCGACAACAAGGATCCACTATGTAGGGAATAGCCCTCCTCTTAATCGTGCGATTATTGCTGATGATACCTGCAGGGAGCGTTGCTCTAATCTCGGTCTGGAGCGCTATTGAGCTCAGCACAGGCATCATAGTCGCCTGTTTGCCAATGCTGCGCCAGTCATTTTTCCTCATATTCCCGGGAGCATCGTCCGCCATGAGGAAGGCAGCTTGGAGCCGTAAGGAGCCGCCTCGCCGCGCAGGTAAAAAGATTGGACCTAGTAAGATGGGGCCTGGCTATAAGACCCAGGAATGCGGATGTTCGGAATCCGCTTGCGGTTATGAACATGTATCTATGGGTGCCGTTGGGTCGCGGGAGGACCACGCGCCAGACGGGAGGACGCAGAGTCAAGAGAGATTCGCAGCCTTGTATGGATAATCAGAGAATAGAGATAAAATCCCATCCTGTAACATAAAATCTTTTTTTCGCTGAACCGGACCTATCGGTAAATTAGACCATGGTTCTCGTAGGGCGTTCAACGGCGGAACGGCCCGTACATCCGAGCCGAGAGCTTGAGGGGCGGACCAGGTTGGCTTCCATGCTTGTTATTCAAGAACACTTTCGTTCTAACTGTGAAAAGGGGTGGATGATGAATGACTAGAGATGTATAACTTCCAGACAGATCTATAGAATTATATGAAATGAAGAATATACGAAACTTAGTATGTACAGCCCAGATGCTCGCGTTGCCACCCAAGTCGATACTCCCCTTTAAACCCCCAAACCCCACCACGATATAATCCCCAAATGCAAGGTACGCTAGAAATAATGTTAACAGTCATCATAAGCCAAAATTCACCATCTGTAGACCTTGTTGGGCCATCACTTCTAGCCAATTAACATCCAAAGCATGGCCATGTCTCATATAGCTATTGGTCTGCTCTTGATATAGCGTTTGTAATAGCTGAAGTGCCGTCGTCACATTTCTGCCCACGCCCTCGTTTGCCTCAAAATTAGACAGAATATCTAGGGCTAACATCCTATAAGCTGGGGATGTGGCTGCTGCTCCGGCAATGAAGGTTGGAAAAACAATAAAGCGAAGGTCGTACCTCCCGGTACTGATGATTTCGCTCGCGATGGAAAGAATCGTAGAGGCCCGTTGGTCAATGTCGAGGGAAGATAGGCAGGCTGCCTCGACAGCCTGATTGGGCCACATACTGATATATGAATATATCATACAACTATGAAAGAGAGTTGCACACTATTGCATACATTAGATGAGATGCTAGATAAATAATAGAAAAGGGGAGACGACTTACATGTTGAAACACCTCCTTAGAGCGGCGAGGGAGTTGGTGCATTTGTCGTTCATAAAGAGACACCCGAGGTGACGTCCATAGCTGGAGAAAGGCTTGCTGGATATCAAACAAGCGTTTCTCTTTAGCCGGCCGCCCAAGCAAGGTGTGGCTGACTGATCCATCAGGAAATGTTTGAGACACCGCATCGCGTCTGCACTCGGCGGCGAGGAGGCCAAGTCTGATTGCAAGTATAAACGTGTCGCGGTTCAGCCTTAGTATCACTGGGAGGGTTTGTTCTTCCCCTGGATATATTAAGCTTTTGCCATCCAGGCCAATCGGGTACAGTTGCGATGCCGCGGCCGGGATCATATCATGCGCTAGCATATTACGCACAAAATCTCCAACTCCCGCGCCGCTGAATAGTCCATATAGATCAATCCAGCATATCCACCAAACCACGAACGGAAATGGCTCCTTTTGTAATATAGCTCCCCTCATATAACAGATTCGTGTAAGTCGTTGAATGTGATGAGACCATAGATTTGATCCACGCGGTTCAGCAGCTGCAATCTATAATCTCGTGGTAAGTATAAATACTTGAATCTAATAGGGAAGGTCCATATTAAACAAACCTCGTATATCAAAAGTAGGAAATGCGTTAGAAATACGCCGTCAGATGAAAGGTCTTGATGGCTTCGTAGACTTGTCTGAAGGAACGGGAGTGTTTGCTGGTAGTGCTGTAACGAATCGATGCTTTTTGAAGGATCTTGACGGGATAAACTTAGGGCAGACACAGCCATCATAGCATGGAACAGCTATAAGTAGGGCAATTATTAGTTCAAGCTACACTGAAGTAGACGTTAGACTCTTACCGGGAGAAATCTAGCAGCTTCCTTTTCGAAAATATCCGCTCCTTGGGTATTTATACCGCTTTGCTGTAGTTCATCACTCCTCAAGCCACCCTGGACAAGATGTTTCCACACGACGGTCCTAAAATGGCTGAGTAATTTCGCATCTTCCAGATGTCCAGTTGATCCGGCAAAGATTGGATGTTTTAGCTTGTCCGACCCATGTACCCTTTTCTCATTATAATATTCGGGCGATTTGGATCTTGATGCCATGGTCTGCGGGGATGACCTCAAGGACTTCCAATAGCTTGTGTTCAATGCCATAGAGTCCTCAAATTTAGATAAAATAACCACATTCGGATCGGTTGGTTCTGTTGACGAGCGAGTTGTTGACTTGGATATATTCCTCTTATGTGATGCCGCCTTGGCTGCCCGAGGTACCTTCAGAGTAGGAGACAGCTCGTCTTGCGAAACCTCGCTGTCATCACTTATATTGGAGAAGCTTTCTGGATTTACCACCACATGGTATGTCCCGGGAAGATAGCACTCTGCTTTCATTTCGCGTTCTATATCCGTCGTCAAGGACGCGAAGGGGGGTAGAATATCATCACTAGTACTGCTAGTGGATGAGCCGGAGCTACCTTCAGAGGGCGGGGGAGAAGAAGCTTCTCAATTGTCAGCCAGATCGCAATACTACCTAAGAGAGGTTGATTGCTCGTACAGTCCCATACGACGTTTCCAGATATGGAAACGTCCTGCATCCTTTCCATGACCTTCATAGTATCGTCTCGAAATGAAAGTCTAGGGCTATAGTCGCACTCGTGGCCCAGGCGTGTACATTGCTGTCAGAGTTCTGTCAGTATTTACTTGGTAAGTCGACAATTAATAGAGGAAATAATACATACACCACATCTAGGATGACCTTCGTCGCATTTCACTAGCGAAGCATGTCAGTTCTTCATTCCAGGGAAAAAGCAATGGTCGGGTACACCCATACCTTTCCGAGCCTGTTAGCAGAAGCCAAAATTGGCTAACGTTAGTCAATTCTGGAAGATATCTCATAATTATGGATTGAGAAGCATTTACCCTACATGTCCTAGATAAAAGAGTCAGGTTTTGGTAAATCGCACAAGATAGGGCTCAGAATCTGCTTACCAGCAGCCCGTTTTAGACCTTGGAGGTAAACGTACCCTGCTCGGCATTTTAAGCTTAGAGGGCTCCATATCCCACCCCAGGTCTATGTTCGTCGTTTTCGGCATGCCATATTTAGGAGCAATGGGTGGCAGTGATTGTGCATATTTGGAAGAATTCATAGCGAGGCCAAGTATCGATTATCGTTAGTAGTCCTCCAGCTAAACCAAGCAAGTAATTCAAAACCAAGTTTCTATTTTTTCGCGTCCAAGAAGGCAAAATGATTTATGTTGAGGGGAAGCCAGAGATAGGGCCCAGTATAGAGTTGCAGTTGCGTCTCCTACCCTTCAGTAGGGTGGTCACTCGATTGAGACTGGACAGCTGACGTCGATTTGTTTTTAAGGCCGTGCGGATTGGCTTGAAAGCTAGCCGAGAAATAACGTGGTTTTGATTAAAGCTAAATGATCGATAGCAACAAGATGACAGTGAGTGTAATAGATCAAGAGTGTTGACAATCTACAAAGTTATGGGAGTGGCTTGAGGCGGGTTGAAATATATCAGCGATCAGTAAGACGTCACAGCAGCAAGCGCAGGATTGTTTCAAATTAGCTGTGACAACGATGGACAGTTCCACTAGCTCATCAGTCAAGCAATGGATAGTGTTCCTCGGCGGTCTCCGTTGGTGTTCGGAGGGATGCTGGGTATCATGAGGTTGAAGCTTTTAGGAAGATCTGGAGGGCAGGAGGTCCGTAAAGTAGTGGCTCATGTATTAGTCGCCATGGAATCGCGCTTACAAGTTAAGCATCTGCAAGAAACAGCAGGCATGCCGAAACTTGGGGTATTTTGAGTGTTACTAGTCGCAGCAGCCTTGTGCGCGGCGTTCGCATAAGAAGCCCAAAGCATATAGTTAAGCATAAAAAAAGAGAGAGGAACGCGAGTACAGTCCGCAGCACCCTCGGGACGTGCAACGCAGTCCCTTCGGAACACTTGCAGCCAGCACGGGCAAAGACGAAGAGCGAAAAAAATGTCCGTAGTCGTGGGAGGTGACGCTGTGACAGCAAAAATACGAGAGCAGCCAAGTGCACTTAAACATGCGAGGTTTCCCACTCTCTCCACACGAGTGAGTCGCAAGACACTCAGACTCGCTGCCGTCCGATGACATACAAGGACTGCATCTCTTTCTGGGCATTTTGTCCTGGAGCCCTTGCGTCCGTATGCCCAAGAGAGAGAGCCGCGCTAGTTTCCCTCCGTCTTGGGGAGGTGGCTCGATACCACAGGCCGTTGGCTCGTGCGGGATATGCCTCCTTCAAATGGCGGTCGGCAGCGAGACTGGGAGAGCCAGCCAGGGCAATTTCGAGCGAGCAGGGAGCTAATCCCATCATGCTGGTGCTGGATCAAGCAGCGAGCTCTCGTACGTATGATCGCCATGCCAGGTCAGACCCTGCTCCTTCAGTTCCACGTTATATGGCTGGAGAAGCTTCCGCGGACAGGGAGAGGCCGCTTCGGCATCCGGCCGTAATGCCCGACGGCTCTGCCTCGAGGGCTCTGGCCTTCTCTGGTGCCACTCGACGGCGGATGCGCTGTCCAGCAGGATGGTTGTTTCGGCGTCTTCCCGCCGAGCGGGAGCTGGAGGTCTCAACGGACACTTACTAAGGGGCATCCCGTGATCTGCAGGGCAAAACCAAAAACCGCTTGTCTTTTTTTTTATAGCTGCTGCTGCTGCCTGGGGAATTCTCCGTGCAGCGAGAACCCCCGGCCTGTCTACTGCTTTCCTCACTGGTGATGACGTGACGCTTGTGTAGGGAGACCGGGGAGATATCTACCGATCTGCCACTGTAAATTTCTAGCACCGGTGTTCATGCTTGGGCAGAGCAGACCTGCGTGCAGGACGGACGGCTATGCTCGTTTCCTCCGCATGGACATGGCCGTGCCGGTTTCAGTCTCGGATGGCCATCTCCGTCTTGGCTAGTTGCATAGCTAGCTAAGAGACGACCTGCACGTCGATGAAGTCACGCTGACATTCTACCCTGAAAGTCCGTAACGCATCGTCTGCTGGATTTGACATCGCCGTTTGCCCAGGTATCCCGGGAGGAGGCTGAAGGAACAACGTTACGCGCGAAGGCCTATTTCGGTGTTGGACACTGTTTTAAGCAATCCAGCACAAGAGCGAAATGGAAAGGCTTGGGTAACATGAACGACTCCTTGTCCATCATCCCGTTCAAAGAGCCAAATTTGGTAATTGCATAAAAAATTCAATATACAAAAAAAAAGAACTGTGCATTGTCTTCCTCGGCGACGGACACCGAAAACTATCGGCTCCTGATTATCCCGTCAAAACGTCATGCCAAACCGCCTTGACCATCTCTGACCGCTCACTGTCCCGCCAGTGCTCGATCCTGGCTCGCTGAGAGCTGTCAAGCGGTATAGAACTTCGTCTTAAGAACTTCACGTACGACTGGATTGCATGCGCAAATTTCATCCTAATACGCTCAATCGGCAAATCAAAGTCCTGAAATAGAAACTCGTGTTCTTTAATTAGTGTCGATACAAGTTCCTGGTCCAATGGCAGTTGCTTGGAGTCGGATTTCTCCTGTGCGCCATCCGGGAGGCTTTCGCAAACCCGGTCGAATAGGCCCTTTACCCCGTCAAATAATGTCGGGTAGATGGTTCGTCCGGCATGCGTAGTTACCGGATTGAGTATAGCCGACATCGCAGTGACGTATTCGCGTAAGACTGGGCGTGAAAGTGTTAGGGATCGCACTGAGCACCAAGGAAGCTTCAAGGATTGGGCTTACCTGCAGGTGGGAGTGCAGGGTTGGCGGCCTCGTATAGACATTCAATTGCGGCAATGATAGTCTTGTCTTCGATGCTAAGAAACCAGTTAGATTTACTCAGCGGAGTGCGAGCTGGGTGGCTTACTTTAGAACTCGTGTGTCTTTCGAGTCGATATCCATCTTATCGCTCTGCAGCTCATTTACAATTTCGTCTAGAATCGGAGTTACTACCGCCAGAACTTCTTTCGTCATGTCCATTTCCTCGTGGTGTCGACAAAATCGGCCTAGATTTCTCAGACCATGTGGCCGGTAGTCAACATTTTGCCGTCGAGCTTCGCGGATCACGACAACCTATGATATTATTTAGTCGACTCATCTAGGAACTAACCATTCGGATCATGAATCCGATAATATTGACCAACCTTTATTCGTTCCTTCACATCCTTGTTTTCTTCCAAATACGTTTTGGAACTGATAGAGAATTGAACGAAAGCATCAAGAACCGTTTCTTTTCCTCCCCACGTTTTTCCCTCAAGAGCCTTGTCAAGATGCGGCCAGATCGCTCGGGCAGCCGGGATATGAATGTTTTTGTCCATAGAAACGACCACCTTTGCCATACTGAGTGCAGATGCGTGTTTGATCGGCCATCGGGGTGAAGTCAGATGACAAGATATAAGGTCAAGGATTTCCTTCAGGTATAAAGAAATAACTCGCGATCCGCTAACATTATCGTTCCAAGTTTTCTTAAAAAATTCCTTGACTTCATCATTTGTGTCATGCATTGCAAGGAAAATGAAAGGTAAGAAAGCCGAAGCAACCGCCTGAACTCGATCATTTGCAAGTTTCGACATCGAGCTTGTAATCTCCCCTGCTACAACACGATGCGGTGTCTCCTCAGAATCCAAGTACAACGATTTGGCAAACTCAATCGTATACAACACGTCTTCATTGCTTGCAAGACGAGCAAGGTAACCGATGGCGGAACTGAATGATGCGCTGACAGTTTCATTCCGATCTAAAACCAATTTCTGTAACAACCGCATAAATCGGCCTGCATAAGGCCGGAATAAAATGCTCTTTGAGCTGAGGATCACGAGAACCCTGCTGCAGCCCACTTTTGAAGGTAGACCGATCGCAGAGCGTAGGGACGCTTCCAGGGCGGGCACTATTTCCGCCATACTCGCCTCGTCGAGAGAATCGAGAAGGTGAAGCTCAATAGATTCCATCATTGGTGAGCTTCTTATAGAAGTCAGACGCATCTTATCGATTGCCTGCCCTGTTAAGCCGTATTTATCGGCATTGAGATGTACATAATTGACTGCTTGGGGTTCAATTGATGTGAGTGCTGCTAAAAACTTTTCCAGTATAAGTGATGCAAATGGTCTCAGCAACGGGCCTGGTGCTCGTTTTATTATCTTCACTATTGTGACGATAGAATATTTTTGTATTTCTTCAACGCTTGACTCTAACCCTTCGCGGCCGAGGAGAAATGGGACAATGTGGCTAAGCATAAGTTTTGCCCGTTTCGACGAGGAATCGCCTATTTCTAGAGTCCGTATGACAATGTCACTAAGGGTTTGACATAATGACAATGCTGCCTGCCGTACGGATGACTTGATATCATCTAGAACCTTAAAAGATTTTGTGAGTATATTGCTGAGGTATTTGTCGTATTTCTCTATTTTACATCCTTGAATCAAGGACGCTATTCCGGCACAGGCGGCTTGTCTCACTCGCCATTGCTTTCCATCCACGACACTATGAAGAAGGTCATCCATAATTGTATCGAAATTTGAATCGATCACGGCATTGGAATCCTTGACGATAGCGTTCCATATGTCGTTCATAGACTTTTGCACATTGGGATTGGGATCAAATCTATATCGATAAAGCTTGGGGTATATCTTAGGGTTTTGAGAAAGGTATCCGTTCTCGCTAGAATCAGAGAGAATGTTGCTGAGACCAAACCTGCCAAAAGCAGCCCGACTTGACCATATCGCACTATTGGAGGCCAGCGACATGAATCGATAGACGAGACTTGGATCACCGACTTCTGATGCTAGACCAACAATGTCTTTGTACGTTGTAATCGACCCATCACCTGTGGGTAAAGCTCCAGGTTCGAATAACTCGGTTTCTTCCGAGACTTTGCCGCCTCCCATGTTCGAATTGTCAGCAGTGAAAGACCTCACAAGGTCACGGACAAGTTCATCTTTGAGGCTCTGGTCACCTAGCTCGTATACCAGCGATAATCCCCTGGATGAAGATTCTTGAACTATATCATCCTTTTCCGAAAGCAGCCAAATGAAAATTTGTTGACATTTCCAAAGCCGACTCTGAATTTCCTTGTTATGACCACAGTACTGTATAAGGCAGACAAGCCATACCACTGACGCTTTCTTTAGGGATGGCTTAGGTGCTTTACAATCGAGCATGACCTTATCTAGTATATTAGAGAGGACGTGTGAACGAATTGCAGAGTTAGGCTTCTCAGTATCCACATCCAAACTTGAAATCAACGATGCCGACTCCCAGCCAGCGGCCATGACACTCAAGGCTTCTCCGACCGCAAAGTGGACTTCGATGACTTTGACTTCATGAAGAGCATAGAGTACGTTAAGTAGTTGATCTAGACTGCCGGATTTGCTTTCATCTTTTGGGACTACCAGGGACAGACACCCAAGCGCTGCGATAGCGGATTCGTTATGCTTTTTAACATCCCCTGACATGGCTTCCACGACATATTTCCAAGAATCCTCATTTTGCAAACTGTCCATAGAAATGGCTGATGCAAGGCTGAGCTGACCAATTGCCTCATAAGCGCAATTTCTAAGGGTAGAGTCTCGAGAATCTTTTAAAACTTCCACAGCAGAAGATAAGCATTTTTCGGCCATCCATTGATGTTCCTGATTTTGCTGCTTTCGGATATATATGCGAGAGAGCATGTAGCATTGAGATAACAATGCTCCGCGTGATTGATATGCCGTCTTGCCGACAGCCCCTCGCCAACCAGTTACAAGGGATTGTAGGATATCCCAAGTACGGCTCTTTTCTTCCTGAGGTGTCTCAGGGTGGGTGATTAAGATGCTAAAGGCTCGAGCTGCAGTATCTTGATCAGGCGACGATTTTGCTAGCAAAGATTCCATCAGGGGCTTGGCACTCTCTATAAGTGGGCTTAGAAGCTTATTTGGTGTGAGAGAGGCGATTTCAATGAAATGATTTGCAGATCGACCGGTTGTTAAATTCGACTTGCCAAGTAATCCCTTCAAACATATACTCAAGAAAAGAGAAATGACCTTATCGCACCTAGCAATGTAAGCCCTAACGGACTCTCGGGCATCTGCATTAATTGCAACTATATTGTCAAGCCGCTGCTCCCAGTTATGGTCTACCTCCTGGCTAGCATCAATGTCCACTAACGCTTCACAAAGCAGTATATTTCGAAGGAATGTAGTAGTGGCAGTATAAACGGTGGTATAATTTTCGGAAAGAATAATTGAACGAAGTTTATGTTGGAGCACGTCTTGGTCGTCAAGAGTTTCGTCAAATAAATACTCTGTGAGCTCCTTGAAACAAGGAAACGCGTAACGTTTATCTCCGGGACCCAAACCGGTGATATTGTCACAAGGATTTAACATCCGGTACCAGTAAGGGTCCAGTCCCTTTCTTCCTTCTTCTGCCATTTCTAATCCTCCATCCTGCCCTCCTGCAATAGCTAGAAGATCAATGCATCTACCCTGAATGTCATTGTAAGGCAGGCATCGATTAGCAAAACGAACAGCAGCAAAGCGAGTATTTCGATTGACAGTGAATCCGGATTTCTTGTCTTGTGTGCCTGGTTCGATGGTTGCGAACCTAATAAGGATAGGGCGTATTTGATCTATTGAGACTTCATCCAAATTCCTGGTAATAGAATTTAGAATGCCTCCCAATGCCTCTTCGATACTGACAAATATCTGCGGACCGGAATTATCCGAACCGAGAGAAGTGAACATCCATTCAAGAAGATCAACGTCGATAGGATTTTTATCTTTCCCAGACAGAGATGGGTCAACTTTAGGGGCTAGGAGTCCTATAGACTCGTAAGCGAGACTTCTTGAGGTAAGCTCGGCCGGGGTTAAATCCTTTCCGGCAGCCGGCCAGCCTTGACCCTCAACCATTTCTCTCAGTGCTCTGATGACGCTAGGTGCAACCAAATTAAGATCAAACGAAGATCCCATCCTTGTCAGCCAGGTGACGAATGAAAAAATCTGTTGCCTCAACTTTGATACCTCCAGGCCTCTGGCCCCGCCCGAGTCGCTGGATATTAGACCATCATCAAGAACTTGTATGATCTGTTGGCTTTTGGATGTTGCTTGAACCGATTTACTCAGAAAAGGAAGAATTTTCAATTTCAATGCCGGTCTGGCGGGTGACGCCCCGTCAGGCTCTTTTGAACCAAGGTAAAGGGTAAAAAGTCGATTGACAGTCTCGTCTGACTCCAGATCAGGGCGGAACCGTTTGAGTGTATCATCTCCAATATCCGATAGTCTCGCGTTGCGGTCAGCTGTTGCAATCAATGCAGGTATAAATCGATCAGAATCCTTGAAAGCGCCGCTATTCATGAGCTTTAAAGCAGCTACCTTTGTCTCAATAAGATTTAGTCCTCCCGGGGCTGTTGGATCCCAAGTGTCTCCATTGGTTGATTCCCGGCTTAAAAATCTGTTTTCAGCCGTTGACAATCCGGGACATGGCCTGAATGACCCAGTGACGGGTGTAAATAGAAGTAGCTTGCCAAACCAGTGAGAGAGAAATGCGCTGTCTTCCGGAGATAGCTTTAATTTATCTCCAAGAACTAGATCCTCCTTGCTTCCTCGAGCAGGGAGCTTGATGAGGGGAATAAGCTTTAGTATCAAGTTGAATAGGATGGATCTTTGAGTCTCAGAGCCAATGAACTCAGATATTTCACTGAGAAAGGAAGGCAAGAGCTCTTGACGGCCAGCCGGGTGCATTTGATCCAGCCCATGGCGTAAGTAAATTAAATCAAAGTGTCTGACAAGAGAGTTGTCAATTTGCTTGAACTGTTTCAACAATGTATCGACTGGTAGAGCTATCGACTGAGACTGGATCCTGGTGTTGATGTGCTGGCAAAGAGCCACAACTTTGTTCCTCACGGAGGAGTGTTCAGACGCAAGTTTTAATAGGAGTGGTGTTAGGTAAGTGTGAAGAAGCGACTGGAGTTTGGAATCAGAATCTGCGAGAGCAACACGTAGCTCCAACTTGGATACTAGTGCGAGCTCCCTCTCCTCTGTACTTTCCACCATGGTTTGCCGAAAAGGAGTAATGCGCTGGAATGGCTGTCAAGTCGCGGGTAATCAGAAAGCCAGATGTTTTGATTTTCTAGCGCAATGGCTACTCCAGATTTTTTGACATATATTGGCCAACCAGGCAGAATATAACATATCATCACAGTGTGTGTCTGTCAGGCAACAAGCGCTGGCGTGGAGGACGTTGATGGTGATTAGTAATCAGAATAAATATCACGTGTAACTTGGTTATATAAGCTGACGGTAAGGCGGCTATTCCAGTGGGCCCGGCGTAAATAAGCGCGGTGGCAAACTTTGTTCCTGGAAATTAAGCGCTGCGAAAACATTTTTCTTCGCTATCTGAACGAGGATAAGAAACTGTAAGGCCGCGGTTCCATGCACGCCGCCTGTCCGTTTCTCCAAGCCGTAGTAGGATATCCTGCTACTAATCTTTAATGGCTAATTATTTATGACTTGGACTCCATACGCTCCTTTGAAAAGAGTCCCTATAGCCCGTGGTTTTTTTTTTTTAGCACTCCTCCAACGCGCAAGATTCCAGTGACGACGAAAGATGGCGCACTCATCCCAAACGCCAATACTACAGCCTTCAGTTATATCGAGTCCACAACTGCCGGCGAAATCTAACAATGACTTGATCAAGTCTTTTTCGCACTTGGTGGCTGGCGCGTAAGAGTTTCGATGTCTTCCTTTGCTTTGCGCGTTATCGTAATTCGCTCCCATCACTAACTGCATTTCTCTTCCTTGGATATAGATCTGGTGGTGCGATTACTGCAGTACTCACATCTCCTCTTGATGTTCTTAGAACTCGGCTACAGTCAGACTTTTATCGCCCAACTCTCGCGCAACCCGCCAGCTCACAGCCGCTTCAGCCGCATGTTTTACGAGCGTCCCGATCTATGTCAAGTCACATTCACGAAACCTTTCAGATCTTATTTTCGATATATCATACTGAAGGATGGCGTGGGCTCTTCCGAGGTCTTGGGCCAAATCTAACAGGTGTTGTGCCTGCTAGCGCTATCAAATACTACACATATGGAAATGTCAAACGTATAATAGGGGAATCACAACTTTTCGGGCCTAACAGTGAAAGCGCGATGGGCTGCCATATCATATCGGCGGTTACGGCAGGGATCACAACCGGCACTCTCACAAGCCCGATTTGGGTTATCAAGACACGGCTACAGCTAGACCGATCGCAGTCCGCGAACAGCTCTCACCCTGTCCCGAGACGATATAAGAGCAGTTTTGACTGTGCTAGGCAGGTTTTGCGACAGGAAGGCCCCAGAGGACTGTATCGAGGATTATCAGCAAGTTATTTAGGAAGCCTAGAGACCACTTTTCATCTTGCGTTTTATGAGCAACTGAAGATGTTCATAGCGCGGAGAAATCCCGAGCAGGAGTCAGCGGCAGCTCTATCCGGTGTTCCCAAAAATAAAACGCTTGGGGACCGGTTATCTGGGTTGTTAGGTATGGGTGGTGCAGCTGCACTATCAAAATTCATCTCTTCAATTATTGCATATCCACATGAAGTAAGTCTTGACGCATCTCCGTTAGTTCACTAATATGCTAACGCTATAACGACTAGGTGATACGAACGAGGCTACGACAAGCCCCCATGGCTAATGGCCATGTGAAGTATACGGGCGTAATTCAGTGTTTCCGACTTTTGTGCAGAGAAGAAGGCTTTAGAGCTCTCTATGGCGGCTTGACTCCGCACCTTCTTCGTTCTATCCCATCTGCAGGCATTACTCTCGCTGTGTATGAGGCAGTACTTGAGGGTTTTAGAATCATTTCTGAAGACTAAGATATGACCATTTGTTTTTGAGCTGGAGTTCTGGATCAAGCATTGCTCTCCCATTTTTCTTTCCGCCTGTATTATTATGGAGACCCATTTACATGTATTTTAATAAGAAGCTGTTGATGACTAGAAATGCATCTGAGTGTAGAGGAGTATATATGTCTAAATATATGCATAGAATCTTCACTATGCAAAACTATGATGTGGGCTTCTAAATAAGCGATGATAGAAATGCCAGTGAATGGCTATATTGCAGACCTATATAGCGAGCGCTATATTAAAACACAGGTGCAACCCATGATTATATCTTTAAGATTACAGAGGATAGTTTGTTCTAGCGCAAAGGGCCACTGTATCCCGCAGTCTTAGTCTCATTCGGAGAAGAATGGTAAGGGTGGGTATTAGTTGGTAATTTGCTCAATTGCTTCTTCATCCACAGTTTCTCTTGCACCTGTGTCGTTCCGTTTCTGATTACCAAACAAACACTGCCACATGTCAGAGTCCGCGACTCTTTCGCCGTCTGGTCCTAGGGTTAATCTCCCAAGTGGAGCTTCTTCTAATTCGTGGGAATTTGCAGACTCAAGAACACTGTCGTCCACGTCTTGTAGTAGATTTACCTGATTGCGGGTGGTAGAGCAATCTTCATATTCAGTGCCTTGTACCAACTGCTGGCTTTTTGCAATGTCATGGTTGTCTAACAAATGACTTGAGGTCTCAAACTGTTTACTTGTTTTTCCTGATAACTCTCGATGCTTTTGAGCTATATGCGCAAGGCGACGAGAGACGGATAGTTGGTATATGGATTCTTCGACAGTATTGGCAACGAGATACATCCACACCGTGGTTTTTTGACGTTGGCCTATACGATGAACTCGAGCAATGGCTTGAAGCTCAATGGCGGTGTTGATTAGGGGCTCACAAAGGAGGATATGAGTTGCGACCACAAGGTTGAGGCCAGAGGCATGTGCTTTGGCGTGGAGGAGGAAACATTCTTTCTAAAAAGATATTGAGATAAGAAGCTAGAGAGCAAGCAAAAATAGGAGAGGTACATACCGTTGGGTCGTCTTTGAACGTCTCAACACCAGAGGGATGGTCAATGCTACTATATCCAATGTTGAAGTTATTGAAAACTTGACCTAACAACCGTAAAAATCGTTTGCTCTGAGAAAAAACTATAGATTTTGCGCCTGGGTCGTGCTGGCGTAGCCATATTAAATGCCTCGACAAGGTATCAATCTTGGTTCCGAATGACCTAGGCAGATTAACACTCTGGATTTGGCTTAGTAGCGTTGGACTTATATTGGAGTAGATTGGATTTTTAGCTGTAGCTCCTTTTTCAGTGACTGGCGCGCTTTCCTCTTGAGCGACAATCTCTTGAGGTTTATACGTGATATTGTGGAGATCAATCGACTTCAAAAAGGTCTTGCATGTGGGACAGCGATGACTTTGACGCCGCCACCGCTTGATGCAATCTTCGCAATACTTGTGACCACAAACAGTCAAGACACCTGATGAGAATTGTATTCATGTTAGCGAGAGGGCATCCTCAGATATTGGTACATCCTAAAATCAGCCATAAACCAACCTCTTTCGATAGTGCTATTACAAATAACACAAATCCTTGACGTTTCATCGGCTCCAGACTCATCACGCAAATGGATAAGGTAGCGGTGCGTTGACTTTAAAATAGCTAATTTAGGCTTGAGGTCTTCTTCCTTGGATATCTGTGCATCGTAGAGTGATTTATCGAATTGGCCTCGGGTCAACCCATCGTAAGGCGCAACTGTGTCTGAGATTTGCTGCAGCTGACGGTAGTATTGCAATCTTCTATTCGTGATAGAAGTGAAAAATCCCAATTGCCTTTCTAACAGTGGGATCGCTGTAGACTGGGCCGAAAAATTCTCACTTGCTTCACGAAGTACATCCTTGACGAGTATTCTCTCAGTATGTTTGTCTCCTAGATCACCACGAAAGTTTCGAAGTTTGTCCACGACTCCTCTCAAAGACAAGTGTCCAGCAGGTAGTTTAAAAGAGTTGCACTTTTGAATTAGCGAGAGAACGAGCTCCGGAGCCGAGCCTTCGCCATTTTCAGCTCTGTATTGAGCAATTTTCATGTCGCGCTCAATCAAGTGATTTACTTGGCCAGTGACGGCCATGAAATGACGAGCAAACATAAACCGAAGCCCCTCCATATAAGCAAACATTTCATCTTGATGTTTGGTAGAGGACTCATACTCGTCTCCCGTTACGTCTGTGCTTTCTTCTTCATCCACTAGCGCTCGCACAAGTAATTTCGCCAAATGGTCAACCCATTCATTGAGGGTATTGATATGGAGTTTCATGACATCACACAAATCCACCATTTTAGCTATGATGGGATGGTCGTTCTCTTTGAGAAATTTCATGTTCAAGGTAATTTTTGGAACATGTATGATATCATCTTTATCGATCATCGAATGCAGACGATTGATCTGGCGATTCACCGACTGATGCGCTTCTGCAAGCATCTCTTTTCTGATATTCTTGGCCTTTTCATATCCAGCCTCTTCGAGCATTTGTAGCCGACGATAGTCATCCGATTCTTCCTGTGTGAGGTTGGAGTCTGTTTTGATCTGGAAATAAGCATTTGCGATAAAGAATTGGCACATATGCTCAATCTCTAAGGCATTTCGAAGTCGATGGCGAAGCACCCCAAGCCTACTGACATGCTCACTGTCCAGCTCAGCCGCTTCATTAATATCGTGGTTATGCTCATCCTCACCCTTGTTGCCTGTATTCGGTACACCCTGATCGGAGTTTCTTGCGAGTTCTTCCTCGAGCTGATCTCTGCAGTCTTTCACAATAACGCCCGAGCGCTCGGCGGCATCTTGCCATATTTCCAGAGCCCTCTTTGGCATCTCGCCGTTCTCTACGATTTGACCCCTGCGTAACTGGAGCTGAAGTAGTATTCGCTCGTTGGTTCGTATTTGGACCTCGTTCTGGTCAATCATCGCCGTGAGCACCTCATTAACGGGTTTGACTGGCTTATCATTTGATCTAGACCCAAGAAGTCCAGATTCCGGGTCAATACAGGTTTGACGAAGCTTGAGAAACCAAGATCTCATCTTCGCAAACACAATCTTAGGATGCATCTCTAAAGGAGACTGATCTGACTGGGCATTTGTTGGAACACCAGCCCTATCAAGCCCACAATCATTACACATCAACTGAAAAAGCCCATCATACTGCTTCTCTTCCACGGGAGTAAAAGGAATGGTAATGACAACTCTCTTCTGTTTTGGTAAACGAATCTCGTTCGAAACAGTTTCTTTATTATGCCGGAGAACAATATTTCCTACCAGTGTCTTGAAGACTGGCGGAAATGTACAGACATTTTTCCAGATGCTCGAGGAGAGGGAATATGGCTCATAATGCAAAAATACTAAAAGTCCGTATAAATCTTCTATACTCTTTTGTAGAGGAGTACCCGTCATAGCCCAAGCATTGCATCGAGGAATTATCCTAGCAACCCGGGAGGGTTTACTAGTCTGCGATTCGACCATTTGAGCTTCGTCTATACATACTCGCCACCAATGTATCTGCATCAAGGGGGATTTCCTCCTTTTGGGTATCTTTTTCCCGCGACGAATGGGCCGATCGGGAGGATCCTCCGCGTAGTATATTTCAGTGTTCAGGACCATGTAAGTCATCAGCACTATATCGTAAGAGGCTAAATCGCGGGCTAACTCTAAGTCATCCTCGCTAGACTTTTTCAATCCTGTATAGTTTTTAACACGAAGCATGGGAGCATGAGTAGCAACTTCTTGCTCCCACTGTTTCAGAATTGATGGAGGTGTAATAATCAAAGTTGCTCGAGATGGGAGCAGTCCGTCGGGGGTTGAAGGGTACCCATTGATCTGATCTGGCCGTGGGTGGGCGCATATCAGGGACAACATTTCCACGGTCTTGCCTAAACCCATTTCTTCTGCCAAAATACCTCCTCTCAAGCTCTTCTCCGCGTGGTACCAAGCTGATAGATCCGTGCTCACAGTATGAAAAAGCAAACTAACGTAGCAGAGACGACCATCCAAATCTTTAGTTTCGAAAAACGAAAGGGGAAGCTTATCTTCCTGCAAGAGTGGCCGCAGTGATCCGTCCGGCGCAACGTCAATACCTTCTCTCTTTAGAAGCCAGTGAACGGCCCTTCGTTGAAAAGGATACAATTCGGACTTGACTGATTTTTGTGGCTGCATCGCAGGGACGTGCAGTTGTGCACTCGGGACATGAACGCTCTCGTAAAAATCACTGAGGCCAAGCTGTTGGTGCGTTTCCAGTGGAGAGAACTTATTGAGCTGGTTTTTCGCATTTACAGAATCTGCATGAGAGCCAACCTGTGCTTTGTAGTATTTCCATAGGGCGTTAAGGCCGAAGGGGGGTAGAGTGTGGTATATATTTGTCGAGTCTAGCCAGAGTATCCTCGTGTCAAGGATATACACTTGATGGTCATGACTAAACGCTTTTCTCAAGTAAGTTTGAGATAATATAGTGGGTAGCTTCTCACGACGGCGGTAGATAGATGTCGAGGATGAGAGCGCGGGCTTTAGAGCGCCCACCATGCCATCCCCAGAAATGTCAAGGCCTTCGACGCCTCTTAAGACAATTTCCCAGTCATTCGTGCGGAGGGTTATATTCACATCTGCTCGCAAAGAATCGGAGTACATGACTGACACAATCACTGGCACATCTACGGCGTCAGTGTCTGTCGTTGTTGGATGCGAGGAACACGCGGCAAACTCCTAGAATACAATGAAGTCGTCAGATTAGGCATGAAACCACCAGATTATAAATTAGACAAGCAAATTGGCTGCTTACAAGGGATATCTCAAATTTGCCAATTGCTAAATACCGGGGTAAGATATCCGCAGCATGCTGAAGATCGAGACGAGATGCGTGCTTAGATAGCTTTATTCGTTTCTTGGGGGGCTCCACAGAGGAATTCGACTCTGTATGGCTGGAAGCAGAGCTGGAACTGGAGAATAGCGACGCAATATCCGAAGGAACACGCCCTAGAGTGGAATTTTGTAAGCGACAAGGACACCATCGGGGACTTGACGAAGGGGGCCATATTAACCTCGCGCGCGGACGCAGTACCTCTCGAACGCCATTCTGCTGGAGTATATCGTCAGAAGTGTCAGACTCAAAAGAAAGGCGAGAACCAGCGACCTTCTGTCTACAAAACAAAAGCAATGCGTGGCCTTCCACGACAGACAAGTCGCCGGACTCGACTGGGAGAACGAAGAAGCTCGAAGTCGCAACGCGCGAACTATTTAAAGTGCTTCTTATCGATAAGGTCACATGACTATCAACACTGTCTTACATAAGCAGGGGCAAAGGAGTGAATTCGGGGAGAGAAATGATCAAGAAGTGAATAGGACTGTCTATATAATAGGCTATCGAACCAAAGAAAGGGGAAAAAATTGGGTTATTTGAAAATACATGTGTGAGAAGAATCGAAGAGTATAAGGGCTGACGTTGTGGCAGCACGAGCTGAAAGTATAATAAATGGTTGTCATGCCAGAAGATTGCACCTGTATCGAAGAAAGTAGATCAAAGCAGAGTTCCAGTTTGAAGAAAATGGTATCAAGGTAGGAGGGTAAGCAACAGTGTGAAAGAGAAAGAAATAATTATCAGTACATGGGATATATAAACCTGAAATTTTCCAAGATATGTATATAGTATGTCAGAGAGTGAGTGCATGGCAGATGCTAGGCGCCTATATCTGTCGCGGGCTTTTCGGGCACGGTGGGAGCACGAGTTCCATCTATGTTCTCCAACGAGTTTTTTGTATTAACGCTGCCGGGAGAGCCTGTTATCGCTTCTCGGAGCGATGATGAACGTGGCGGCCTAATGACCGCCTGCTCATGTTCTGACTGCGATTTCGGTGATAACGGCAGACTCTCCATGATCTCGGCAGCGGGTAAAAGATGCCGGACATCAGGACAATCTTCGATTATGGCCTTGGAGCTAGGATCTGCGGCCGTAGTATCGTCAACTGTACCAGGGACATCCACCGTAGCCGGATAATTAACCTCTAGCGGAGCAGAGGTTGGGGTTTCCGGGAAAGCCGTGGCCCGGTCTTCTGTCGGGCTGAAGCAATCGACCTCCTCTGTGGTATCGTCGGCCCGCACTTCATCTTCTTCTTCTTCGATTATTTGGCTTTTTCTAGCTCCCGCCATCAAAAGTTCGCCAGAGGCCACGCTGCTGGCTCGACTGCGCATCAGGCTAGGTGTGCCTGGCCCACCGCCGGACATCATATGTGCCGAAGAAAGAGACGGCCCTTTAAACGTTGCTCGCTTCCTGCGAGCAAATATAGGTCCGGATGTAGGCGACGGAATAAGCGAAGGTACAGCCTCGTTAAAAGCACTCGACAGACTATTATTAGGGCCGCCGCCTCTGACTAGCCGAATATTGCTCGGAAAGCTTGACATGGAGTTCGGTGTCGCGGGAAGGATTTTGATCGAAGAGTGCGGCGAGCGACCGATGGTTTTGGTCGGAGTGGAAACCGCGTCGATGCTGTTCGAGGATATAGAGGAAGTTTTGGAGTGAGAGTGAGCGTGGTGTATGGTGCGAATGGAAGAAACGGAGGAGGATGTGGACTTCCGTCCTCTTAAGCCAGCAGAGGATCGGCGATAAGAATTTCGCGGGGTCAGGGGCGAAGGAGAGAGAGAGTTGCGATGATGGGAACTCGAGGTATTCAAAGGCCGTTGTGTTGTTGATGAAGGTCGTCTCGCGCCGGGGTATGAGGCGTTGCTGAGTGCCAGACTGCTCGAGTTGGATGATCGTTTCGTCATTGGGGTTTGCTGGTTTGCGCCAAAGGTAGTGTTCGTGGGAGTGATGGCAAGGGCGCCTTTACCGGTCTCATCCCGCTTCTTGGGAGGGCTCGAGTGGTTGGTGAGGAACTTCATTGTGGAGGAGGCGGTAGATGATTTAGGATTTTGTGATTTAGTGCGCTTCGTCGACTCTATTATCCAGTGTTTGAGCTGCGCTAGTTGGCTGATGATAGGATATTGGCGGCGACGGGTGCCCTGCCGTCTGAGTATCCCCTGTGGGCGTATCAAGTCTGGCTGGGAAGCACTTAGATGGTACGCGCTCCCTTTCGATATTCGCCTTTCCTTTGGGGGAGGGGTAGGACGGCCACGAGAAATAGACCGGGGAGAACGGGGGAAGTCTTTCTCTACCGGAGGCGGTGGTAGTGGAGGTGTTGGGAGGCCGTCTGAAGATGCCGTCCTCTCAGGGAGCTTAGGTAAATCCGGAACGGTCAATTGAGCTAGATGAAAGTGTTTAGCATGAGTCCGAAGTGACAAGAGGAAGTAAAATCCTTACGAGTCGTCAGGCTTCGTCTTTCTCGCCTGCCTCGAGGCTTTGAGTCCCCGGGGTGCCCTTCTTCGTCTACCTCGACAAGCGCAGCAGATATCCGTTCCAGCCGGCTACTCGCTGCACTCAATCGACGTAGATTTTTGGCTTCAGCTTCCTTTTCACGCCGTTTGCGCTCCCTCCGTCTCTCCTTACGTTCTTCCTTTTCAATCAGCAGCGTCCACCAGCCGGCCAGAGCATCGCAGCGCTGAGCTATGACGTTTTCCATGACCTGATCCGTGTTCACCCCGGCGCTACGCATTCTTTCGAGCGTTGCCTTCTCCAGCACCGTTGAGAAAGGTGGAGGCCGCGTGAGCTTCAAGTTCGCCTGCTGTTGTGGCGCATACTCTGCCAGGAAGGGGTGGGCGAGGATATCGCTGAGTGTCGGACGGAGGATCGGCCGTTTCGACAGAAGTAAGCTGATGAGGGATTTGGCATCCTCAGTGAACCGGTTGGTAAATTTAGGCTCTTCAGTGAGGATCTTGGTCTTGGTAACTTGATCATCGTCCTCGTCGTATGGTAGTTCCCCGGCAATGAGCGCAAAGAGGATGATACCTAGACTCCACACGTCGACCTTTTCACCGGCGTATTTCTCGCCCTTGAGCATTTCCGGAGCACTGTAGCAGATAGTCCCGCAGAAAGTTTGCAGATAGCTTGCCTTCCCTTCATATTCTCTCGTGAAACCAAAATCGCATAGCTTGACATTTTCATGCTTATCCAATAAGATGTTTTCCAATTTGAGGTCGCGATGAACACAAGACTTGCTGTGAACGTAAGCAACAGCTCCGACCAACTGCGTAAAGATCTTTTGCGTTTTCTCGATCGGCATGGGGCCATGCTGGAGGAGGTGGTTGTACAGCTCGTCCCCTAAGCAATGTTAGAATCCCCTTGCGCTTCAGACATGTCTCCCAAAGCAGAGTATATAGGACGGATGCGCACCAGGACAATACTCCAGTACCAGCCACACTAGCTTTTCCGTCACGATAACCTCGTACAGCCGGGCGATATGGGGGTGGTGGAATTGGCGATGATGGTGTATCTCACGGGCGAGATTGGGATCGTCTCTGTTCGAGGACTTGAGCACAACCTGTTTAGATAGTCCCTTAGCTTCCAAGGCAATGCGTCGTCGTGATGAAATATCAAGCGAAGCCGTTTCCGTACCTTCGAGCCATTCGTGAGTTTATGCGTGGCCAAGTAGACCTTGCCAAAAGAGCCTTTCCCGATCAGCTTTCCGAGGGCGTAGTTTCCGACATTCCGGAGTTCCTTCGAGGAGAACTCGCTATGAGAGGGAGTCAGTCATTCGACATTGGATATGGTGAGACAGGGCGAAGGATAGCTGGCTGGAGGATCATACCTCAGGAGCTCATGGTAGGAGTTGACGAGCTAGCAGGTACAAGGTCAGCAATCTGCCAGATGACTCGAGGTAGAACGTCTCGAGGGAGGTCTACTTTTTCCTTTTGAAGCTGCGACTCGGTCCGGGACCGTAGTGGCGGCATGTGTAGACGTGGATGGGCGATGAACGGGGGAGAAAGCAGTCGTCTGGTCGCCCGCTGATGGAGTTCCCCGGCCGTGTCTGGCGCTGCAGCATTCCATTCGCGAGAGTAGACGGCGAGGAGAAGGAGAGGACTGCTGTAGTTTTATTTAGATAGTCGTATCCCTATCTCGCGATGGCGGGCTGCTTGTTGAAAGAAACCGGTGCCCCTGGTCGGATCCCCTACCCAACGCCATACAAAAAAAAAGCAACGAGCGGAGGAGCGAGCAGGACGAGGGCACGCCGAGTGTTCGATGCGAAACAGGGGCTGGAGACGGAGTTATGATCAAGAACCTCGCGGGTCGGTGATTTATGGTCGAGTTCACGATGCAGTCGACGGTCTTTGGTCGTTTGGCCTGGGGATTTTCCTCTGGGACGCCCGAAACGTTAGTCCGGGTCAAGGACGACGACGGTTATCCTGCACAGGGAGTGTATATATGGCGGTTCTACATGGTGAGATTGGTCATGGCAGATCATTCGTCATACGTCATTCACAGTACAAGACGGATATATGTATCTACATGGTTACTAGAGACCTATGCAGGAGACGGGCAGACCCTCCAGGGCAGCGAGTCCAGGTGTCTTCGTACACGACGGCTGGCGCAGAGTATCGGGTCGACGGGCTCAAGGCCTTCCTCGCCGAAGAGGCCCAGAGATGCCAGGCCGAGATACGAATGCAGCAGATCTGGCCGGTCAGTCCAACAGCAGCAGCAGCAGCAGCAGTAGCAGCAGCAACAGCAGTAACAGCACAGGAGAAGACATACCTGGTGGCTCGCCAGCGGTCTTGCCAAAGCCCCCGATCATGTGCTGGGTGCACTCGAGCAGGTACCGGCGGTTTGCCTGCGCGTCGACCAGGCTGAGCCGGTCCAGCATCTGCAGGGTGTTATCTAAGACTGTCCAACATTCTGACCCATGCAAGGGAGAGGGAGAGGGCGTCCTACCGCGAGAGACCCGGTGACCCAGAAGCAATAGCAGGTGTCGGCTATCTTGTTCGGTCTACCGTTGAATCCGGCGCAGATGCTCTCGGGGATGGGTGACGTCTCTGTAGAGGATGTAGCTGGAATTTCAGCATCGTCCGGTTCTATGACGGTGGTCTGTCGGTATACGAGCCACGATATCAACCGCTCATACTCCGACGAGCCGGGTATAGCAACGGGGGGCTTCAGCTTCACGTCAGGTTGCAGACATCCGAGGAACGACAGCGTTCCCAAAGCGCAGTACGTCAGACCGGCTAGCAACCGAGTAAGCACCGCCCTTCTTCATCGTATTGTATATTGTAGATAGGAGATACACACCGTTGGACTCGTTGCAGGGCGACTCTGCAAACCCGCCGTCGTATGTCTACACATGTTCAGCGTATAAATCGCCATATATTCGAGCAGTAGAACCCACCTGGCAGGCCTGCACATAACCCACCAGCCGCTCGACGTCGATATCCCCCTCGCCGCCGTCCTCCGTCCCCAGAATGAAGCGGATGCCCGCCGCACAGCAGCAGAACCTGAGATCTCGCCCGCCGTCCACGCTCCCGCCGGGGCCCAGCGTCTGGCCAAACGAGCCGTCCGCGCGCTGCATCCTGCGCAGCCAGCGCAGACACTCTCGCCGCCGCACCCTCTGCAGGCCGTCGCCGAGTATCAGCAGCGAGACCAGCGCGAAGAAGGTCGCGGGCACGTTCGCGGGGTCCCAGCACTCGTTGTCCCGCGAGCGCTGCTCGTCCCCGAAATCCGCGCCGGTGAAGCCGCGGAAGCCGCCCGAGGACTGGACCTGGCAGCGGTAGAGCCAGTTGACGTAGCCGTGGCGCTCGGCGGGCGCGATGCCGCCGTCGAGGGCGTCGAGCAGGTCGAGGCCGGCGAGGGTGAAGAAGGCCAGCGTCATGCGGTTGGAGTCGTTGGACGTGTAGCCCTGCGGCAGAAAGGTCTTCAGACAGCGCAGGAAGTATTTCGTCTGGCGGTCCGTTCGTAGCGCCATGCTGCGTTCTCGTGGGTATCCATGCGCGTTATCAGCGGTGTTCGCGTGTGCTAGTCGTCAGTCCGTCCGTCCTGTAGATATTTATTCAGCCCAAGACGAGACAAAAAGACGAGACAAAAAGACAACGACAACGACAACGACAGCACGCAGACGAAGACGCAGCAGGACGATGTGACAGCATGGCCCGGATCCGGCTCTCGTCGACGAGCTACATCAGGCTCCACGCCCTGTTCCAGATCGCGCTGGCCATCTACCTGACGGCCTCACGCGAGTCCCTCGCCGGCGCCGAGCTGGTCTACACCGTCCGCAGCGGCCTGCGCGTCGTCAGTTGTACTGCCCGCCGTGTAGACGCGATATACTGACGGAGACGACAGGACAAGGTACAGCCGTTCAGCCTGCCGCACTCGCCCTTCGCCTACTGCGGCGTGCTGCTGCTCACCTTCGCGCTGCTCGACCTGACGCTGGCCACCCGGCTGCCTACGCTCAACCACATCCTGGCCGTGGCCGAGTTCGTCCACCGCCAGCAGGCGGCGCCGCGGACGGACGGCGCGACGGCCCAGGCCAGCGACGCGGCGCTGAAGATCACGGCCGAGTTCTCGGCGCTGTACCGCCAGCTGTGCATCCTGCTGGTCACGCTGCGGTCGTGGATCTTCATGGTGGTGTCTCTGCGCATCTATCTCTCGCCGGAGACGGAGTGGGGCGTTGCATCTACGGCGGCTACGACGGGGGATGCAAGGAGGGGGGGGATGGGGAGCTGGGTGAGCAGGCGGGTGGTGTGGTTTGACGACGGGGTGCTGAGCAGGGACGCCGTGGCCGCGGAGGTGGACGGGCTGAAGCGGAAGATCGTGCTGGGCTACGGCGTGCTGGAGCTGATGTTTTCCTGCTGGGTAAGGCGTCCGTCCTCCCTGCGTGTAGGGCCGATATGCTGACTGACCGTGACGAAGATCCTGTTTGCGCTGCAGGAGGAGAAGAGGCGGGCGAAGAGACAGCTACGAGCGGTGCGCGAGGAGAACGAGACGATGGCTGCCCTGTGACCTGTCTTTACGTGCTGCGTTGAGCGCTATGGGTTAGAGCGGGATGAATATGCGAGTCGTTTATTAGACTTAGCTATCAAACAATTGAAGACTTAAAAGATACGATGATATCGGTGTAACAGGCACGGCCGAAGCAAACATTACATAATATATGCGGGTAACGGACAAAGGATCAGGGACAAAGAAGACAAACGAGACAACTTCTCTCGGGCTGAAAGCTTCTTTCGACCTTCGTCATTTCCTCAGCAGCTCAATTGAGGTGAGTCCGCCTAAGCAAAGGCAACGACGGCAGCGGCGACGGCGGCGAGAAGACCACCGTTGGCGTTGAGAGAGACGGCAGCATTACCGGTCTGGGTTGGCGGGGAGGACTGGGTCGAGGAGGCGGAGGTACGGGTGGAAGAGCCGGAGCTGGAGCTGGCGCGGGTGGAAGTGCCAGATGGCGCGGGGGTGGAGGAGCCGGGGATGGCGGTTCCAGTGACGGAGCCGGTCTCAGAGGTGCTGGAGCTGCCGCCGGACGAGGTGGGAGACGGGGTGGACGAGGACGAGCTGCCGGTTGGGCAGACGGCGGAGTCGGGGACGTTGACACCAACGCCGCCGCAGATGCCCTTGGCGAACTTGATGGTCTCTGCAGGCTGTTAGCAGCTTCTTCTCCATCGTGGACGGGACACGTACGCTTCTGCTCGTCGGAGTTGCAGGTGCCGGCGATGCAGCAGGTGATGGCCGCGAGGAACTGGTCCGAGGTGCAGATGCACTTGACGTCGAGGCCGCAGCTCTGGGGGAATCCCTGGCTGGCACAGGTTTGCTACGCGGGTCAGCGAGATATCAGACAGCGAGACAGCGGGACAGAGATCAGGGCGACGTACAGCGCACTTGGGCAGCTGGCTGATGTCCTGGGCAGCGACGGCCGCGACGAGGGCAGCGAGAGCGACGGTGAACTTCATGGTGCTGGTATCTAACGCGAGATGACGCGAGATGGAGTCTGTGTTGTTATGGAGGTGGTGGTGATGGCTGTTGGTTGTGGTGGTGATGAAGGTGTTGTTGGAGGTTGAGGGTGGAGTTGGCAGAAGAAGAAGACTTCCCCCTGGCGACCTTAAATACTCCAGGCTCGCCGCGACAACCAGCGACGCCCGCGCTCGCCTGCTATACCGCCTGCTATACCGCCACGATACGCCGCTATACGCTGCTGTACTCCGCTATACTCGCGGCCTCCGTGAGTTGGTTGCACCCCGGAACCCGCACGCTGGCGCACGAACGGCTCGTTCGCCGCAACCCTGCAGAGGCGCAGTCCACGACTCACTTACTACTGGGACGAGTCCTGATCCCTGCGCGGTCATACATACGTGACAGGCCGGCCGTTAACTGGTCAGGCCTGCAGGCATCGCTACTGGCTCGCTGAAGAACTGGTCGAGATCGTCCCACCGTCCACCCGGCGATCCTCCGGCATATAAAACCAGCGCGCATCGAAAGGAGAGCGCAGAGACGAGCACGAGAGAACAGAGAGAAGTCATCGAGAGCGCGATAGAAGTGAGATGGCGCTGGGCATCCTCGAAGACTCCCGGCTGGACCACGTCCCAGGTAAGATCTCCTCCACGCATACAAAAGACATCCACCGCATACAGAAGACAGACTGACGCCCGCAGGGACGACGTACGTGCTCGACGACGACGGCAGCTCCGTCGAGACGGCCACCGAGGACTCGCTGCTCAAGTACGACCGCTCTGGCCCTGTGCCCATCATCCTCGTCCCGCAGCCTTCAGACGACCCCAACGACCCTCTCGTACGTCGTCTACCCATGAATACATACAGTGCTTGCTCGCATGCTAACAGAGGCGCAGAACTGGCCGCTATGGCGCCGCGACCTGATTCTCCTGGTGCTCTCGCTTACCTCTGTCATCTGCGCCACCACCTCGCCCATCATGGCCGCCAATACGGTGACGTTCATCAGCACCTACAGGATCAATTTCACCCAGGCCGCCCTGCTCACCGGCTACCATCTCTGCGGCGTGGGCGTCGCCGGCATCATCATCGTCCCCACCGCTCGCGTCTGGGGGAAACGACATCTCTTCCTACTCGGCAACCTGATCATCATCGTCAGCTGCGTCTGGGCCGGCGCAAGCAGACACAACCATGCCAGTCTCCTCTGGGCCCGCATCTTCCAGGGGGTCGGCCTCGCTCCCTTTGAAGCACTCGTCAATGCCGTCGTCGGCGACCTCTTCTTCGTACATGTATGTTTTTTCTACCTTCTTATATAAAATTCTTGCTAATAGGCTTTCAGGAACGCGGGAAGCGCATGGCGTTGTCGAACGTGGCGCTGTTCGGCGGTGCGTTCCTTACGCCAGTGATAGCGGGCAAGATCTCACACTCGCTCGGCTGGCACTGGACGTTCTACTTCATCGCCATCTTCGCCGGCGTCTGCTTCCCCTTGCTTTACTTCCTCGTGCCTGAGACCGCCTACCGCCGTGCTGAGCACCTCAACACCGACTTCTCCGGCGACTTCGACCGCCGTACAAGGCCCAACGACTCCACGGATCCACAAAAATTGGCCCCGGAACCGAATTGCAGCTCTGTCGACGACCACGTAGTCAACGACAATCATGCACAGATACCGAGAAAGGCGACCTTCGTCGAGTCCCTCGCCCTCTTCAACGGCCGCAAGACCGACGAGAACTTCTTCAAGCTCCTCCTCCGGCCGTTCCCTCTCTACTTCCATCCCGGAATCGCTTGGGTACGCCTCCCCTCTCGCTAATATAGACGAACGCGCCGTGCTAACATCGTATATCTAGGCCTGTCTGATCCAAGGCGTTATCATCGGCTGGACCGTCTTCATTGGCGTTCTCCTCGCCGCCCTCTTCCTTGGCCCGCCTCTCTGGTTCTCCGAGGTCGAGACCGGCTACCTCTACACCGGCGCCTTTATCGGCTCGCTTATCGGCCTCTTCCTGTCCGGCCTCTTCACCGATTGGTCCGTCAACAAGCTCATCCGCGCCAACAGAGGCAAATACGAGCCGGAGTTCCGCATCTGGCTCGTCCTGCCCCAGCTCGTCTTCAGCGCCATCGGCCTCTTTGGTTTTGGCTTTGCGGCTGGGAACATCGTCAGGTATGGTTGGCTCGTGGCAGAGGTCTTCTTCATGCTCGTTCTCATCGGCATGGTGATGGGCGCCGTCGCCAGTGCTCTATACATCGTCGATGCCCATCGTAAGTCCTTTGTTGATCACCCTGCTTTCTCTACATATGTGCTGACAGGAGAAGGTGAAATTGCCATCGAGGCGTTTACGTGTCTGCTCGTGTTTAAGAACCTGTTCAGCTTCATCCTTACCTACTTCGCCTATAACTGGGTCGTCCTCGGTGGGCCGAAGAAGGTGTTCTTCATCATCGGAGGCATAGAAGTCGCCATATGTCTGCTCAGCGTGCCCATGTGTAAGAGTCCTTTATACTCCTTCATTCTCACTTTCTCACTGACACTGTACAGATATCTACGGTAAACGAAATCGCTCTTTCTTCCACCGTCACGATATTCTTGAGATGTTACATCTGCGATAGTCGGCCTTACTACTAGTCATGTCAACAAAACTGCATATTTCCCAGGTCATTGTCGAACTTGTATTGTTTATATTTATATAGTTACCCCATAATGCTATTTAGACCTTGCAAATGAACAGACATGAGCATCCAATATTCTCCTTGGGAGAAAGCATAGCTTGCGCCGAGGCTGGCAAGGAAGCCGCATAATGACAGATGATGAGGATACATATTAATCTATATTTTATAATAATTGATCGGGGGGCTGGTATTTGAATTGTTAAGTATGTATGTCAGACCCGCTCGGTAGCCTGAAATAGAATACATGGCATCCGCCCAACCGCCGTGAGAATACCGGTTTGAGAGTGCCGTCGTCGCGAAGCGGGGTAGCGGAACGTTTCCAACGGTCATCTCCTAACAGAGTCGATGCAGGATCATCTAGTGGTGTTATACCTCTCTCAAAATTGCTATTATGTGCAGTAAGAATATGCAGGGGTAGTCGACTGCCTGATTATCGATTTAGACAGCAGAAGCAAATAAACCGGACAGGAGCACCTGAAATCATGCACATCCGTGAATGCTAATCCTCATAGATCGATTCCAACTTCGGCTTGCTGCTATGAGTTGGGGGCTCGCCGAACCCAACCCCATCTTACATTTATTTTTCCCTCAACAAGCTGGTATGGAGAACACTGGACAAGGGCTATTGCGGGGATATGACAAACACTTTCAGAAATCATGGAATGACAGGCCTTCACAAGTTGCCACCTCAGAATCAAGAAAACAAACGGTGCATGGGAAGTCTGGCCAGTTAACGGCGAGCAACGGAGCGGTTCCACGAGGATGACGCGAAGGGAACTGGTGTGCGTGTGTTGGCCGGTTGTGCATGCCCGTGCTAGCCCAGCTAAAAATGCGGGGAAATAATGGGCAAGCCTTGTTTGTGTCAAGACGGTTATACTAACTGCAATATACTACTAGCAGGAGAGTAGATATGGTTAATTGTTGGATATATATTAAAGGTCAATACCGGCCTGGCGGATTCCTGCTCTTATGCGCAGCATGGCCGTTTGATGCAATATGGTAATCTCGAGCATGATGTAGCTACCCGCAGTAGGCTATGGCTCGCGTGACTGAAAGAATCTGAGTCAAGTTTGACATGTCCGCCAGGAGATTTTACCCACACAGGGCGAACGGAGTACACCTTGTGTCAACCCATAACCGGGACCCTCTTCCGGAACAGCAAAGCTGGATGCAACCACGATTTGAAATTGTACCGATCCCCACGCAATAACACTTTCAATGCCTACTTTAAGATTTCAACGCATATCTTAAGAGAATACCCTATCATCTAGGGCTTCTTAGAGTAAATGTTGAATGCAGTCCAGAATTGCCTCATTGGGCAATGAAAAATATCAGTCACGTGGCGCGCATATTGGGTGCAGGTGTGGGAGGGACTTGAGGTTGTTTCACTTGACAATGTCATGGACTAGATATAGGAAGAGTAAAAGTGAACAAAAAGACAACTGTGACTCTCATGTCGCACGCCAGAGTTTTACGCTTCGGTTGAAAACCAGCTACTCGGCCAGTTATATGCGACGAGTTCAGACGTGAGCTCGTCAGCCAAACAGGCTTCTTTTCCAGCCCTTCTTCTGGCGCTCTTCGGCTTTCAACCGCTCCTTTTCCTCCGCAACTCCCTCTGCATGACGAGTCATATACCTGGCCATCATGTCGCTGTCTCTCTTTCCAAGCTCCTTCTCGTCCATCAGTCCCTTGCCGCCATCGGGAAGGGTATCGGGGTCCGATTTCCCATCATACATGCACCCTGGAGTGCTATCATCCACCCTTAGGAGTTGAATAAGTGCATTGCATTTCTGCATCAGCCAATGGCGATGATCCATACCATCTCTCCATTGAGCCGGGAGCGAGTTGTATCCTAACCAACATCCCAGAAGGGCCCCCGCAGCACATGCATTGGTATCCGCATCTCCCGCTTCAAAGGTAAGCTCCGTGATGATATTCTCGAATATCTCTGAGTTTGGCAAGGCATCCGAGCACTCGGAGATAGGGTTGTGACCATAGGGTGATTGCCGCATACCCATCCGAAGACTGAGTATCGCAGAGCCCAGGCATTTATACACATACCCGATCGTTGCTGAATCGTCCAGCTGGAGATCCGCAAATGACTTTGCATACGCGTATTTGTCGAATTCTTCCCTGTCCAAAAATTCTCGAGGGTCATGTTCTGGATTCTCCGTACTGTTGGCCAGGCGAACCTCTCGAATCCATGTACTGGTCCAGCTATAGGCCGTCTCCAGGAGATCATCAATGTCTTTTTCATTTAATATCTCTCCTCGAAGAATCCCACGTATGAGCCCTGTGGAAATGCAAGAAGATACCACACATCTTGGGTCTGCATGGGTGATCAAAGAGACATCTGTGGTTATCTGAAAAGTCGTTTCTATGCTTGAGGCAAGGCATATAATACCGATGGGATGCGTTCGCATCAAAGCTCCGTTTGGCGCTATATTCCTTCCAGTTTTAACCCAATACTGATGAGCAGTAAGGGCAGGGTCACTTGGATACTTCTTGTCCAAGACAACCTTTATTTGAAAAGTTAGTTGAGGCGAACGATGCACAAGGTGGTATGTAATATCACAGGGAGAGGGGGCACCCACCGAGCCAACTGTCTTTCCGATGCCACACGGGGGCCTACCCAATGCTCTCAATCCTTGGTCTACCCAGATCCTCAGACGCTTTGCCACATCGATAGAATCGGGCTTTTCCCCATTATGATGCAGATATGAGAGCAGAATCAACAAAGCGTGATCTGTGTCATCCGTCCATCCTTTCTACACCAAGAAAAGCAAACATTGCATCAGCATAGCTCCTTTTATGGTGCATTTTTCATACTTACGAGTTCAAATTTATCTAGAAAGTTGTGGTTCGATTAGCCTCGATTGGATCTTTTGCATGATCTATACGCCCAAGATGTAGCAAGGGAACTCACTTCTGTGGCCATCATTTCTGAACTTGGTGACTGGATCTACGAGCTGGAACTTTCCGTGAGGGTATGCATCGCAGGCGATCTTCTTTGATAGAAATTCTAGCTCGTTCATTAGTGCTCTGGCATTAAGAATTTCGATGGCGCACAAACCAGTGTACAAGCCAATACAGTCGCCTAATGCCGACCCAAAGATGGCTCCACGTATCTTGTCGTGCACTGCTGCCTTTACAAAGGGATGTAATGTTGCAAATTCTGTCCCGACTTGAGGGTCGAGGCACGACGAATTAGGCTCTTCAGGGGCTGCCATGGTCAATGTACGCCTTAGAGACACTCTGTGGAGTACGGTGAAAGTGCTTTGAATAATTTCTTATAGCAGGTCTGTCTTCCCTTCGAGGTTTATATATTTGTGCTAACGTTGCTGCCTACGGAGTACACATGCGAACTTCTAGGCGGAGAAAACCTCGCAGCGTGAAGCTAAGCTCTAGCAGCTCAGCTCACCAGCCTCAACACAGCCAAGTTGCTTTATTCTGCTATTTCAAATTAGGTCGATGATTTCGCTTAGTCGTGGCAACATTGCGCCTTGTCATGGGCGCGTTCACGGACCCTATCTGGACAAGCGTTCTTCATGTCGTTTACAGCGAATGTGACTGCAAAAAGACCTTTGGTATTATCTCTACTTACTATCTCGCTACTCCGGTAAATCACTGATCAGGCTTTATTTTGCACTTCCCTCAACACTCATATGATGCTTTTCTTTATTCGGATATTTGACATTGGGGACTTAAGCACAACCTATGATCTTCGCCGCAGGTTACTTGTCGCGCTGTGTTCGGGTGGAATTCAAGGTTGACTGTATGATGCCCCGACGGCCATCTCTCACGCCTCTTCAGCAGCTCTCAGTCGCCCGCGGAAAAGGATCGTCGATTCGCTTTCGCTCCTTGAAAATCCGACAGTGTGGAGTACCAAGAAGTTTCAGAGCTTAAGTCCTTCGTACAAACAGCTGGTCGCATTCCGAAGCTTGCCTCGGAAACGAGACCAACGCGAACCTCCTCACATAGCAATTCGTCAACAGAGTCCTTACGCTACGGAGTTCTCCTTACATTCCACACATCAGCATGAATATAGCCTGACAAAAATACTCGTTGAGTCGCCCAAAAACTTGAAGGTCAATTACGGAAAAGAAACGACCGTTAGTCAGATTATGCCTATTGTCATCATCTTGACCGAGAAGTTTCTTTTTCAACGCCTTGACATTTCGCAAATCAACTCTACATGAAGGACAGATACTAGCAATTAGCTAGTCGACTATTCTCCGTACAGAGAAGGGATAGGCGCTCTTCCTTGAAGATCAGCTGCCAGCGCATTCTATATAATTCAAAACGATCAAACTGAAGTAGCTAAATATAGCAGCGTGCACTGCCAGCCTGTCTGCAAATGGAGACCCAAACTCTGTGATGTGATGACACGGAACACGGCCATCAAAATACGAAATTCTTCGCAGGGGCCAGGAGCTGAATGGAACCAGATGCTTGGAGAATACGAGCCTTAAGTCTGGATTCAGCCAATAGAATCCATGAGCCCTCTCCCGCTAGCGAGGCTTCAATCAAAGCCGCCTCCTTTTTTTAAGCCCCAACGAGAAAAGACACCAAAGGCACAGTGCCATATCCTCTCAGGGAGCCAGGACAAATCTGATCTAAGCCGCTTCAAGGCATAGTTGTGTTTTCCCGTGCGCGGAGATAGGGCGGGCTTGATTATCAACTGGCCGCAGATCGCCTGGGCGCGGAATCATCTCGGGCACGAGGAGATGTTTCCCGAATCTATAAAGTCTGGGCATCGCGCCGTTGCTCACCGACAGGACAGCGTGACGGGTTCGCGAAAAGATTTCCCTCGAACCGACCCTGTGTCTGGCCGTGAAGCAACTCACATACCTGACTTTGACATCGCTAACATTTTGCTCTGCGGTTCCATACCAAGATATCAAGTCTTGCTTTCTATCCTATTCGAGTTCATCCAGGAAACATATCAATGGCGCCCAAAGGTGGAAAAGGAGGCGGTAGTCGCGGCGGCGGCGGTAGTCACTATGGAAGCAGCGGTAGTTCCAGTGGCTGTCGCTCAGGGGCATTCAAAGATGGGGCCGTCATTGCTTCCATCGTGTTCCTGTCTATATTTCTACTCACCTTCCTTTGCCTGAGTTGTATAACTTCGGCAAAATCAACGGCGATGAAAAAGAGGGGCCAGAAGAAATCAAAGTTACTTTGGTGGCCATTGACGTTGTCATTAACATTAGTTACCGCGTAAGTATTGCATGGACAGAAGTGAAATCAATTGAATTGAGGTGCTAACAGCAGCCGTTTGATACCCTCAGTACTACCATACTTTTCATCACGACAACGGTTCTGACTCAGTGTGGAAATGACGTTAGCTCCACTTCAATCCTTACAATTGTCCGCACTTGGTTCAAGAATTGGTCTGTCTTTCTCCTCATAGGTGTTATTATGGTCCCTCTCTGCAAGCACCTGCATCAGCTGGCCGGAAAGGTCCTCGGGCGAGTTGTCGCCATCGGTCATCTTGTTGTCATGACCATCATGGCAATCTTTCTTGTCTCCTACTTGGGCCTGTGGACAAGTCTCTCGAGCTATACCAGCTACAAAGCGGTCAGGGTCATTGTTCCCGCGATTAAGGGCCTTAACACTGCATACTCTGCAGTTGCCTGGCTTGGAACTTGCCTTGCATCTGCCAGTATCCTCATCGCTACCTTACGAAGTTCTCAAATTCAGAATTCGGTCAGTCCGACTTTTCGTTCCCACAAGTGATGTCCAATCTAGCTAACCCGTTATCTCCAGTGGGCAAAGAAATGGATATTATGCGTGGCAACGTTCCCCATTTTCTTGACGTTTTTTGACCTGGTCTATACTATACACTTCACCGTCAGGGACCAAGTCTACACCTATACAGCCTTTGCTGTGTTCACATGTCTATGGAATCTGTTCTACACCATGTCGTACCTCGGTGTTCTGTACATCGTGTCTGAAGGCTCACTGTCCCCTGCTGCCCAACCTGGACCAGCAATTCAGAATGAACCAGGAAAGGGCAACTATGCACCGGTCCAGGGCGCTAGTCAACCGCCTTTTGATAACACAGCATATAACAGTCCTATGCAGCAGATGCATCAGCAGCAGCAGGTACCATATAACATGCCACCGCCCATGGGCCAACCTGGATTTGAGCCGGCAAGGGATGGCTATACACAAGCCCCTCATCCCCCACAGCAATACTATGATCCTGTCAAAGGGGAGGCTCATCAACCACTCATGCATACTCCAGTCTACGAGCAACCAGCACCTCAATACCAAAACTACCAGCAACCTCCTGTCCCTCAGCCTTATAAATAGAGCAGTTTAGTACGCGGAGGAGGGGGGAAGGCCGATAAGCCCGTAAGAAAAGTGCTTTTAACAAATGGAGTGTTCCGGAAGACTTTAAATGAGGCGTTCATTGTGGATATGATAAGAAATTCATATGCCATGGTCCTGAGTCCTCAACAACGGATACGGTCTTTGGGGAATACCCCGGGCCTATGATGATACCCACCTGTTACATTCTCATTTACATATTTGTGACTACGTATGAAATTTAATGCCTACATCCTAAAATAACTAGTACGTCGTTGATTTAATAGAACTCAAAGTCGTTAGGTAGCGCCAACAATATAAAGCTGACTGACTAGCAGATCAAATCTATAGGATAGATTACTTCACAGCTACGGTATCCGATGTATTACTAGCACATGAAGTATCGCGTCAAGCTTCTTGCTTTTATCAACCCATCAATCCAATAAGATCCTCGTTAATAATACATTCGGATAGAAAAAATGAGAAACATAGATCAATATGCTTTTAGTGTAAGATAAAAACGAAACTTGACTTGATACAATGTAGATAAACAGATGGATAAAAGTATGAATGACATGAAAGTATTATACTCTCCTACCTTTTTTCTTCCTCTGTGTTTTGGAAGAAAGTGTCTCTTCTGTCTCAGTAACATCTTCGACTATTTCTTCTTGAATTTGCTCGGGTGTCGACGCGCCAATTATGCGACCAACAGTGCTCTCGTAGACCCAAATCGGGAGTCGGCAGACCATTGTGTCACGGAATGTAGGCTTGGGTATTTCGTCGACATCGAGGAGAAATTCCTCCTTAACACCGTCCTCGTTCTCTTCAACCAGGAATACGTCACCAGACGAGTCTACCATGAGGATTTTGCCATTCTCAGCGACAACTCGTTTTTTGGATTTGGTCTCGACCCCCGCGGGCGTGGTAGTGCCGCTTTCAGGGGCAGAGTCGTCGCGGGCAACAGCAGGTTTGGCGGCCTTGACAGGCTTAGCTGGCTTCTTACCCTCTTTGCGACTATCTCTTTCCATCATACGCTTCTGTCGTCTGTTCACAGGTATGGCGGCAGCGGCAGCTTCTTCAGCGCCTACCTCACTGGCAGGGGCATCTGTAGAAGCTCCAGTGGCAATAGCAGTTGAATCCACACCAGGAATGCCAGGGATTCCAAAGTCATCGCCCCACGCAGCACGGCGCGCGTGTTTGACATATCGTTCCATAAATTCCCGCTGTCGTCTCCAGCTCAGCGTGAGAGCAGCGTAGTGTCCGGCACCGCCGAAGACAAGGAACAACCCAAACAAAACACTGATCAATCCTGGACGGAACCGAGAATAGTAATATCCTGTGCCCTTCCAAGCGGGGAACCCATTGTTCAGAAAATGGTCGTATCTTTCACGGCTAGGCCCCTTCAGAATGTCGACGATCAAACCAAGTCGAGCGAACTGTTCAGTGGCGAGCTTGTGGGCTTTATCAACTTCTCGATCGCTAGGGCCTTTAGTGACGTGGGTTTTAGGCTTGGAGCCAGGTTTGGCTTTGCGAGGGCGGCCATAGTTGGCAATGAAGGCGCGCTTGACCTTGTCTGGATGCAACTGTTTGGACTTCTTACGGTAGGCTTTGACGAGTTCACTTTGGCCGACGGTAGGTTTGACGCCGAGAAAATCTGCACAATTATTGTCAGCATACTTAAACAGTTCAATTGGGTGGTTATCGGTCGAGAATCCGGGGATCGTACCGTAGAAGGTCACATTATGGCCTTGGGTGGCGTGAAGCTCATCGCGGAGACGAAATATCTCATGATCTGGAAACAAAAGACGTCAGAGACTGCAGATCCCCCATAAATTTATGTTTTGGTAGAAAATGCTAGCTACCTTCTTTTGACCATGCTGCAACGAGGCCAACGAGTAGGAGGGCGAAGGCGAGCAGCCGTAGGGGACCGAAGTGCCTCATGTTGGGCACCACCACAGCACAAATGTTGCTTTTTTCTATAATAAATATCCTCCTGAACTCTGCGGCCAACCTGTTATCCGGTGCCTGACCAAAAAGAAGAGCTGGCGGCCGTCAAGATGGAATTGGCAGCGCGGAAGAGCCCTTCCACTATGTCTTCGCCCTCGCAGTCTGCGGTTTTGTCAACAAACGTCGAAGTTGTAAAGGTGGTTGTATCGGCGTATGGTCAGGGAGCTGAAATATTACACGCGTCGGGCCGAAACACCGCCATTTTAGCAAAATCCCGCCGTACTGCTATGTAACAGACCGGCTATATCACACTTCCATTTTCGAAGACAGAAAGATGTTTGCTATCAACGGATATAGACGTTGAACCGTGGGACCGGTCTGCTGTTCTCTGTTAGAGCAACGAAGAAAGTTGCCGAGCAATGGAGATACGTGGTTATACGTTACCCCGAGGATACCAATAGTCCTGGGTCTCGACAGACGAGGAAAAGAGATAATTCACTACGCGGTTCTATTCTCACAATAAATACACTGCAGATCCGAATGTCAACTCTTTACATCCTCTCATCAGGATTCACCTTGAGTCTGCAAACTTCGCTCAAAATCCGGCAATACCCACTTGAGCATCCAATCTGACCTGAGGATTTCTTCAGCTGTTGGCCGTTCTTCCGGCCGGTACGAAAGCATCTGCCGCATTAGCTTCAAGAGAGCCGCGGTCTCTTCCCGGCTGAAGACTCCCATGTTATCATCCCGTCGAAATGCTTGCACCCCTTCCTCGAACGCCTGATCAAGTGGTGGCCAAACATATCTGCCTTCGGTGGGAAGTCCATCCTCATTTAAGAAGAAGTCCTCCCGTTTCTCCCAACGTTCCCACCAGCTAATAGGTAGAGGACCTAACTCCTCAATCCATTGGGATATCATTTCATCTTCAGGCACCCAGTCGGTACTGAACACAGCTTTCATACCGATTATCTCCCATATCGCAGTAGCCAAACTCCAGACATCTGCGGAAAACAGGAGTGGAGCATGTGGCTCAAATATAGCTTCAGGGGCCCGAAATGCTAATGGGATATTGCATTTCTTTCCAGGGCGGGTGTTCAAGCTCGGTGAAAACGCCTCACCGAAGTCGCTCAGAAGAATTCGTACATCTGATAGATTGAATTCCTTTGCATGTTTCCCAAAATAAGCTGGGACAACTACCTCTCGTGGGACGTTAGGCGGCAATGACTCTCCATCCCTTCGTTCAACTGCCGCTATGTCCGGATGTCCGTATTTTTCATATAATTGTTCGATTGACAACCTGTCAAAACTCGAGGGGAGCTTTACCAATATATTGCGCAAATGGATATCTAAATATAAGCCAGATATTAGTTACAGACAAGTTGACGATTGGGGATCAAGTCCATCACAAACCTCCATGGACGTAGCCCAGTGAATGTATATGTGCAACAGCCAGCGTAAGGCCACCGCATAACGCTCTAGCAACATCAAGAGGGAACAGTCGACTGAAGGATACTTCTTGAAGATTGCATCGTGCTGGGAGCGTGGTATAGCATATGTGCGTTCCATTGGGGCCTTGAACCTTGAACTCGTCTAAAACTTGGGGAACCGAGTGGCGCCCTGGATTTTGCTGTGAAGCCGTAGGTGATGATGTCGAAGCAAGAGCTTGGAGACTCTGTATCTCAGGTAATAGTGAATTACCTTTCGATTCTGCGATCCCAACTTTGACCGCGACATAACGCTGCAAACGAGCATCTCGGGCAAGCCATACGGTAGAGTACCCGCCAAACCCAAGCTTGTTCACAATATGATATCTATCATGGAGAATATCACCAATCATCACAGGATGGTATCCTCCAGGCACGTAGCATTCTAGAGTTTCCGCTCCATTAACCCACTTGTACTCGATATGCGACATTGTCGAGGCTGGCTGAGACTGGAGTAAGCGAAGTCTTGATATCCTCCTGGGGCGCAATGGGCTAGGAGATAGGGGAGATTGGCTAAATCGAAAAGCTACTCTCGAGTAACCAGCCATGTATAAGTAGCTCGGTGTTTGGGCTCTGTACAGCTCCGGCGACACTTGTTGACTGGCGGGTCCTTAAGGGAAAGTGACCCGAGCAAGTGAGCGATCTACAAAGTCGCTATCGCTAATGAGCATAATCTTCTGCAATATCCTGTTTCTTCATATACTGATATAGCCAGTCGAATGTCCTGTGGAAATTGTTTGAATGGAAAAGAATTTAAGGTTTGACCCTTTTAACCATAAATAATAAAGTTTAAAGACACCCGATTGGTCGACTGCTGCTTATATAATCCGATACCAGCTATACATTCTACAGCTCCTCTCTTACGGTTCTACTAATCTAATAGTACATAACCTAGTCTGAGCTGCTGGCTCATAATATAACCCTCTAACTCGTTATCAATTGGTATGCTATCAGGAATACAACATGTGATAGCCGTTAGCGTCCAATATCAACCGACTTGAGCGGGCATCGTATCGATAGGAGGCTTCGTGTGTTAATCTCAGGATGATATGATGCCGGCCAATGGTCAATTTGCTTCTCCAAGTCCGCTCCTGCGTTTCGGGTGGTTTGCCATGTCTAAGACGGACATGGGAGTTGGCAATGCCTAACAAAAGCTCGGCCGTAGCCTCTTCTTATCATGGTGGATGCATTTATTACTTTTGGTTTAAGTACACTGGATGGTTTCTAGTGGAAATAGCTGGCTATAACCAGCATTCTTCTCCACTAATGACTAGTTATTGGAAATTTCCTGCTTCATAGACTGATTATATACATTCACCTGTTCTGTTTCCAAGAGGCGCAGGATAACGACTACCCTGAGATACCCTAAAGGGATGTTGACATTGACCACAACGGGCTGTCTATACGCGGCTTCGGCGTCTCCATCAGGAAATCCAGATAGCTAGCCTCGTTGAAGTCTGCATTTCCCCTCCATCAGCATGAAATCGATAGTCTGCCAATTTCCATCCCTAGAACGTATAGATGAAGCACCGTATGCTCGTTATAGGTTTGCGCCTCTTCTTCTTTGTCGAGGGATACGCCAAAGGCCAGCTCCACCGGCGGCAATGGAAGATTCCCTTTGAGCAATAGAAGAAGTGAGAAGAAGTCGTCTTTGCGTAGAAATTTTTGCTGTGGCCCTGTACGCTTACCTCAGCCACCTGCCAAGCCACAACTGTCCACGTCGCGTTTCGACTTCTTTTCGTCTCCGCCTGCGACTTTGCCTTGAATCCCGGCCAGGCTCCCTCGTTTCTGCTTCGGTAGCTATATAGCTCGCTGCCTAGTTGATATTCACTTCTCAACTCTTTGAAAAGTCTTCAGAGCAACTAGAAAAGGTTTGTGTCTTACCTCGCTTGGCAATCTCCGCCAATCCCTGTTGATCCTCGATGCATCATCCCTTTTGCTGCTTCTCTGTCGTAACTAACGCCCCTGGCATCAATAGCAAGCGCTCGTCCTTCATCCAATCTTCCTTCGTTAACTATTCGCACTCGCTTTTGTCTGAGCAAAAAAAGACCTACACGATGGCGAACATCCAAATCCCAATCGATGCCCTGACCTCGCGCTTCAACATCAGCGAGAGGATAAATGGCCTTCGATCTCAATCAATGTCCAGTCGGTTCGCCAACTTGCGTCCGGTCTCCGAGTTCCTAGACATCAAGCGAATCTCTAAACCTGCCAATTTTGCCGAGTTCCAGAGCCGTACAAGCTACAATCTTTCCTATTTCTCCAGCAACTACTTTGTTGTCTTTATCGTACTCAGCATCTACAGCTTGCTCACCAACCTGTACCTGCTCTTCGTCATCCTCCTTGCCCTTGGTGGCTCATACGGGATTGGCAAACTTGAGGGCCGTGATCTCGATGTTGGCTTTTATAGAGCCACCAGCAGCCAGCTATACAGTATGCTTTTGGTCGTCACTATTGTCTTAGGCATTTGGGCATCGCCAATTGTAACTGCGTTATGGCTTGTGTGCGCCACGGGAGTATGTGTGGTTGGCCATGCCGCGCTAATGGATAAGCCAATCGAGAATGCTTTTTCGGAGGAGGCGGTCTAGGTGGTCGACCGCGAACTCCTTATGATGTGCCTCGATGGGGAAGACCACTAGGAGCATCGCGCATGGGGAAGAGTCACGAGAGTCGAAAGAAACCTGTGGAGAGTGATTATGATGATGACGACGACGAGGGCGAGAACAACCAGGGTGTCTCGCTACCTCCTTTGGTCGCTCGAATGGAAGGGAACCATGGGTATAGCGAAGAAGAGTGGTCTGGAAGTGAAGAAGACAACGAGGATGATTATTCAGACGATGACTATGGTCACGAATCGCTAGTTCAATACAATCCGGCCGAGTACTCGCTGGAAGATACAATTGAATATGCAGTGGAACTAGCAATGCGGGACGAGGAGGACGTACTCATCGAAAATGCGCTCGAAAAGATACGGCGTGCTCACGAACACGGGAATGCGAATTTTAAACTCACCAAGAGAGAAATTGCTGCTTTGGGGAGGAAAAGACATCGAGATTTGATTGAAGAGTCTTCTCGGGCCAAAGCCCGGGCTGCCGGCGGTCAAAAAGATGCACTCCTGAAACGCAGCCCTAAGCTAAGCTCAGGCACTTCCCGCAATCGGAGCTCATCTGACACGACCAGTGTTGCCGAAACAGTATTTTCGAACCCGTCTTTGGCGTTCCCCGGTTACTATATTTTCCCGGCTTCTCCAGGTCCTGGCCATCCTGGCCATATGAGCGTCAAAGACCAACCTACGCAATCTCCTACGCCGCAGTCTTCGTCCCCATCCAAGTTTCAACCACAGATGGTACCGACGCAGTCTCAATTTTACCATCCCAGTCAGCATTCATGGATAGTACCGGCTTCCAACGCCCCTGGAACAATACCATTCTCGGTACCACAGTCGCCATTTCCCATGTATCCCCGCCCAGCGTACCCAGCTCCATCTAACGTTATGTGCCAACCCGTATCCAAATCTGTTATTCCAATCGGTCAAACCTCTGCCTCTTCTTCCATATCGAGGAAACCAACTTCAAGTACGCACACCCGGGACCTGAGTGGGAGCAGCAGCAGTGATTGCGGCGTGAAGCTTAACAATGACCGCGCAAACAGCAAGAAGAGTATACTTACACGTCGACGAAAGGCGCCCACGAGGACATCTTCAAAGGCTATCTCTAGCAATACAGCCGATACCCCTACACCTACGTCTGACTTAGATACTTCCAAATCATCATCTTCCAAGCTTTCCACAAGCCGGAGTGGCTTTACACGCCCGAAAAAGAAGAAGTTCCGCTGGGTTTAGCGCTACAATACCGATCCTCACTCGTATCCTAACATCCACTTTGATTTTGACTCTGACTCCAAAACCGACTATGCGATGCATCTTGACTTGTTTTCATCATTGGGACATTCATCCAAGGGGGTTGTTTCCAGCCGACTTTTCAATGATTTGCCCTTTCATACCATTAGAATTATCCTCTTGATTCCCTTCAAGCTTTCTACTCTTTCTTTCTATCTCCTCCCTTTGCTGATTTCTATCTCTGTCCCACCCTCGAAACGAACCCGTCATGTTCTCCATTGCGTTGAGCTTATTTTCTCTTCCTGTACGGTAGCTTTCATCTGTTGTCGAAAGTCCTAAGGGACTCTCGCTTATAGACTAGAAATAAAATCTTTTAATTGACACGAATGTTTGGTTTGTTTTAGAGGGAAGAAGGATTCCGTGATCTAGGCAGGGCTGGTTGCTTCAGGGATGAATGACCCCCTTAGTTAGCGTGCATCATGCAGGCATCAGCCACTAAGTAAACAATGTGCTTCTGCTATGTCGCGGTGCTCTAGAGCCGATCAGCACTGCACTCTGTTACACTCGATCCTGGATGGCGCGGTGACGGCGGGTTCCGAGGATGCTGTCTAGATGCCCCGTGCTATGACATCATCGCGCAACCAGCGACTTTTGCTCAACTCGCACACGCGCGGCCGTCATCAGCAGCGACAAGACATCCCCAAGGCGCGCTCTGGTTCCGTTGGGAGATATGGAAGGCCAATTGACCATCTTTTAGTCGACGATATAGCCCATTATTCCTTAGGGCCTCAATTACCTTCCATCCGGGAACCGACTGCGCCTAGGTCATCCATTCTCCGGGCCACCAGGCACAACATCCTTAAAGAACGACGGTACCGTGGTATACCATATCAATTGGTCCGGCTACCCAACTTCCGCCGCAATGTGGTACATATCGTACTGGATTTTACCTCTAGCGGCAGCGTGTGTATGGCTCGGTATGTATTCGACTATTTTAATCTCGATAAATACATGGTTAACATCTTTCTGCTAAATAGCCACGTTGATAACGCTTTTGGTACGATGGCACATTGACGGATCACCTGTTTATGCTTCTATGGAACCAGGCCAGACGGTTGCGTATGTGCTCAATCAATTTCGGAAATAGATCAAGTGGTCTATCAGGATAATGCTCACATGGATCATACAATACAGATACATATCCGACGTTGCCGCTCAGGGCTTGAAACCGCTATTTGTAGCTGGATGCGCCGTATCATCAGTGCTATTCGTGCTGGCGTTTATCTCAGAGCGCTGGTTACGGCACAAACGTCGTCTTGTCCCTAACAAGGGCAAATACGACAAGATTCTCTCCCTCCTTGCCATTCTCTTCTCAATCGTGGGAGCACTTGGGCTTATTTTACTCGCACACTACGATACCCTACGACATTCTCGTCTGCATAGCAGGTTCCTAGCCATGTTCATGTTAGTACTTCGCAAACCGATCGCTTACCTCTTTCGAGTGCCAATATCTTCATACTTCTACAAAAACAATAGTGGCTGATCTTTGCCCTCCGAGGCATTCAATTTAGTGCAGGCTATCTCCTCAGCGCTATATTCATCTGTTTGGAATATCTCCGCCTTGGGATTTACTACAAGACTGCTAAAATAGTATTCTTTAGCTTTGTCACCAAGCTTCTTTTCATCATCGTTGAGCTAGCATTGGCAATTACATATGGTGTTCTTGGAAAGCGAAGAAACACGCGAAATGTAGCGGCAATTCTCGAATGGGTCATTGCTTTCATTTTCGCCCTTTACGCGCTCTCATACGTGGTCGACTTGTTCCCTGCGGTCAAGACCAAGAGCCATATACCCCAAGGCGAACGTGTACAGGGCATGGCTCAATCATACCCGAGTCAAGGGTCAGGATCTTATCCATCAAGTCCTGCTCGAATGAGTCAAGAGGCGCAGCTTGGGATGGATCCGATGAGCGAAGTTGGAAATACTTATCGTGGCCGAGCCACCGATAGAAGTCGGATCCCCGCAGCTGTCTATGATCCAAACACTTATAGACAAACACCGATGGGGGTATAACGCGAAGGATTTACACTGAGTACTATATAATGGGGAACTTAAAGGCGGGCGATTGTGTTTGGAGGTACGGAGTAAGCATGGTTAATCCGCTTAGTAGATGTATAGTCATCTGAAAATGTATATACTATTTAATGTACTATGGGATTCTTCAAATTCGCTGACAATCATTTATAATCATCATGAGTGGAAGATAATAAATTGTCTTCTGATCAAGTAGAGGACTGAGGGATTCTCACTCCTTTCGAACAACAGTAGTTAAATGCTCCTCATCATTTTTATCATCCGTGGTAACACTCGAGACGTCTTCAGCCTGATCTACTAGGTTGCGATAAGATGGGACAAAATTCACGCACAAGGCATACGACCAAGCGACAGCCATTAGCTAGATCGCAGTCAGAAAAAGCGAACAGATAAAAGATAGGTATATAAGGAGTTTCTTACAATTGTAGGTACGATCATGGCAAACCCTGTCGAGTCATGCATATCAGCGACGTAGCCCAAAAGGGGTGGGACAGCGGCACCGCCAGAAACGCCAGCGATAATGAATCCAGAACCCCGTTTATAATGCTTTCCTAAGCCACGAATTCCCAGTGAAACGATAGTCGGAAAGCACACGGATTCAAAGAAGAAGGCTATGAAAAGCATGGCTGTAGTCGCCTCAATCAGTAATCGATACATTGCTTGAATACGCAAATCCAAGGTCAGATATATACCAATGCCTGTGTTATTTCTTTGCGTCGTGGCCACAGCTAGGAAAATAAAAACTCCAGCCAAATAGGCAAGAAATATCCATCTAGCTTTGACATATTTCATGAAAAAAGCCCCTGAGAATCGTCCGACAGTAAACGCTCCTTGTGCTCCGGCAAGGAATTTTGCGCCCAAGGCGCTTGAAGTGCCTGGTCTTGTTTCTACGCTATAGTTTATAAAATATGATGCGAGCGCCACTGAGATATAAATTAACAAAGTAGGAAGCCTAGGTAAGGGGGTAGGTTCAAACTTACCCTGCGAGCCAACGTAGAGAAATTGTGCAAATGCGGCATGGAACAACTGATACCGTTTCCAGAAAGGCCTATCATTATCGCCAGAAGCATGGGTTAGGGCGACCTGGAACTCCATATCTGCATCTGTGACCTCTGGAATATTGGAAATATAGAATATCATCGCGAGGCAGAAGACGAATATAGCGATAGCAAGGTATACCCATTGGACTCGTTGTAAGGCGTTCACATCGTCTTTCGTCGTAGTGAAAAACACATAGGAGCCTAGAACGGGCCCTACCACTGTTCCTATAGCATTGAACGCCTGAGCGAAGTTGATCCTGATTTCGGCGTATTTTGGAGGGCCGCAGACTGTATATTTAGCTGGTTAGTACCCCAAACATAAAATAAAGACTTGAATGCTTACCGGAAAGATATGGATTGGCAGCAGTTTCTAGCGACCCCAGGCCTGAACCGATGATGAAAGTCGCACCGCAAAATCCACCAAACGACCGATGCAAACCAGCTGGCCACATACAAAGGGCGCCGATTCCGTAAAGACACAATCCTAAGATAAACACGGATTTATAACCCCATTTCCGGAGCATCCAATTGGCATAGCCGAGGGACGCAAGGGGATACGCTCTGTAGATATACAAGTCAGTTCGGGTTTGATAAATGCGAGCACAGTAAAGATAAGTGGTAGTACCCAAAATATGCCGCCTGGAGACCTGAAGAACGGGTTCGCGTTATGCCGAGAGTATTTTGAAAATGTTTGTTGAGAGTATCGAGCAAGCCATATGCGAAGCCCTGGTAGAGTCAGACATCTTCCTTTGCCATAAGCGTGTATTTCCCAGCCAACGAACCCAGAGGAAGAACAAGATGGTCACAATGGTAAGAGGCCACAGACTTTGGCGCAGAGTCAACCGAGCAGCGTCTGTGACTCGGTCGTTCCTAGCTCGTATGTGACGGCTTTTGAGAAAGCCTACAAGGCCCATTGCGAACTTCAAGTTGCACTTTCAAGACCACTGGGGCACAGCAAGGCCGAAGAGACATGGCACGCGAGGAGGGAGCTGGTGGTGGAGTGGCACTGGCATATATAAGTGAGTTTGTCGAACCTAGCGCAAGGATCGTCACCCCAGATTGTCCGTCACCTCCACCGTCATCCTCCTATATGACGCGTGGGTAGATATTCCCTGTCTTCATGTATTAGTGGACGATGGTATATAGTTGTACGGAGAAGACGGGGGAATCCGCTGGAGCGACCAGAAGCAAACAAGTCAGAACGACGCTCGGACTGACCTGCTCATACGGCTGTGACATAGGTTGTCTCTTCTTTTTCTTATTATCCTTTGAGTGAGTCGGCGTTCCTCCGGCGGTCGTTCCCGAGATCCTTCATCATGTTTGGGGGGGACTCGAAACCGGTGGTTAAATCCTACGTGGAGTTTGGGAGCAACCCTAATCAACCTTAACTTCGCGCTTGTCGAAGCGAGCTTGTGATTCTTCGGGCCCGATCCATGCTTAATCGGGACTCGGAGTCTGAGAATATGCCGTAGATAGTCGCCGTTGGAGCTGTCTAGATCTGTAAGTGTGATGTCGGTGGTGGGCTGCGAAGCGTCTTTCGCCAGCGTCTATATCTGCCTTCTTGGCAGGCCCTTCGGCTACGAAGAAGAATCTGGATGGCAGAGGAAGTGTGATATTCAAGAGAAATTCACTTTTTTATATGTTCCTCTGATATCATATACATAGGTTATGAAGGCAGAGTTTGCTAACTACCTACTCCCCTAAAAACCCCGAATATCGCCCCTTTTACAGTTCTCCCATCCACGCAGATAGCTGTTGTACACATGATTCAAACCCCGAAACGAAAACCGAAAAGATGAGACAACCCGAAAACTAACTAGCAAATAAATAAAACCTATAGATTTTCCTGAAATTTGGAAAGCCTCGACATAGGAGCTGCGGCGGTAGAGTCGGTCGCAGCTGGCTGACCGGGAGTGATATCATAAGTGCCCTCTGGTACAGAGCGCCGGTTGACAGTAAAGGAACCCTGTCCACCAGATGTATTACGTCGACTAGATCTTTGGAACAGATGTGGCAATCCTAGCCGTTTCTTGGTCCTGCCTGAATCGTCTTGCCTTTGAATTCCGGGACTTTCGTGGCCCGAGTCCAGCCTGCTTTCGTTGGAGCTACTCCAGTGGCTCGAAGGGTGAGGACTTCCGGGAATCGCGAGCGCGCTGATGCGATTAGGAGTTGCTGGCCGCTCCTTTTCAATTTCAGTTATTATTCGCTCCTCTATACGTTCCACCTCTCTGGGGGGCTCGCCTGGCGCGGCCGAGGGGTCCGGTGGCTTGGTAATCCATGACTTGTGGACCGCCTTATGTCTGCGTACATGTCTAGCCTGGGATCCGGCCTGCTCAGTCACTGCAGTCTCCTCCTTCGAAGCTGCTTCGGCAGCAACGCCTTCTTCCACGGTGGGAGTAGCCCTGTCGATTATATTATTCTGGGGAATGACCGATCCAGAGGGTTCTCGGTCTTCTGCAGTGGGGGTGGATGGGCCCTGGATATCTGGCACACCTTCTCTGCCCTCGGCTGGAGCCTGATATGTTGTCTCATCCCGTGGCGTCTCTTCTTCGGTGATCTTAGGAGAGCGTGGCCAATTAGATTCATTTCTCTCGTATAATTCTTCAGAACTGGCTCTCCGCTTTTCCTGATCGTCTTCACCCCAGACTCTCCTATGCGACCTGGGGTAGCGAGTGATGCCTATGAATCAATGTTAGTCGTCTGTCGGGGCGTACTGATAAGGCAACATATTGAGGTGACGTACCAATTATCCTCCTGTTCAGTCTCTCTACCTCTTTATCACGCAACTTTTGAGTATTCCAGATCCTTTGGTAGCGTTCGTCATCGAGCTTTTCCGTTACCCTTCTGGACTTCCGCGCAGCGATTCTTCTATCAATATCACGCAGGGTGGGCCTAACCCTAGCTCTTGCCATGTCCTCCACGTTTCTTGGTGGCACAAACCGTCCTCCCCTTATTTGCTCAAGAGATATAGTGTCGGCTTTAGACTCACGGTCGGTCATAACGCGTTCGTTGGCAGTTCTTTCCCATTCCCTTATCATGGCTGGCGATGGCCGGGTAGAATAGGTGTAGATATGGTGTTCCATGTCCGACATCATCCTATGCACGTTTCTTTGGGCAGCAGCCAAGGTGGCGTCATCATAGCTCTTCTGAGGCTTGCGACGCTGGGATCCGAAACGAGACTCAAGCCAGGAGCTTCTGCGCTGGTATCCGCCAGATTCATTGCTTTCTGCTATGCTAGAAGATCTAGGGACCTTTGTGGCAGCGAAGTAGTGCGAATGTGGACGGGTGTTATCACGCGGTTCAGTAGTCCAAGCCCTTGTCCCGCTACCTTCGTACTGCGAAACCGGACGGTGCGGCGGAGGTTCATCTAAATCTTCCTCAAAGGTGAAGCTTGAAGTTTCTAGATCCTTGGTATCATCCTCCTTCGGCATTATCGCATACATCTGCTGGGCCATCAAAACAGCGGCAGATTGCAAGTTATCCCTATTTCGTCGCTCCTCAGCCATAGAGGACACAGGAGGGTGTGAAGTGTACATTTCTCTTTGATAATTCGTAATTGCGGGATTATAAGCCCTTCTAGGGCCCTCTCGAGAATCTGCCTTCCTTTCAACGGTAGGCTTCCCACGCTGAGAGACCCTGTGACTTATGTTTGCAGCAGATAGTGCCCCAGTCAAACCTGCGACATCATCTTGTTCATTTGCAGCAAATTCGACACGCTTGCGACCGTAAGTCATGGCTCCAGTTGCAGCAGCTCTTGCTTCAGGCCCATCCTCTTTAATGGGCTCATCGCTTAGGCCTGATATCCCACTATCACGTAGGGATCTATGGGCAGCCTTTGAGGCCGCCCTCAATGGCTCATCGTGATAACTAGCTGCTTGCTCTGACATAGACGAGTCCCGTTTCCTGTCTTGCGCTTGCCTCATGTAACTATTGCGCGAAGCATAGTTCGCGGCTGTTCCTGCTGATGATAGATCGTAGTCCCCCCCTTCCCTCGTTGACCGATTGCTACCCGAAGGTCTCAAGCCTGTTGCCACCAAAACAGTTATTAAAATTTAAGCGACGATATATTTTCCGAAATTCTGGCGCTTGAAGGGCACATACCGCTCGTGGTTCGAAATCCCGTTTTCTCCGGCTGTGTGACATACATCGCCGCAGCACTGGCTGCTTTTTTCCATAAGACAAAGCCGTTAGCAGATTTCCAATAGGGCAGAGGCAACGCATTGGCTACCAACCATCTTCAGAATCAGGGTCTATTCTTGAATACGCCATAGAGGTAGACGTAGGACGTATGCGACCCGCCATGGCCTTTGGCGCTGTCTTGCCTAGAATTCACTTGATCGAATGTCGGGACGAAGAGGGTCTCTTGACTGGTGTCAGACATGTTTGGAGAGGAGAAAAGGACAGAGCTCCAGCGCAGGCGAGGGCGACATCACTGTCTGGAGAGTTTAGTCCATCCATATTCCATCAGCTGTGCAAAGCGACCAAAAACCTGCGATGACGTTCGATTTCTTTTGGTGGTGGTGGCTTTGTTATGCGCAATTGACCAATCAGAGGCCGCCTGAATAATATGACGTAATTAGTACATTATAATCACGTGTAATATCATATGATTAAAATAAGGTTTTAAGGTTTGGACTAAATTAAAAGAGGTTAGCGTGTATCTGAGTATCGACAACGAATTATCGGAAGTAAGTAGGAGTAGATCTTGCAGCCAGAGTCGAGTCTGTGAGTAGTAAGGCGTGCTGGAATGAAAGATGACGAGAAGCTTCATTTTACTTTTACTTTTTCCTTTTTCCTTTTCATAGTAGGGATATTCAACGCGGAGTTGTGGTTGACGGGCTGGATTGTCACTCCATAGTAGCGATTGGCTAGCAAGTAGACAGCACAGTAAATTAGTCTGATATATCCTGTACCCTAGCCAAGGTACACTCACCCATTAGAACTTAGTAACATGCGGTGAAAGCGTATTATCATTCGCGAATATATCTCATCCCGCACCCGAAACTGGCCGACAGAATGTCATTCGTTGATGTTGGTTGGTCGACGCTGATGGACAGGTGGGGATACTTTGATGCACCATGAAGAGCGCGAAGTCTAAAGATCGGTATTTGGCTCCTTTAGAGGACTGTTCAAGAGTAGATAGGGCATTCCATTGTCTCAAGGACATATGATTCCAAACGCACAAAAACGTAATCGACGTAAGTAAATCAGCTTATGATCCTGCTACTTAATCTCCAAGCGCTAATTCAGTTCCATCTATTCAAAGCCGACGTCCAGAAATGTCGCCCAAACCTACTGTTCTCTTCGTCTGTGTTCATAATGCCGGCCGTTCTCAAATTGCGGCTGGCTACCTCACTCATCTAGCAGGCGAAGCCGTCGAAGTTCTATCTGCGGGATCGGCACCAATCGATTCCATCAACCCTGTCGTGATCGATGCGATGCGAGAAGTCAACATCGATATTACAAATGAAACTCCGAAGCTCTTGCGCAACGATGCCGTTCTGGCCAGTGACGTTGTGGTCAGCATGGGGTGTGGTGATAGCTGTCCGATGTTCCCTGGTAAACGTTATCTAGACTGGAAACTTGATGATCCAGCAGGGCGGGGAATAGACGCCATACGAGTAATTCGGGATGAGATACGTTGTCGCATTGAGAGATTGATTGTTGAGCTGCAGATACCTCTACCCGAAGTTGGAAAGTAGTGCTCGATGGTGGGAGTAGAACCATGCCTCAAAGATTTCGCCCATTTTTACAAGCAGTGACCTTTTTGATTGAACATATCCGTCTCATTTCATTAACAGTGCATACTTTACCTTGAAGAGGTTCTCTGTAATTTTCTTCATATGCTGCTTGATTTGCGGTAGAAGCGTTCATGCACTTTTTCACTGCTTAACGGCGTAGATTTTGAAGGAACCTATTGTAATATATTGAGAACCAATAAATTCACTTGCAAAGCGTGAGGAAGGAAAATACTAACCAGCCCACTCATTTAAATCAATGTCCTTGGCATCAACCTCTCGAGGCTTAGTGATGTCACATGTAGAATGTGGTTTACAGCAACTATCAGCCTTGTTCTCTCCGCTCTCAGTCGTATAGACGTTAAGGTCACCTTGAGTATCTAGAATTATTGGATCTTTTTGAAGTTACCAATTAGTCAAGAAGTAAGTCTAATGCGTAAATATCTTATAACGAGAAAGCTCACTTTATCACATACCTATAAAGCCAGCTTCATGAAGATATTTTTTATAGTCTTCTACTTGACTGGCACCAGCAATGCAGCCTACATATAGTGCAACGCTCTCCCTAACGTCTTCGGGAAGCTGCTTCTTAGCTAGGATGTCGCTAATCGCAAGACGACCTCCTGGCTTCAAAAGACGGAACATTTCTTTGAAAGCCAGATGCTTTTCGGACTCGGGAACAAGATTCACCACGCAGTTGCTGATAATGCAGTCGGCTATAGAGTCAGGGAGCTTAATGTCGGTAATTTGTGATTCAATAAAAGTGACATTTTTGGTTTTCATGGTCTCTTTATTGCGATTTGCTCGCTCAAGCATGTCCTAGTAACAAATAAGTAAAGTGGTATATGTAGTAGCGAAGAGTTTCCGGTCCAAAAGATATACCTCCGGATGTAAGGTATTTACCTTGTTCATATCTACCCCAATGACCTTGCCTGCAGAACCCACAGCCTCGCTAGCTATAAACACATCAAACCCAGCGCCACTACCAAAGTCTATAACGGTTTCCCCCTGCGTTATATATCATTTAGCCAAAAAATGCTTTGCAATTATTGAGAATGTTTAGCTTACTTCTCGTAGATTCGCTAAAGCAATCGGATTCCCACAGCTTACGCCGAGATTGGCATCCCCTGGTGTATTCAAAAGATCGGCCTCACTGTATCCGAAGGCCTTTGAGACTTTATGACTGTACTCGCAACTGGTATTAGACCGAGCAAGGGAGCCATAATGTCTCTGGACATTCTTGTAAATTTGATTATTATCCATGAGTATGACTTGCTAGAAGTAGTTGATGCAACAGTGTTAGATTTCCTAGCTCATTGACTGAGGATGGGTTATTTTATAGTTGCCCTTCAAATAATGCGGGGTAAAAGTACGCAAACCCTACCGGATTTGTAGCGAGATGCTTTACATCCACCTGACGAATTGATTATATCTTTCTCCAGTCTATGCTGTTGGCCAATAAGGCGATGGCAGTGACAATCCATGGAGCAACCTAGGAACAATGCGCTCCACGTGATAGGGACATAATAATCATAACCCCTTTCGACCTCGTCGAGAGGATTTCGTTCGTCGATCAAGAGTTTGAAAGTTGAGCAGACTAGAGGATGAGGGGGAGAGAGGGCTTTGTCCAATCGAACGTACCCAAAATACTGCCAAGTCTTCACAAATTTATATCATGGCTGCCTGGCTGGTTTTTGTACAGCGTCTTTTTCGCTGATGATCATAACCTACCCCTTCACTATCCGACAATATAGGTCAACCCGGCCATATAAACGAAATGCGTAACTTGAGATCATATAGAGCCAATGCGTTGGGTGATATTGCACAAAACGCACCATCATCATCCCTAGCGGGGCTGCGGTTTACAACGCCAGAGCCCGCGACCAAATCCACAGCGATCAAGGTGATAGCAACAGGCTCAAGGCTACCTGGCATAAGCTCAACAGAACAGAAACTCTTACGACAGAAACAAAAGCGCCTAGTCATCGATGCAGTTGCCTTGCGTGGGGAGGTGGGAGATGCAGAAAACAAGGCCATAGAGAACGCTCTTGAAGCAACTCTGATATTTTCCCAGTATGAAGCGGGAACCGCGGTGTGTGTCAGCCCAGATGGTTGGGTATTGACTTGCGCCCATTGTTTCGGTGACACTGGGGATGAAATCCAATCATCTGACAAACGCCGATGGCTTCTTTTCTATACCGGGTTGGTGGTACAGGCTGAGTGTAAAGTTTGGGATGTCAAAAAAGACCTGGCTCTTCTGAAAATCATAGCCATCGAGACTGATGTCAATCGGCGTAAAGATGAGGTTACGTGCTCATTCCCGTTTGTGAAGATGGCTCTGAAGAGCCCAGCTATCAAGACGTCGATAATATGTATCGGTCAGCCGGGAATGGATGACCTGGAATCCTCTTCTGAGGCGAAGACTAAATTTAAGCTCGTCGAGCTATCTTTTGGGAAATATCGTGGAATGATGGCAGGAGTTGATCATCATGATAATTCGGATATTGGAACCATGAAACATGACGCGTGGACTTATTGGGGCCATTCTGGTGCACCGTTGCTTATCGAGACTTCTGGGACACTGATAGGGCTTCACTCATCATGGGATGACCAAACAGGAATGCGCCATGGCGTGCCTCTTGTCGCTATTAGATCATTTCTAGAACAGCAGGTGCACTTGCTGGGTATTGGCGAAGCGGAGGCTACGCCATCCGTAGCAGATGAAGTGGAGGTCATTGTTATTAGCGATTAGACTCCGGGTTTGCTTTCGAGAACTTGTCCAATGTAGGGGGAGACTTATTTGAGTTTTGAACTCAGGTTCAATTTTAAACAAATGCAAACTTCTATTTTGTCATCCAAGCTTTATGTTATACAAGCGCCAAAGAAGCCAAAGGTGAAGCAAATGGAGGAGAAAGGGAAATTTGAGAGGGGGTCATCCTTGATTCCATGGTTGGTTTACCCCATGAAGAATTTCCTGGGACCCACGAACTCGGTTTAGTTAGGTATTTCGGTTTCCCACATGGCGTTACATCAATAGACGCCAGGCACCGAGTATCAGCGCTGCTGTACCCGTGCACACTCCCCTAATAGATATATTAGCTTCTGTTTCGGCCTCGGCAAGGTAGAGACGACTTACATCAACCACTGCAGAGTTGAGAACTTAACAGCCTCCACCCGTTCTCGAACACCCGCAACCTCTTGCTCTATCCTGGTTTCGGTTTCTTTTATTCTCATCTCTTGACTGTTACTCTCTTCTCTTATTCTTCCCTTCTCAAGGTTTAAATCTAGTCTCACGGAGGCTTGAGTGCGGCCTATCTCGTCACGTAACCGAGAATTGAGTTTGGCCAGATCTCCCGCGATCTTGTCGTGAGACGAGCGGGTGAGCTGTGCCTCTGTTGAGTCTGAGTTCAAGAGCTCCGAACGGAGTTTAGCAAAGTCGACCTTTTGCGTGTATGTTGAACGCTCGGCGACTGTTTGAGACAGATGAGGATCAGTGTTACGCCGCATATTTAGATCTCACGACCGGGATTCGGGAAACAAACCTTCTCTTGTTACCATAGCTCGCGTTAGGTTCTGCATGGACTCCTCGATGACTTCGGTCATGACCTTCATGAGAGCAACGGCCTGTTCATCACTGAATCCTTCGCTCTTCAACCGCTGGACAACCTTTAGTGTATCGAAGTGGTGATCCTTCCGGGCCACGGCAGTCTCGTGAAATGCCCGTTTGGCGGGATTAAAGGTTGCAACGTAGACGCCATTGTGTCTTATGGGTATGGATGATGTTGGGGTAGCACTGTTCGGCCGCGAACTACCGCCTTGCTGTAGAAGCAGTGCATGTTTCTGTACTTGGGGAGAGGAGAGTCGGCTGGCGAGTGAAGAGAACGACCGCCGGGCCTGCCCGATGTGCTGGAGGGTATTCGAGGGAGAAGGCGGTAGGAGATGGAGGTTGTTTAGCTGAGAGTGGTTCGCGGAGAGAAAGATGGATCGGAGGGAATTCTGCACTGAGCGGCGCCTCGAGGACCGGACGATGCGTGGCGACTCCACGACGCCCAGCTGAAGCTTCGGCATGGCTGTGTCGGAGCTGGCCTGATGTCTCGCTGCTCGGTAGCTGGTTGGCGGTGGCTTGTCTCTGCTGTCTGCTGTTATTTATCCCCGTCGTCGTGCTGCGGGCGGAAAAAAAGTCCCGATCGATAAGAAAAACCGCGGTCACATGACAGCCCCTGTCATTACGTCATCCACGCTTTGGATTCTTCTTCTTCTTCTCTTCAGCTTCTTTTTTTAATTCTTCCTTTCAGCTCTTCCACGTTTGACTCGCGTGTTTTGGATGGGCGGGGGTAGTAATAGGGCTGTGTGGCCGGTCACGCCGCCCCCTCGTCTCGCGCCAGCTTCGATAGGCGGCGCTCCCGGCTCGCTGCATGACGGCATCCAGAGCTGAGCGAAGTAAGTTCCCCAAAAATGAGACACGCGCATCGTCCGCCGAGCGATGCAGATGGACTCTAGCAGAGATGATGTAGTATCGTAAAGTAACTTGATATGGAGCTGTGTCGGGTATAAGAAGGCCTCTCTGCTCGCTCTGCTTCATACATACCTCTCCTATCAATACCAATCACCCTACATCATGAAGCTCTCCACCATTCTGGCCTCGCTGGCCGCCGCCGGCTCTGCCGTTGCTACCCCTCCAGCTGGCTCCAAGCCCTTTGATATCATGGCTCTACGCTCTGCCAGCCCAATCCACTTCAGCCAAGTCGGTGCTAGCCAGGGCGGCCTTCGTCTCGGCCTCCAGACCCAGGACGCCGTCTGCAAGCCCAAGCAGCATGACAAGCACTCTGCTACCTTCTACATCAAGGACGAGATCCTCTACCTCTACACTCCATCCAAGGTCGTGCAGAAGGTCTTCACCGACCGATCCGGCTTCGGTATGTGCTTTAGCATGTTATCTGTCTTATCTAGTCCACTACTGACCAGAATCACAGGACAAGGAGTGACCGGATACCTCACTGGCACTGGTCCCCTTCCACCACGATTCGAAGATAAGGGCTGGAAGGTCGACAAGGACGGCAACCTCAGCTTCATGGGCAAGGGCCTTCTTGCTTGCCCTTACACCACCCCGACCGGAACCTCCTGGTCCATCTGGATCGACATCGGCATCGCCAACCCAGGTGGAAACTCCGGCTGTCTTGGCTTCAACCCACGCACCGTGCAGACCAAGAAGCCCGTTCGCTGCGAATACAGCCACCCTTCTTAGGCAAGGCGCATGGCAGGCCGCTCGGATGTGATGGTGCCATTGATGTCTTTGGCAGCTCGTATACGGAGGTCTCCACCAAAAGTCATCAACACCCCTAAATTACCAGTGGTAATATATACGGAGTGCTTACAAGCCTAGGGATTGCTGGTAAATATAGTAGCCAACATCTT